>JAKSZT010046586.1:2139200-2167186 GCA_026826555.1 Tolypeutes matacus
GAATGAATAAATAAATAAAATCTTTAAAAAAAAAACAACTAGATGGTATAAAGGAATCAGAAACTTTGAAGGAACTGAAACAAGACCAGTGAGAAATGAAAGTGACTGGATAGGTAGGTAGGGATGGGCATGCAGGGCTTTTTTAAGCCATGTTAAGGTAAGTATGTTTCATTATTAGGATTGTACTATTCATAGCTGCATTTAAGTTGTGGTTTTGCCTTTTTTTTTTTTTTTTTTTTTTAGGAGGTACTGGGGATTGAACCCAGGACCTCATGCATGAATAGGATGCAGGCATTCAACCACTGAGCTCCATCTGCTCCCTAATGAGAGTTTGTTTTTTTTTGTTTGTTTCTGTTTTTGTTTTTAGTAGGTCCGGGGATTGAACCCAGGACCTTGTGCATGGGAAGCAGGCACTTAACCACTTCAGCTACATCTGCTCCCTGCTTTTTTTTTTTTTTTTTTTTTTTTTAAGTTTTAGATTATTTGTAATTTGATCTGGAGATTCTATCCCTTAGGGCTTTTTTAGTGCACATGTTACAATGACATGTTAGTGTCCTGTGGGTAAGATTCTGGTTTTGAAATGTGAACAAATAATGGGAGGCTTGTCCTAGGTCTCTTAGCAATCTTCTCCTCCCTAGGGTATGGACCACAATAAGAACCTATTTTTTGGTTTTGCCTAAGGGTTAGTGTTGCTTACCTTATGGCATGGTTTGCTCACATGAGCCAGCCCTGTACTCTAAAAAGATGCAAAGGTTGCCTTTGGAGATGTGGCCAGAATCTAATGTCCTGGTAAATAAGATGCCCTTTTCCATTGGTTAGCCTACGATGCCAGTCTTTGCTTTACCTGAGGCTGTTCAAACTGAAGAAGGAGAATGCGCTGAAGTACTCAAAGACACTGACAGAACACCTGAAAGTAAGTGCAAAAGAGGAGGGTCCATTTTCAAGGAGATAAAATTTATGAAGCCCCTCATCTCTATCCCAGAAGTGCCCTCGTGGTTTATCTGCCCACAGCAAGGGAAGAGCTACTGTTTAGGAAGTTGGAAATAAGTTTGAGGTTTCTTGGAACATTTTTATACCCATTTAAATGAATGTCTGGCTGATTAGAGAGCCTATGTAGCCTTCTGCAGCAGCTCTTAATAACATTTCAGTAGATGCAGCCCATTTTTTTTATTATGAAACCTAACTTAAACTTTGAGTCTTTTGTTTTCACTAACATCCTTTCTTTAGACTGTTATCTTCATTTGCTAAAATGCCTTCCTGTATTGTGTGTGTGTGTGTGTGTGAGAGAGAGAGAGAGAGAGAGAGAGAGAGAGAGAGAGAGAAAGAAAGGAGAGATAGCACCATGTAAATTTCACTAAAATCCTGCCTGCCAGCTCAAGTCCAAGCTCCTTACTCTGGCCTGCAAGGCCTGTAAGGTCTCTCTGTCTCTTGTTCCTTGTCTATATCTCTGCTCCAGCCAAACTGAAATGGTACATCTGCATCCTCTTTTCCACAGCCTTTATATATAGGATAACTTCTCTGTGCCCTCTTCCCTCCCCTTTAGTTGTCTGAGTGTTACTTATTCTTCCCTGCCTCTTTTGTAAAGTCCTCCAGAACTACCCCCTCAAACTCTCAGTTAAATAATTTCCTTCTGCTGCACATTTTCACACAGAAACTCAAACGCACACACATTTTGTTCTCTTAAATTTATAAAGCTCGTAAGATCAATTCTGGTCCAATGTTATTAAATATATTTAGTACTTAATAAGTAGCGTTTTGTTTTTTAAGTACACTTTATTTTCTTCACAGAATTCTTACAATAATTCTCAAGCTCCATCACCTGGCTTGGGAAGGTAGGTAAAATTTATATAAAATATTATTTGTGGAAAGTGTATTTATATATGGAAAATGGAATGGTTACGGTCCAATTTTCAAAATTAGAAAGGCAATTATATTTTATATTAAAACCATCTCAAAGTATTTTTATGTTGTCTGTCCTAGAAGTTATAATTTCTTCCTCTTTATTTTTTATAAGTTAAAAGGATAAATGCTTAGAAAAATTAGAGATGGGACATTTCACCTGCAAAAATCTGAGGTTTTCAGTATACCAACTGAAATAAGCCAGACAGAAAAGAACAAATCAATATATGATTCCTCTTAAATATCTAGAATGAGCAAATTCATACAGAAAGTAGAGGTTACCAGGGAATGGGGAAAAGGGGGAATGGGACATTATGCTTATTAAGAGTACTGAGTTTCTGTTTGGGGTGATGAAAAAAATTTGGTAATGGATGGTGGTGAAGGTGGCACAACATCTTAATTGTAATTAATGCCATTAATTGTACAGTTAAAAATGGTTAAGATAGCAAATTTTGTCATATATAGCTTACCACAATATATATATTTTTTTCATCTGAGTTTTCTACAAGAATACCTTGACCTTTCTCATGATTTCCGTAATAACTTGGGTTTTATAACTGTGGGATTATTTTAACTCAAGTCTTACCACTGTGAGAATTTGGTAAGAGTGGCATGATTTTAATTTCTCTGCCATCCGCACATCACCCTGTTCCACTCAACCCTAAAAGGAGGAAAAAACACCATCAAACATTTTTTATTTTGTAAGTTTATCTGTTAAATTATTGTGTTTATGTGAATTGACATTCTATCTTTCCCCATTATGTGGTGTTTTCATAACCAAATTTATAGTACTAAAAGAAAACAAAAATATTCTTCATAGCTTTCTCCCCTCCCAACTTCTGTTCAATTTTCCTTTTTTTTTTTTTAAACATGATCGTGGCCTTGGGCATTTCCACAAATTTTAGTACTCTTGAAATGAATCTGCCAGGTAGCAGCATGTGTTTTTTTAAGAAATATTTAGTTAATTAGCAAGAAGCCTGAAATCATTGCAATTGATTTGAGAGCTGTTAGCTTTATAAACTTTGAATTATTTGGTTAAACTAGGAAAGTGCCGGAAATTATGGATGTCAAAATGTTCCTGGGGAGTGGATGTGGCTCAAGCCATTGAGTGCCGGCCTCCCATGAGAGGTCCTGGGTTTGGTTCTCGGTGCCTCCTGAAAAAAAACAAAAACAAACAACAAGCAAAACAAATGAAAAAACCAACTCAGGGAAGCCGACATGGCTCAATGGTTGAGCACTGGCTTACCACATATGAGATCCCGGGTTCATTCCCCGGTCCCTGGTACCTCAAAAAATAAAATAGGGTAGAATAGAATATTTCCATCTACCATCACAATTTTGGGGGTTAATTGTTAACTCTTCCCACCCTTGTATGAAACAATTTGAAAAATACATAGTTAAATGCTTGAATAGATGGAAAGTGTATTGTACTGGATAGGGGGAGATCTGGTTTCTAAGTCTTTAAACAGTTACTAACAAAATGTACAACTTTGGTTATTTCCCATCTCTTGTTCTGTTGCCATTCATTAAAACAAAGGGTCTGATATGATCATCATTCACAGTGGCCTTTATAGGGAGGTAAATATTTATTCAGAAGAAATTGTACTTCTCTGGGAATCCTTTTAGTTTAAAAGAATATTTAAATTTTAAAGGCCTTCATATAAGAAGAACTAATGCTACTATGATTTCATAATGTTCACTATATCCATATGAGCAAGCTTCCTGTTTCTCTGTGTGTAGCAAAGCTGTTGGGATGCCTTCCCCTGTTTCTCCAAAGCTGTCGCCAGGCAATTCAGGAAATTATTCTTCTGGGGCCAGTAGTGCTTCAGCAAGTGGTTCTTCAGTGACCATTCCACAAAGGATCCACCAGATGGCAGCCAGCTATGTTCAGGTTACATCCAACTTCCTCTATGCCACTGAAATTTGGGACCAAGCTGAACAACTCTCCAAAGAGCAAAAAGGTAGGGAGGTCTCTGGAAAAACTTTGATTGAGGGATGGAATTGGTAAAAGGAACTTTTATGTTCTAATTAAATAAATGTCTGGTCCATATTTAATTTATGATTTAGTGTAGAGTCAGTGATAATCAGTTTGCTAATATCCGTTGCTTAGCAGTAATACTGAATATACCTGAATTTTGCAAAAAAACTTTTATAACACTGGTGACACAGGAACTAAACTAAAAATAGTTGATGGACTAAAACAATTATGCCTCTATTCTGGCACATTAAATGCAGCTCATACTATACTATAAAAGTAAAAAAGTAAATGTTCTCTAGGATTGTTAACAGTAAATTTGACTATAGGTGTAGGATTATATCCAGATATCTTGTACACCTGAAATGTTTTTTGTATAAGAAGCATGTACATACTGGATTTTTAGGTATATTGGAAGACACTTAAGTGACTAAGGAGACTTTGAAATGAATAGATTTCTTGTCATTCTTTAAAATTAGGTCACTTGAACCTTAAGTTTATTATTTCCCAAACTAAGGATTTTGAGAATTAGGTAATATTTAAAGAGTACTGTTTAAATACCATGCTTTTTAGTAGATGTTATTAGCAACTTTGTGTATGTAGCATCTATGTAGACAGATCGTTTTTAGAGAAACACTAAAATAGCCAACCAATCAAGCATCCTTTTGTCACAGAGTTCATTTAAATACTTAAAATATGACCAGATTATCAGATGGAAATGAAAAGTTCCTTTCATTGGCATAATGGTGAGGGGTTATGGTGATAGAAAGATAGAAAAGGAGCGCCAACATTTATATAAAGTTTTTTTTTTACTTTATTTTTGTACATTTAATAATTGAAAAAATAAACAATTAAAGCTAAAAAAGTAAATACATAAGAATAAATATATACATTTCTCAATTAAATGTAATGGATACATATAAATTTTTTTTTAATCAAACAATATGTTACACAATATATGTGGTTCATAGTAATGCATTCATACAGTATTTGTCCTTTTGTGTCTCGCTTGCTTCACTCAACATAATGTCCTCCAGGTTCATCCATGTTGTCATATGCTTTATGACTTCATTTCCTCTTACAGCTGCATAATATTCCATTGTGTGAATAGACAGTAGTTTGTTTATCCATTAGTCTGTTGATGGACACCTGGGTTGTTTCCAACTTTTGGCAATGGTGAATAATGTTGCTATAAACTTCAGTGTGCAGATGTCTGTTCTTGTCACTGCTCTCAGTTCTTCTGGGTATATACCCAGTAGTGGTACTTCAGGGTCATGTGGCAAGTCTATATTCAACTTCTTTAGGAACTACCAAACAGTTCTCTGTAGTGGCTGTACCATTCTACATTTCCACCAACAGTGAAGAAGTGTTCCTATCTCCACATCTTCTCCAACACTTGTAAGTTCTCTGTCTTTTTAATAGTGGCCATTCTGATGGGTGTGAAATGATATCTCATTGTAGTTTTGATTTCCATTTCCCTAATCATGAGTGATGTTGAGCATTTCTTCATGTGTTTTGTTTTGTTTTTGCCATTTGTATTTCTTCTTTGGAGAAACGTCTATTCAGGTCTTTGGCCCATTTTTTAATTGGGTCTTTTGTCTTTTTATTGTTGAGTTGTAACATTTCTTTATATATCCTGGATATTAAACCCTTATCAGATATGTGATTTCCAAATATTTTTTCCCATGGAGTTGGCTGCCTTTTCACCCTTCTGACAAAGTCCTGTGAGGTGCAAAAGTGTTTAATTTTGAGGAGGTCCCATTTATCTATTTTTTCTTTTGTTGCACGTACTTTGGATATAAGGTCCAAGAAACCACCACCTACTACAAGGTCTTGAAGATGTTTCGCTACATTTTCTTCTAGTAGTTTTATGGTCCTGGCTTTTATATTTAGATCTTTGATCCATTTTGAGTTGATTCTTGTAAAGGGGGTGAGATAGGGATCCTCTTTCATTCTTTTGGTTATAGATACCCAGTTCTCCCAACACCATTTGTTGAAGAGACTGTTTTTTCCCATTAGCATGGGCTTGGTAGGTTTGTCAGAAACCTATACCAGTTGACTGTATAGGTAAGGGTATATTTCTGCGTTCTCAGTTTTATTCCACTGACCGATGTGTCTATCTTTATGCCAGTACCATGCTGTTTTGATTAGCTTTGTAATATGTTTCAAGGTCAGGCAGTGAAATTCCTCCCACTTTGTTCTTCTTTTTTAGAATGCTTTTGACTATTTGGGTGCACTTACCCTTCCAGATGAATTTGGTAATTGCCTTCTCTAATTCTGTAAAGAAAGCTGTTGGGATTTTGATTGGTATTGCATTGAATCTATAAATCAATTTGGGCAAGATTGACATCTTCACGATATTTATCCTTCCAATCCATGAACACGCAATGTCTTTCCATTTGTTGAGGTCTTTTTAAATTTCTTTTAGCATTGTTTTGTAGTTTTCTGCATGTAGGTCCTGTACTACTTTGGTTAAATTAACTCCTAGATATTTGAGTCTTTTTGTTGCTATTGAAAACGGAATTTTCCCCCAGATTTCCTTCTCAGGTTGTTCAGTACTAGAGTACAAAAACATTACTGATTTTTGTGTATTGATCTTGTATCCTGCCACTTTGCTGAACTCATTTATTAGTTCAAGTAGCTTTGTTGTGAATACTTCAGGATTTTCTAAATACAGGATCATGTCATCTGCAAACAGTGAGAGTTTTACTTCCTCTTTTCCTATTTGGACGCCTTTAATTTTTTTGTCTTGTCTAATTGCCCTAGCTAGAACTTCTAGTACAATGTTGAATAACAATGGTGACAGTGGGCATCCTTGTCTTGTTCCTGATCTTAGGCGGAAAGCTTTCAACCTTTCCCCATTGAGTATGATGTTGGCTGTGGGGTTTTCATATATGTCTTTTATCATATTCGGGGATTTTCCTTTTATTCCTATCTTTTGAAGTGTTTTTATCTAGTCCAGGCTAGAAGAGTCCTTCACAGGCTCCCATGGCAAAGCACCGTGTGGTCCCACCTGGCTTGGAAGGGTCCGTGTGGCACCGCAGCCCAAATTTGCAAGCCAGAACCTGAGTCAGCCTTAGGCTGTATCCCTCTCTCTCCCCATTCCTGGGATGATAGATCCCTGGAGCCCCCTTTGTCTGTAGTCGCAGGCCCAGAGGCCCAAGAATTCTTAAAGAGTGTGGGGGAGGGTGCCGGCAGCACCAGCCCATGCTGGTTCCAACTCACGGTTCTGTCATCACGATTTCCCTCTTTTGTCCCTCTCCCCTCTTGGTGGTGTGCAGCCTTCACCTGCTGTACTAAACCCTAGAAGATCTTTTTCAGGGCTGTTTCAGCCTGTCCTCTAGCTATTTTTCTGGAGAAGAGATTCCCATGTCTTACTAGTCCACCATCTTCCCGGAAGTAAAGCACTTTTAAAAATCTCTGCAATACATGTCCTAAAGTTGTATTTTTAAAAACTTAATTTGTTCCTAATTTTTTTTTTTAATGTCAGTACTGATCAGGAAAAGTTAGAGAGCTGACATTCATCTTAGTGTCCCCTACTTTCTATTCTTCTCCCTGATACCAGTTTTCTAGGCTCTTTTTTTTCTTTCTTTTCTCTTTTTCCTTTTTTCTTGTTTGTTTGTTATGGGAATTTTTAAGCATAGACAAAGGAAAGAGAAGCTATAATGAACTGCATATACCTTTCACTCACCTTCAACTTCAGCAACACAACATTTTGCCAATCTTGTTTTGACTATTACCCATATACCCATACTTTTTTTTCCCCCTGTAATACTTTAAAGCTAGTACCAGATATCATAACATTTCACCGTCATCCTTTGGTATGCATCCTTAAGTATTAAGGACTTTTTTCAAAAAATGACCACTGTACCTTTATCCCAGCTATCAAAATTAATAAGTCCTTTATGTCATATAATACCTAGTCTATAATCACAGTAGGATTTATTCCAGACAGTGCCCAAGCAGAGTCTATACATTGCATTTCATTGATAAATCTCTTTAAGTGTCTTTTATTTTGCAACAATCCTACCTTCCTCTCCTCCACTTTCATTTGTGGCAGTGCCATGATGTCAGGGGAGAAACTGGGTTGTAGAATGTGTCATATTCTAGATTTTACTCATGATTTCCTTATGGTAGAATTTAACTTGTTCTTCTGTTCCCTTTTTTCCTGTATTCTGGTATTATGTCCTGAGACTTGATTAGAGTCAAGTTCACTATTTTAGATAAGAACATTTCATAGGTCATGCTCTGAATTTCCTGTTACGTCATATTAGGAGTCATATAATAGTTATTCCTTTTTCAGTGATATTAAGATTGATTAGTAGGGAAGCAGATGTGGCTCAAGCAATTAAGCTCCCATCTACCACATGGGAGGTCCTGGGTTCGGTTCCCGGTGCCTCCAGGAGAAGACAAGGAAGACAGCGAGCTGGCGCAACGGGCAGGTGCAGCAAGCTGATGCAACAAGGAGACACAAAGAGGAAAGGAAAGACAAAAAGAGACATAAAAAAGGAGGGAGCTGAGGTGGCTCAAGCGACTGAACGCCTCTCTTCTACATGGGAGGTCCCAGGTTCAGTTTCCGGTGCCTCCTAAAGAGAAGACAAGCAGACAGAGAGTAGACAGCGCAAAACTACAAGGCCAGGGAGTGGTGGGGGGATGATAAATAAATAAGATAAATCTTAAAAAAGTAAGCAAAGTGTTAAAAAATAAATAAAAAAGAAGATTGATGAGTAGATTCAGGTGTTGCAGCCTGATCAGTTTGATGTACGATTCCCTATTGAACTTTTTTTTTTAATAAAGCAGTTTTATTGAGATATATTCACACACCATACAGTCCATCCAAAGTGTACAATCAGTGGCTCTCAGTATCATCACAGAATTGTGCATTTAACATTTTTGGCATCCATTGGTGATCATTGCCTAGATTCATTATTTCATTAGGAAATAGAAATTTCATTAGAAGTTTCTATTCTGACACTCCTTCTACATTTATTAGCTGGAATTCTATAAAGAAGAGCCTTCCCTCCTTGACTGTTTAGTTACCTCTTGCCTTGTTTGAATAGACTAAAATCTTTATCATGGGAATGATTTCTATTTCTCTGCATTTCTAAAATCCCTTTTTTTATTCTCTGGTCCTGCATCCCAAAATTGAATAGTACAATTATAAAAATGTTCTTTCAGAATTATAACAAATACACTACACTAAAGGCAAGGTGTTCATAATATAGGGTGGTATATTGGAAGAAAAGAAGTAATACACCCAAATGTAAACAGTAGATTGTAGTTAATACTACAATTATAATAATCTTTCATCAATTGTAACAAAGGTACCACACTAATGCAAAGTGTTAATAATAGCAGAGTGGATATATGGGAATGCTGTTATTTTTTACATGATATTTCTGTAAACCTATAATTTCTCTAGTTAAATTTTCTTTTAAATTGCATGGGGGTGAAATCTTAGGATACTGTCATCCCCTCCTCTTCTTTACACCCCTTCACATGCCTACCTGCCTATATTTGTTCACATAGGAAGAATCCTTTTCTTTCCATCCCTTAGATATTTAAACTACTGTCTAAATGACATGGGATTTAATTTATTAGTCATATATGGCAAATTATTACAGCAGAAAGATGAGACACAGGCTGTCATAAGTATCTAATCTCCTAGGGGCTCTTATGGGGAAACATGTACCCAAATTTTTTTTTTAAAAATGAAAAAACCACCTCCCTTTTTGTACCATTTGCTTCAATTCAAAAACAGTACACAGAACATGTTTTGAATAATCAAATATAATACATTATTACAGTTAGTCTCTATTTTAATAATGTTTACTACATAATAGCAATTTATAATTTCCATCAGTGGAATTCTGCTTTTGTGTAATAATACTTAATTTCTAAATATATATTCTGTATGAAATTGCTTGACTTGGAAGGGAGGGAGGGACTTGAGATACTATGGGATGGTTTGCTCTAAAATATGGATAGTAATCATTTTAATGGGGGAGAGAGTGTTTTTGACTTTAAATGTTATTTTATAGGCTGGACTCAAGACTTTAAAACAGTGTTTCAAAGATATGTACCATTTAATGAATGTTTTTTTATTTTCTAGAATTCTTTGCTGAACTGGATAAAGTAATGGGCCCTCTCATCTTTAATGCAAGCATCATGACAGACCTAGTCCGTTACACCCGGCAGGGATTACACTGGCTTCGCCAGGATGCCAAGTTAATATCTTGAACTGAACACATTCTCGTTGCCTCTGATTTTCTCCACAACACTGTGTCACATCACGAAGGAAAACTGCCATAACATGCCACCTAGTTGACACTAAGAATGAGGAATGATTTTCTCCTCCCCTGGTTTTCATGTGTTGTTTTATTATAGCCCAAAACCATCATGTCAGTTGACCCCTTCAGTATTCCCAGTATGAAAAAAATTATTTAAATACTTTTAAATCTGCAACACATTGATAAGATGGTTTCACTATCTGTATGTAATAAGATTGAAATTCCAGTTGCAATTCATAACTAATCAATCTAAATTTTATATTTATTTTTAATTTTTTTAAGTTCTCAGATTGGAGCTAGTTTAAAAAAAGTTATTTCTACCTATAAGCTTGTTTAATCTGTTGAATATTTAGCATAACTTTAATGTAGGTCTTTTTATTTATATACCTTGCGAGCTTTGTTACTTAATGTCTTTTTGTGGTAGCTCTTGTAAAAGGGTAACAATTGGTTCATGTAAAATATGGACATGTTCTTTATACACCTACTACCTGATATTATTTCAAATCTTAACTTCAGAATTTCTATTTAGGGTTAAGGATATTCTACATATGAAAAATCACAATATGAGAAGATGGCATTCTACATGAATGAGAAATTGAAAAGTGTCTGATTTGGTATACATTTTTTCAAGAACTGTGAACGTGTTTTAACACTATAGCACTCACAAGGTGACTTTAACTTGCATTTAATGCATTACAGATGAGGGCAAGCAAACTTTCTAGAAATTTATCAGGCAAAGGTTTCATAAAAGGACAATCTTGGAATTACTCAATTTTATTAAATCTATATATTCTTTTTTGTTGCTAGTTATTTCACAGTTGAAACAATGTGTTGTTGTTGAAATAAGGGTAACCCAATTCCTGAGGGTTGCTGCCTGTATCTCTAATTGATAATGTTTCAAGGTTTATTTTTCACCATACTAGATTGTCATGCTCTGGTGAGCATGCAGTGACTGATATAGGGAATGGGCTAGAACTTTGGTTTGTGTGCTTTTGCTATACAATTTATATAGTTCTAATGCCTGATTAAGAGATGATGAATTTCTCTTTTTAAACCTACCTTGTCTTATTCCCTTTATATTATGAAGGTCTCCATGAATGTTGTGTTTCTGATGGGAGCAGAATAGTCACACTAGAAAAGTACCTAACTTGGTTCAATGTGTGCTCTTTTGGAATGGGGACAGAAGCAGGGGTAGAGTTTAAGAAGCCAGCTCTGTAAGAGTTGTATATCAAAGTACTTTTCCCTACAAGGTGCATATATAGGAGTCAAAGGTGAGAAATGTACTCTCTATACTTTGTTTTTAGTGCCCCTATCATGTCTGGTGTGCCTTAAATCTTTAGATGAAGACTCTGTGGATTGTTTACAGATGAAGTTTTACACTAGGACCAGGTCCTCCACACATGATTGGTCTTCTGCAGTAATCATGTTAAATTTTATTTCCTTTTAAATCTTCCTTTACAGTCACATAAAGATGAATTCTTTCAGAAAAGCTAATACTTTGGTACATGACTTAGTGTAACCTGTTGGGTAATGCTGCTTCAAAAATTAATTTGTCCTTATCCCCATTCCAAATATGAATCCATCCAATCAACAGGATTGTCTGCTATTTATAGATGTTTGCCAAGGCTATAAATGGAAAATGGAAAGAAAGGGATAGAAAATCCCCATGTCCAATGGTGCAGTGAATCCTCTGTGTTTGGGTCTCTTTTACCCTAATTTCTGAAGCTAGTGAACTTTCATTGTCCTGTGGCTTTATATTTTTAGGCTTCTTTACATTTTGTACCTTGAGTTGTATTTTACATATCATTGAAGAGTAAATTCTACAAATTGTGTTGAATTTAACCTTTTTCCCTTGGAGAAATTATCTCTGATACCTTTCTCATTGAATCTTACTGTGTGTTTTAGCAACAGTTTTCCTTAAGAAGGACACCTTCTCATAGATCATGTTAGTTATTTAGTAAGAAACTTGCCACTGTTAATCAAGTAGATGTATGTCCTGTCCTCTGATTTCTCTGACCCTGATTCCTTAATAGGTAGTGATGTCTTAGAAATGGAAAAAATGTCTGCTGGGCTTTTAGACTTTCAACAACAACAATGAGTGGGGCACCTCTGAGTCCAGTGTGTTCCTAGACTCTTGTGTGTCCTGAAAGGCAGCAGGAGTATTTCTGGGGTCCCACTGATACTTTGTTCAAGCAGAATTTGCTGCATGTTTTATGGTGCTGTTCTAAGATGTCCTCTCTTTAAAACTGTGTTAATTCTTGGAGAATGACTCAAGATTTTCATTGTAGAGGGTAATGGACAATGGATCAAAGTTTTATCCTAAATAATTGAATTTTACATGCCATAGTCTGTGGAAATACTCTCAGCCAGGTCCGTTCTTCACAAATGTTCTGTGTGTTCTACTCCAGCACATATTTTATAATCCTTTACAGGTAACCATTCCTCTCTCCTCAATAGGTGTCTTCAGTGTTTTCTAACCATTGAAAGCTGAATTTGACAAGTGGCTAAAAACTTTAGTCTGAGACTTGTACTTAATGTATAGTTAATAATAGAAATAGCAACTATTTTTAAAAATTACTCTGTTGACCACTCTTTAAGACTGCACTTATATGCCCAGAGGCAGCAGCTTAGAACAGTGGACTCTTCACAGGCCACCAACACAGATTGTGGTGGATAAAGTTGTCACATGGTAGTTTTGCCCAGCCTGGGCTGGGCTGCAGGGAGCCCTCCCCTCCAGGTGATTCAAATTTCCCCAGCCCTGGCCCCAGCCCATTTCTTGCCTCAGTGCTACCTTTTTCTGGGCAAGTAGCCAAGAAGTGACTTTATAAGCAGAGAGTACTGACATGTTCAGACATATTTACAGCTCTAGCTGCTGAAGAATGGAGAAGGTTGACAAGCACTGATTTAATTCTTCAGTGTAAAAGAAAAAGCAATCTAGAGTAAATGTGTGCACACGTGTGCCTCTTGGGAGCAGCCCTTGCACTGAAGGATCCACAGGCCTCTGGGCTACACTTTGAATGACACACTTGTGGCTTTATTAAATTCACTGTTCTTTTTGTTGTTCGTATCTTTCATTAAAGAATGGTTTAATCAGATTAGATCAGACAGCATCATTTTGTATTTAAAGACAGAAACTTTGGGAAATTAACTTTTAATAAAAGAGCTTGCATTGTGAAGTGCAAGAGCCTAGAAGAGGCACCTGTTAAAAATGGAAGTTCTGGCTCTGGAGGCCAGCCAGCATTCTGTAGTGTTGGAAGAAGCCACGTGGTCACTCCAATCAGTGATGCCTAATTGTGTAGAGGAGGGGTATGCTGTGTACTCTTCTAGGTATGAGGGGTATGCAACTTTGGATTTTAAAATTATGTACACATACACACTTTATATATATGTATGTATGTATGTATGGAAACATGAATTAGTTTGTCAAAAACGTGTGTGTTTAGTATTTTAGCTTAGTGCAACTATTTCCACATTATTTATTACATTGATCTAAGACACTTTCTTGTTGACACCTTGAATATTAATGTTCAAAGGTGCAATGTGTATTCCTTTAGATTGTTAAATCTTAATTGCTATGATTTGTAGTAACTTTTAAAATACATTCGAGCCCCTCTGTAGTTTAATGGGGCTCTCAGGGTGGGAAGGAGTTTAATTTTCCAGTTGTTATTGGAACAAAATAGCCTGATTATGCATTTTTAATTATAGGGCGGCAAGGAGCATCTACTGGGGATGACTGACTGATTTAGGCAGAGTGTGATGATGTTTTTTTTTTTTTAAAAAAAAAAAAAAACCTAAGTAACATGGGGAGCAAAGCATTTCAAATTCTTCTAGACTCCTGTAACTCTTATTTCCTAATTAAGTGGAACACAGATTTCATTTCAACTTCATGTATTAATATGTTAGATTTTTTCCTATAATAATAAATAATATTACCCATCTAAGGTTGCTATTCAGTAAAATAAATAAAAGATATAACTAACACTAACTTTTGAATGACTTGGAATATGTGGTGGAAAAAAGACCATATTTGCCATGTTTATGAGCATATCTTTCATATAGTCACTAATGGAGAAATTGCGTTCAGACCACCCTGTACTCTAGAGCCAAGCTAGCCAGTGACAGGAAATAAGTTGTTGATAGTTGTTATTAGTTGGTGAAATGGATGCTGTTCTATCAGGCTCCTATTCAAATGAACCCTATGGCTCATTAAAAAGAAATTTTTGTTTCCAGGAAAGTGAATGGAAAGGATATTAAAATCTCATCTTTTTCATAGAATTTGGTTACAGAATCTCAAGAAATTAGGGTTAGGGCTAAACCAAGTCATAAAGATCTTCAAGCATCCTAAAATAGCAGCCTAAGTAATCATCATGTGATGAAGTTGACTTTTAAGAGCGTCAACATTGACCTGTTGCCACCATTGCTCAGCTAAGCATAAATTGCCTTTCTTAAAAAGAAACAATGAAGCCCTTCAAATGAGCATGGAAAGCTCCCTCCCAGAAATTTTAGTAATGTTCAGTTTTGACCTCTTACTGCTTCCACGTGGGGTTTCTTTTCAGCTTTTAACCATTGGAATTTTCTACCTGCTGTGTTCTCTCTAAAAATATATATTTGTAAATGCTGCCTTTCAGATAATGCCATGATTATCCATACTGTTGAGTTTGTTGTTATTGTTTAAGAAGTGTCCCCATCTTACAACTTTATGCACACACCTAGCAAATCATTGACATGAGCATTCATCAGTACTGGGGTTTGGGTAGGGGTGGGGTGGGGAAAGGCTCACCAACAGAGCTGGCTCAATTGGTGGCAGTGCCTAAAAAGGCACCCCACCTTTGAGGATCAGAAATGGGGTTGGTAAGCACAGTTACGAAAATTTCTATCTAGCCTCCGTTTTGAAAGGTTTTAAGAAATTTTGTATATGGAGGGTGGAAATGCTTATATATTTATTGAAAGTCCTTTTATCTTATTTGAAATTAAAAATTATTTGGTGAGTAATGGTTTGATATTTGGGGAGGGTTTTGAAGGGGAAGTTATGCCACTGATAAATTAAAAGCCTTGTTGATTCAGCAGAAAGGTACTGTTAGTGACTGATAGGATGCCATTGTTTTGTACATGATCCAAATCTGTGTTTTACATTTCTTTTATCCAAAATATTTAGGTATCTGACATTTTCAACCAAAATTTCAATTTGTATACTGTGATTTTTATTTGTTGCAATACATTAAAATTTCAGAGGTACTTTGGGGCTCAGAAGCTAGGATTTATAAGTCAGTATGTGCATTTCACACAATAAAGCTGTTAATGGTGAGCAAAGTATTATATACTAACTAGATTTTTCCACATCTGTATAATATATGTATTTTGTGGTATTGAGATTATAGAAAGTTTAGAGTGTCAAACATGCGTTTAATGTGTATTTTTAAACAAATTTATGGCAATTAAAATATTTGGAGACAAGGGTATCACATTTCAATTTGTAAAGATCTTTTTAACTCGACTGTGTCATTAAGATGCTTTGTATAATGCCAAACCATAGCTGGAGAAACTAAGTTTAATAAATATCAAATAGATTTTCTGTATTAAAAGTTTATAAACACTGTGCTCTTTACACTTCTTCAACTCTTACTTTTTTTCCCTTTTCATGTAATTTCTCTTGTTTTTTTGAGGGTCCTGTGCTTTTCTTTGTAAGTCTGGCCCCACTATCCCAGAATTTCTGACTAGAGAAATTCTCTCTACTCCAACAAAAATTTCAAACAAATTCTTTTTCTTGGGATGGGCTTTTATGGTTTATTACACTAGATTTTTCTTCCAGTTCTTCTTCATATGCAGACTGTCATAGACAGACGTGGGCACGTCATTAGGTGGCAAGTGCCAAAATCGCCCGTTTTTAACACCGCACTGAAGAGTTTCCTACATGAAGAGTTGAAGGGCTAGAGTCCAGAGCCACAACTTATGAAATTTTCAAGGCTGAATTACAAAGCTGTTGCTAAACATTTGCCTTTAACCTGCCATTGTGTTAATACATTTCTTGAAATAAATACGTTAACTTTATCCTTTACACTTTCCAGATTGAGAAGATAACACATCATTATTAGACAATGCTGTTTTTTCTATAATGTCCAGAAGTGAATCCTTTCCTCCCCTCAAAAGCTTGAATTCCAGACTACCAGTATTTAGATTTGAAACATTTAATAGTATACATATAAAAATAAACTCTAAATTGAAATGTTTAGTCATGCTTATCCATATATTAACATTCTAAGAAGACACAGACCATTTAAAGCATACATCTTTCTTTAAATATTGAAAATACAAGATTGCTTCACTTATATGTCTCCAGCCAAAATGCAGTTAATTGCATAGAACGGAGCATCATTGTAGGTGAGTGCTATCCTCTCTTCCTCTGGTTTGTACATCATTCCTGGACCACACTTAGGGAACAGCGTCTTTTTCTGAGGGTGAAAGAGTTTTTTAAGGACAAAAGTTTCAGCAATGCCCAAGGCCACCTCTGTTTCATGGTACCTGTGGAGCTTTTCTTGGCTCTTTGCTCCTAAGCGATTCTTCTCCACTGGCTCCCAGACTCAGCCCAGATATCCCTCTGTCCCAGCTTTATTCCGTGGTCAGTATGTCTCCCCTACTCAGCTTCCCAGGGCTCTTTGGCCCAGCCCTGCTCCCAGATTTGAGGTGTACCTGCATAGCCTGGTGATACATTCAGAATTGTCCAGGCAGGAAGCTCCAATGCGCCTGAGGGAGACCCCTCTCCAAAATGGGGTCATTCTCCTCAGTCTTCTCTTTGCTGAGCTCAGTTCCGGTATTGGTGAGCCATCTACCTGTAGGGCCAAGACAAATATGCCTCAGGTATGAAAGAGTTGACACCCTGCTGCTCACCTTGGAAGAAGAATTACCACCAGGATGCTGCAGACTCCGAGCCTTTGAACCAATCCTTAGGATTGAAGTCCGACTCTCAGTCTAGCTTAGTGTCTTAGTTCCTACCAATAATTCTACCACCACACACACACAAACACACCCTTACCTGGCCCAACAGCAGCAGGCAGGTCATAAGCACTGCCAAGAGTTTGAGGTGCCACATCTTGACAAAAAAGATGTTGGACCCTAAAAAGCCAGGGTCAATCCCCATTTCCTTTTATAGGGTGAAATCCATCTCTTTTGCCAGGTGAGATGGGGGCAAAGTTTATATTTGCAATCAGGGTTCATTTAATAAGTTAATGTCTACCAGAGGAATGTATTCAAGGCCTTTCCTTTCAGGCACATTGTATTTACTGATCCTTCATCTGGACTTTGAGTGTATTGTTGGCCGGAACCCTTACACTGGTTTTACCAAATGTCAGCCCTGCCTCCTCTTTGAAATCCATGTGAAGCTCTTGAGGGAAGCCAGGCACCTAGCCACATTTCAGTTCCAAAATAGCTCAGTGAGATCACTTTAATCAAAATAGAATTCTAATAATGTCTTTAGAAATAGCGTTGACCCCTTTCAGCCTTGTCCTGGAAAGGAAAACTAATGCATTGTATACAGGGAATTGGACAAGGCCCTTTTTCTGTAGGAGGATGCTTTAGCAAGCATTGTTTACAGTGCCCAGATCCTCCATTTGCATAGATGGGTGGTCACCCTAATTATCTGCTCCAGATCATCTCCTTAATAGAATGAACACTCCACTATGGAATATTCAATGTCTGGCCTGCTTGCCCTTTCTCCCAGGGCAATCAAGACAGATGTGGGAGCTCTTTCAACCATGGGTGAATTAAGTTGATGATTGTAGTTGGGCTTTTTAAAAACAGTTGTGACTGAGAAGATGGCAGGAGCTCCTAAATCAGTGGGAGAGTACATGTGATGACAAATCATATCGCAAGTGTTTTGAGTTATGGGCTTTCCTCCTGGTAGTTGCTATAGCCTTCTACAGAGCATCTTAGCAGACTCAGTGAAGTAGACCAAGGGCTGGGAAATCTCCAAGGCCCAAAGCACACCCAACAGCTTAAGCAGAAACTCCTGCAGGTTTCTAAACCAAGAAAGGACATGTGTCTCTAAACTGAGTAGTTTGGAGTACTTATTAAATGACAGGCATTTTAATAAATTTTGGGGGAAAGGTGTGAATTCTGGGTGAGGAGTTTAGATCTTCCTATGACCTGGAAGGATAAGCCAACAAGGCAATTGCAACAAGATTCTCTCTCCTCCAGCCTGTCATCTCCCTAAAAACTTGGCTGATAACTCTTGCTGAAGCCCTTCTCATATTCCGAGGTTGGGTATCTGGATAAGAGCCTTCCTCTTCTCTTACCCCAAAGAAAAGAGACAGCACAGCTGATAGTGACACAGGCTGGTCACCAATCCTGCTGCCAGGGGAATAGAGGGTGCCTCTCCCCAAGGAAGAAGATGGTAGGGTGATCCTCAGAAGCTGGTATTGGGTGAGGTGTGACTCCACAGATCTGTCTATCCTGCTCTCAGTCCTTTCAGGACCATGAGTTAGGCCTGGAGGGACACTCTGATGCTTGCACTTCAGGAAAATTGAGAAGCAGAGCTCCATCCCTAACTCCAGAGCTTGGATGCTGGATGATACCAGGTAGGGCTTAACTAGGAACTGGAGGAGGGGGAGGCCATGTGGTGACCTAGTGAACATTGGGTAAGAACACAAATCTGATTAGATAAGGAAAAGGCTGAGCAAACTGATGTCCTAGAGCCAGTTGGGTGTGTGGACCCAGTGCCAGCTTCCCCCTACCAACCCGGAATGACATGCGAAATGGGCTTTGGAAACTGCTCATCCCAAAGATGAATACTTTCTCCTAATCCTCCATTTCTTCCTTCCTGTACTCCAAGTAAAACTAAACTAGCTGGGGGACGGATGTGGCTCAAATGGTTGGGCGTCTGTTTCCCATATGGAGGGACCCAGGTTCGATCCCCGGGACCTCCCGATAAAAAAAAAAAAAAACTAAACTAGCTTTTTGTGTTAATTTCTAAAGCCAATACCACTGTAAAGGGAAGAGCCTGTATGCCCCAGGCCCACTGTGTGCATAAATGGACCATTTATGGTCCTATGTGCATTACTGCCTATGGAAATAACCAGTTAGGAAAAGTGTGAACAAATGTCTTCACCAGGGGTTCTTAACCAGGAGTCCATGGAAAGATTTCAGGGGGTCCATGAGCTTGAACTGAAAAAAATCAAGTTATTTTCTCTGACCTCTAACTGAAATCTAGCATCTCCTTCACTTATGAATGTATGCAATAAATAAATTACAGTAGTATTCATTTCACTTGACTGGCAAAGGGGTCCGTGGAACAAAAAATTAAGAACCCCTGGTCTACACTAACTCTGTAGTTGTTTTAAATTAAATATGGAGGAAAAAACAAAATTTTAAAAGCAAAGCCACATTCAAGCAGTATTCAGAAGCAGTTGTCCACAGCCATCCCACACCTGTGAGTAGCTGTAAAAGCCTATTCCTGAAATTTAAAAAAATAAAAATTCATGGGCTCTCTGCAATCAAGTAATTTGGCTGAGTGAATAAACACATAATTTCATGCTCCATCTTCCAGCAGAAAAGCAAAAGCAGTCTTTAATAATTTTAGCCATAAGAAGAATGCTTGGCTGGGAGGCAGGAGCCTGGGGTCTAGGCAGTGACTGACCCCAGGCCCACACTTCCCTTCTCTGGGCTTCAGTCTCCTGTCAGTGAGATGGGAGTAGATCTTTGAGGTCTCTTAGACCTTGACATTTGTGGATTCGAATGCTAAGTTTACAAGAAGATAATGAGACTGAAGCAAGTTTGATGGCTGAGAGCTTGATAACTCTGGACACAATTCCTAGGGATGTTCTGCTTCTGAGGTAAGTGCCTAGGATGAAATGGACAAAAGAGCATGTATATACATGAGCGGCTGTTTAAAACATTCCAGGTGGAGAGATCATTAGGACTTAGCAGTAATAGGATTTTTTTTTTTTTTTTCTTCTGTCCCTGAGCAGGACGTGCCTAATAAAAGATGAAAGACTGAGATGGAAAAACTTTTCCAGGTAAAATTTCAACAAAGGGTCAAAGTGTATCTGCTTTTTCGCTGGCTGGAACTGGCACAGAATTCTGGGCCTGCACTAGGCCTGCACCTTGGGAATTATGTTGGCAGACTGAAGAGGGCTCTTTTCACCAGATTCTGCAGCCGAAAGTTAAAGTAGGCGGCGAAGGGAGAACTGTTTGGGAATACGAATAAATGGAGCAAGTGGTTGCAGCACAGCAACATGTGAAGGAGCCACACCCAGAGTTGGAGGCTCCAGGTGAATGGGTTATAGGCCTTGAGGCCATAGGCTTTGAGGCCCACAGCAGCTGCTGCTCCTTTCTTAAAAGGTTATAACCAAATTCTCCTTTTCTTTGTGGATTTCCACAAATAGAATGGACCCTGAAACGATCCCAGATTCCAGATTCTGTAGTGTATGGGCACTGAGCTGACAGCTCACCATTACAATCCACACTCTCTCTGCCTCAGTCCCCCTGCCAAGCAGGTGAGATCCATACACCCAAGCTCAGAGAGAGAAGCCCCTGCGTGAGAGACAGACCTGAAGCAGCCCCTAACAATTTTAGCCATAAGCAGAAAGCCAGATCAAAGGGTTTTCTCAGTACAGCACTCCTGCAATAAAAAGGATTTAGACTTAGCAGTTTTATCGCCTGGTCTAAAGAGTAAGTTTGATTTTTATGAGCTGGTATCTCCAAAGGAGTCAAAGAACAAGGAGAGTGAAGCAGATGTGGCTCACATGGGAGGTCCCTGGTTTGGTTCCTGGTGCCTTATTTTAAAAAAAAAAAAAAGGCAAAACAAATGAAAAAAATCAACTTAGGGAGCCGATGTGGCTCAGTGATTGAGAGTTGGCTTTATACATACGAGGTCTCAGGTTCAATTCCCGGCCCCGGTACCCCCCCCCCCCCCAAAAAAAAAGGAACCAAAGGGAAATAAAGTCTAAGTGTAAAATCAGGCCAGGAAGATGGGAGAGAGTGGCCACCTCCCCTAGGAAGTTTGGGGCTAAAATCAGAGAGAGGAAAGACAGTAAGAGATCAAAGGCCTACTGAGATAGGGGTCCTCCTCTGGCCTATGAACCTGTTGAAACTATGCAAAGTTAAAGATGGGTGCATTTATACTGTCTTCAGCTCCACAGCTTTCATCATATCTTCAGAGGAGTTTATGACCCAAACATTTTGCTCATTAGGCAGCAAGCCCTGGGAAAAACTTTGGACAGAGACACAAACAGGAAAATTGGACCATGTTTGCTGAGGCAGGTTTTCATTAGATAGCTATCCTGTTAAGCCTGCACCACCTTGCCAGAAACTTAGGTGTCTCGATTCACTGTCATACCAACCCTCTGCCTTTCAATTACATCTTATTTATGGATGAAAAATCTAAAGGGAAAGAATACAGATTATCTGCCTGTATCATAGTGAGGAAGCAACAGTTTAAAGGTATGTACCCAAGTTTCCAACTTGGCTTTTCCCTCTTAATCTGCCTCACTATCATTGCATATATTTTCTTATAGATTGTTTTGAGGCACTTAAATTTTGGTCTTTAAAAGGCAACAACAATCTTTAGATTAAGAAGATACACAAATCAGACTTCCAGGAAGATGGCGGAGTAATAAGATATGGGAATCTCTTCTGCAGAGAAATAGCTGGAGGACAAGCTGAAACAGCCCCGAAAAAGATCTTCAAGGGTTTAGGACAGCAGGTGAAGGCTGCACACCACCCAGAGGATAGAAGGACAAAAGAGGGAAATCACAACAACAGAACCATGAATCGGAACCAGCAGCGACTGCTGCTGCCGGCACCCTCCCCCACACTCTTTAGAATTCTTGGGCCTCTGGGCCTGCGACTACAGACAAAGGGGGATCCAGGGATCCCACTCAGGAAAGGGGAGAGAGAGGGACACAGCCTAAGGCTGCCTCAGGTTCTGACCTGCAAATTTGGGCTGCAGACCCCACAGACCCTTCCACACGGTGGTTTGCCTGGGAGCCTAGGAAGGACTGGAGAAATCCAACCCTCGCAGTCTCCCTCTCTTCTAGCCTGGACTAATTGTTGAGGACTCCATAGGAGAAGGGAGAGAGAGCCTGGGGCTGACTAGGCTTTTGATTCACAGGTTTGGTCTGCCCTGTCCCAAGAGCCCTTCCAGGCCGGGTGGGGCTGCACCATTGTTTGCCTTGGAGCCTAGAAGGGGCTAAAGATAAACAAACCTCCCAATCTCCTCCTCTACTAATAGGAACTGATTGTTGAGGACTCAGAGGGGAGTGGAAATATTTCCTAGCTGGGAAAAGGGAGGTGCTTGCCAGAGAAGACTGGAGAACTGTATCAAAAGTTTGAATTACAAGGCTTTTAGCCCCCAGACAGGAAGCTCTATCACACTGATCTGGTCAAAATACACTCCCACCAGGCATTGAATTGAGAGCTGCCAAAGAGCGCCATTTCCTGGCAGACCAAGGAAGTGCACATAAGAAAATTAAAAATAAATAGGACAGGCTTTTCCTGGCCTCTATAGTCTCCCTGCCCAAGGCCCTAGGAAGTGACTCTACAACCAATTACTGAGTCCAGTGCCCAGTTCTGAGCAACCAGCAGGACAATCCTAACAATCCATGTTGAGCCAAAAATCAAAGAGCTGTGGTAACTCCAAGCCTCCTGCCACTGAATCCCTATAAAAGAGAAAGAGATTGAGCATCTGAGTAAACTACATCCTAACCAGATGCCTAAAACCAGCAAAAAATTATGAGCCATACTAAGAAAAAAGAAGACATGGCCCAAGAAAAGGAATACATCAAAGTCCCAGAAGAGAAGCAGAATTTGAGAACTGATCAGCAAGATAAGCACAAATTTCCAAAATCAAATTTAATGAGATGAAAGACAATATAGTTAAAGAGATAAATGACATCAAGAAGACATTGAATGAATGCAAAAAAGAATTTGAAATCCTGATCAGAAAAGTAAGAGAGTTCATGGGAATGAAAGACACAATAGGTGACATCAAAAACACATTTGAGGGAAGCGGCTGTGGCTCAATCAGTAGGGCTCCCGTTTACCATATGGGTGGCCCCGGGTTCGGTTCCCGGGGCCTCCTGGTGAAGGCAAGCCCGCCCGCACGGCATGGTTAGCTGACGCAGCGATCACAAGCAGCAAGGGGGGGATAAATGAATAAATAAATAAAATCTTAAAAAAAAAAAAAAAAAACACATTTGAGGCATACAACAGCAGACTCAAAATGACAGAAAGAATAAGTGATATCGAAGACAGCAGCTAAAACTGAAGAGAGAAAAGAATAGAAAAAATTGAGCAGGGGCTCAGAGAGCTGAATGACAACACAAAATGCAACTACATACATGTCATGGGAGTTCCAGAAGGGGAAGAGAAGGGAAAAGGGGCAGAAAGAGTATTTGAGGAAATAATAGCTGAAAATTTCCCAACTCTCACGAAAGAAATGAGTCCAAGAAGCACAACGTACCCCGTTCATAATAAATCCAAATAGACCTACGCCAAAACACATACTCAGAATGTCAAATGTCAAAGATAAAGAGAAAATTCTCAGAGCAGCAAGAGAGAAGCAAACAATCACGTACAAGGCACGTCCTGTAAGACTTAGTGCAGATTTCTCTTCAGAAACCATGGAGGCGAGAAGACAGTGGTATGATACAATTAGGAAACTGAAAGAGAAAAACTGCTAGCCGAGAATTCTTTATCTAGCAAAACTGTCCTTCAAATATGAAGGTGAGTATAAAGTATTCACAAACAAACAGAAACTAAGAGAGTTTGCAAAAAAGAATCCACCTTTGCAGGAAATATTAAAGGAAGCCTTAGAACCTGAAAGAAAAAGACAGGAGAGAAAGGCTTGGAGGAGAGTATAGAAGAAAGAAAAGCAGAAAGGATAACCAAAAGAGTAAAAAGAGAGACAAAAACAAGATGACATATGAAAACCAAAGAATAAAACGAAGGAAATAAATAGTGCATTTTCAATAATATCATTGAATGTGAATGGATTAAATTCCCCAATCAAAAGATACAGGCTGACAGAATGGATAAAAAACCATGAGCCATCCATACGCTGCTTACAAGAAACTCACCTTAGACCCAGGGATACAAACCGGCTGAAAGTGAAAGGTTGGAAAAAGATACTCCACGTGAATAGTAACCAGAAAAGAGCAGGGCTAGCTATACTAATATCAGACAAAACAGACTTTAAATGAAAAAAGTTATAAGAGATACAGAAGGCCATTATATATTAATAAAAGGGATGATCCACCAGGAAGATATAACAATCATAAATATCTACGCACCTAACCAGGGTGCCCCAAAATATATGAGACAAACTCTGGCAAAACTGAAGGGAGAAAAAAAAAAAAAAACAAAAAAAAACTGAAGGGAGAAATAGACATTTCTACAATAATCGTTGGAGACTTCAACACCCCACTTACATCATTAGATAGAACAACCAGACAGAAGATCAACAAGGAAACAGAGAACTTGAACAATATGATAAACAAGTTAGACTTAACAGACATATACAGAACACTGCATCCAAACTCAGCGAGTTATACATTCTTCTCAAGGGCCCATGGATCTTTCTCCAGGATAGACCACATGTTAGGTCACAATGAAGCTCTCAATAAACATAAAAAGATTGAAATTATACAAAGCACCTTCTCAAATCATAATGGAATGAACCTAGAAATCAATAACAGATAGGAAAAAAGTAAATTCGCAAATGTGTGGAAACTGAACAACACACTCCTAAATAATTGGTGGGTCAAAGAAGAAATTGTAAGTGAAATCAGTAAATATATTGAGACAAATGAAAATGAGATCACAACGTATCAAAACTTATGGGATACAGCAAAGGCAGTCAAGAGGGAAATTTATAGCCCTAAATGCCTATATCAAAAAACAAGAAAGAGCTAAACTCAAAGATTTAACTGAACAACTAGAGAAATTAGAAAAGAACAGCAAACCAGTCCCAACGCAAGCAGAAGGAAAGAAATAATAAAGATTAGAGGAGAAATAAATGAAAATGAGAATAGAAAAACAATAGAGAAAATCAACAAAACCAAAAGCTGGTTCTTTGAGAAGATCAATAAAATTGACAAACCCCTTGCTAGACTAACAGAAAAAAAGAGAGAAGATGCAAATAAATACAATCAGAAATGAAAGGGGGGAAGTTACAAATGACCTCACAGAAATAAAAAGAATCATAAGAGGATATTATGAGAAACTATAAGCCAACAAACTAGACAACTTAGATGAAATGGACAAATTTCTAGAAATGCACAATCAACCTACACTGACACTACAAGAAATACAAGAACTTAACAAGCCAATCACATTTAAGGAGATTGAATCCGTCATCAAAAATCTCCCAGCAGGGAAGCGGCTGTGGCTCAAATTGGTTGGGCTCCCGTTTACCATATGGAGGCCCCGGGTTCAGTTTCTGGGGCCTCCTGGTGAAGGCAAGGTGGCCCATGCAGCACAGTGGGCTGACGGCCAGCGCAGCGCCCTGAGCTGGCGCAGCAAGATGATCCAACAAAGGGAGAGAAGCAGACACAGAAAAAAAAGCAAAGTGGATACAGGGAGCAAAAGCAGCAAGGGGGGATAAATAAATACAATAAAATAATAAATGAATAAAAAAAAAAATCTTCCAGCAAAGAAAAGTCCAGGACCAGATGGCTTCATAGGAGAATTCTATCAAGCATTCTGAAAAGAATTAACACCAATTCTGTTTAAACTCTTCCAAAAAATTGAGGAGGAGGGAAAATTACCCAACACATTTTATGAAGCCAACATCATCCTAATACCAAAGCCAGATAAAGATTCTACAAGAAAAGAAAATTACAAACCAATCTCTCTACTGAGCATAGACGCAAAAATTCTCAACAAAATACTTACAAATCGAATCCAACAGCCTATCAAAAGACTTATACATGACGACCAAGTGAGATTTATTCCTGTATGCAAGGCTGGTTCAACACAAGAAAATCAATCAATGTAGTACATACACCACATTAACAAATTGAATGAAAAAAAAACACATGATCATCTCAATAGATGCAGAAAAGGCATTCAACAAAATCCAGCATCGTTTTTTGATAAAAATACTTCAAGATAGGAATAAAAGGAAAATTCCTCAATATGATAAAAGGCATATATGAAAACCCCACAGCCAACATCATACTCAATGGGGAAAGATTGAAAACTTTCCAAGATCAGGAACAAGACAAGGATGCCCACTGTCACCATTGTTATTCAACATTATACTAGAAGTTCTAGCTAGGGCAATTAGACAAGAAAAAAAAATTAAAGGCGTCCAAATAGGAAAAGAGGAAATAAAACTCTCACTGTTTGCAGATGACATGATCCTGTACTTAGAAAATCCTGAAGTATCCACAACAAAGCTACTTGAACATACAAAAGAACAGATGAAGAAAAGATTGGAAAAACGTGAACAAGGTCTCAGGGAACTAAGGGACAGCAAGAGACGTGCAAACATACGTGTCGTGGGTGTCCCAGAGGAGAAGAGAAGGAAAAAGGGGCAGAAGGAATATTTGAAGAAATAATGGTAGAAAATTTCCCAACTCTATTGAAGGATATAGATATCCATGTCCAAGAACATGACGTACTCCCATCTGAAAAAATCCGAATAGACCAACTCCGAGACACATACAAATCAGAATGTCAAATGCCAAAGACAAAGAGAGAATTCTGAGAGCAGCAAGAGAAAAGCAATGCATAATGTATAAGAGATACCCAATAAGATTAAGTGCTGATTTCTCACCAGAAACCATGGAGGCAAGAAGATAGTGGAATGATATATTTAAGATACTGCAAGAGAAAAACTTCCAGCCAAGAATCTTATTTCCAGCAAGATCGTCTTTCAAAAATGAGGGCGAGTTTAGAATATTCATAGGTAAACAGAAACTGAGAGAGTTTGTAACCAAGAGACCTGCTTTGCAAGAAATACTAAAGGGTTTGCTACAGCCTGAAAAGAAAAGACAGGAGAGAGAGGCCTGAAAGAGAGTCTAGAAATGAAGGTTATATCACTAAAAGTAACTAAAAGTGCCACAAGAGTGGTGAAAATAAAATATGGCAGATAAAAGCCAAATACTCAGGAATAAACTTAACCAACGATGTAAAGCACTTATATTCAGAAAACTACAACTCATTGTTAAAAGAAATTTAAAAAAGACCTAAATAATTGGAAGAACATTCCATGCGCATGGACTGAAAGACTAAATATCAATAAGATTTCAATTCTACTCAAATTGATATACAGATTCAATGGAATCCTGATAAAAATTCCACACACATTTTTAAAATAAATGGAAAACATGATTATCAAATTTATTTGGAAGGGTAAGGGGCCCTGAATAGCAGAAACATCTTAAAGAGGAAAAGTGAAGTTGGAAGACTCTCATTTCCAGACTTTAAGTCGTATTACCTAGCTACAGTGGTAAAAACAGCATGGTACTGGCATAAAGACAGACACATAGACCAATGGAACTGAATTGATGGTTAAAAAACATCTATGGTCAAATGCTTTTTACAAGGCTGTCAAACCCACCCATCTCAGGCAGAACAGTCCATTCAACAAATGGTGCTGAGAAAACTGGAAATCCATAGCAAAAGAAGGAAAGAGGGCCCCTATCTCACACCCTATACAAAAATTAACTCAAAATGAATAAAAAAACTAAATAAATATAAAAGCAAGAACCATAAAGCTTCTAGAAGAAAATGTAGGAAAATGTCTTCAAGACCTGGTGGTAGGTGGTAGATTCTTAAAGGAGATAAGAGGAGGACTGAGACGGACTACTGATATTTAATGTATG
>JAKSZT010046586.1:2167586-2507336 GCA_026826555.1 Tolypeutes matacus
GAACCCGGGGCCTCCCGGTGAAGGCAAGCCCACCCGCACGGCGTGGTTAGCTGACCCAGCGAGCGCAAGCAGCAAGGGGGGGATAAATGAATAAATAAATAAAATCTTTAAAAAAATAATAAATAAATAAATAAATAAAATCTTAAATAAATAAACAAAAAACAAGAAAGAGCTAAACTCAAAGATTTAACTGAACAACTTGAGAAACTAGAAAAAGAACAACAAACCAATCCCAAAGGAAGCAGAAGGAAAGAAAAAATAAAGATTAGAGCAGAAATAAATGAAAATGAGAACAGAAAAACAATAGAGAAAATCAACAAAACCAAAAGCTGGTTCTTTGAGATCAATAAAATTGACAAATCCCTCGCTAGACTAATGAAGAAAAAAAGAGAGAAGATGCAAATAAATACAATCAGAAATGAAAGGAGGGAGGGAAGCGGCTGTGGCTCAATCAGTAGGGCTCCCGTTTACCATATGGGAGGCCCCGGGTTCGGTTCCCGGGGCCTCCTGGTGAGGGCAGGCCCGCCCGCGAGGCATGGTTAGCTGACCCAGCGAGCACAAGCAGCAAGGGGGGGATAAATGAATAAATAAATAAAATCTTTAAAAAAAAAAAAAAGAAATGAAAGGAGGGAAGTTACAAATGACCCCACAGAAATAAAAAGAATCATAAGAGGATATTATGAGAAACTATATGCCAACAAACTAGACAACCGAGATGAAATGAACAAATTTCTAGAAACGCACAACCAACCTACACTGATGCTACAAGAAATACAAGAACTTAACAAACCAATCACAATTAAGGAGATTGAATCTGTCATCAAAAATCTCCCAGCAAAAAAAGTCCAGGACCAGATGGCTTCACAGGTGAATTCTACCAAGCATTTTGAAAAGAATCAACACCAATTCTGTTTAAACTCTTCCAAAAAATTGAAGAGGAGGGAAAATTACCCAACACATTTTATGAAGCCAACATCACCCCAATACCAAAGCCAGATAAAGATTCCACAAGAATATTACAGACCAATCTCTCTAATGAACATATATGCAAAAATTCTCAACAAAATACTTGCAAATTGAATCCAACAGCTTATCAAAAAACTTATACATCACGACCAAGTGGGATTTATTCCTGGTATGCAAGGCTGGTTCAACATAAGAAAATCAATCAATGTAGTACACCACATTAACAAATTGAATGAAAAAAAAACCACACATGATCATCTCAATAGATGCAGAAAAGGCATTTGACAAAATCCAGCATCCTTTTTTGATAAAAACACTTCAAAAGATAGGAATAAAAGGAAAATCCCCGAATACGATAAAAGGCATATATGAAAAACCCACAGCCAACATCATACTCAATGGGGAAAGGTTGAAAGCTTTCTGCCTAAGATCAGGAACAAGACAAGGATGCCCACTGTCACCATTGTTATTCAACATTGTACTAGAAGTTCTAGCTAGGGCAATTAGACAAGACAAAAAAATTAAAGGCGTCCAAATAGGAAAAGGGGAAGTAAAACTCTCACTGTTTGCAGATGACATGATCCTGTATTTAGAAAATCCTGAGGTATCCACAATAAAGCTACATGAACTAATAAATGAGTTCAGCAAAGTGGCAGGATACAAGATCAACACGCAAAAATCAGTAAAGTTTTTGTACACTAGTACTGAACAACCTGAGGAGGAAATCGGGGAAAATTCCACTTTCAATAGCAACAAAAAGACTCAAATACCTAGGAGTTAGTTTAACCAAAGAAGTACAGGACCTATATGCAGAAAACTACAAAACAATGCTAAAAGAAATTTTAAAAGATCTAAACAAATGGAAAGACATTCCATGTTCATGGATTGGAAGAATAAATATCATGAAGATGTCAATCTTGCCCAAACTGATTTCTATAATGAATATCTTTTTTTTTTTTAATTTAATCAAACAATATATTACACAATATATTTGGTTCATATAACGCATTCATACAGTATTTGTCCTTTTGTGTCTGGCTTGCTTCACTCACCATAATGTCCTCCAGGTTCATCCATGTTGCCATATGCTTTACGACTTCATTTCTTCTTACAACTGCATAATATTCCATCGTGTGAATAGATCACAGTTTGTTTATCCATTCATCTGTTGATGGACATCTGAGTTGTTTCCAACTTTTGGCAATGGTGAATAATGTTGCTATGAACATCGGTGTACAGATGTCTATTCGTGTCACTACTCTCAGTTCTTCTGGGTATGTACCCAGTAGTGGTATTGCAGGGTCACGTGGCAAGTCTATATTCAACTTCTTTAGGAACTGCCAAACAGTCCTCCATAGTGGTTGTACCATCCTGCATTCCCACCAACAGTGAAGAAGTGTTCCTATCTCTCCACATCCTCTCCAACACTTGTAGTTCTCTGTTTTTTTAATACTGGCCATTCTGATAGCTGTGAAATGATACCTCATAGTAGTTTGGATTTGCATTTCCCTAATCATGAGTGATGTTGAGCATTTCTTCATGTGTTTTTTTGCCATTTGTATTTCTTCTTTGGAGAAATGTCTATTCAAGTCTTTCGCCCATTTTTTAATTGGGTCGTTTGTCTTTTTATTGTTGAGTTATAACATCTCTTTGTATATCCTGGATAATAAACCCTTATCAGATATGTGATTTCCAAATATTTTTTCCCATTGAGTCGGCTGCCTTTGCACCCTTCTGACAAAGTCGTGTGAGGTGCAAAAGCGTTTAATTTTGAGGAGGTCCCATTTATCTACTTTTTCTTTTGTTGCACGTGCTTTGGGTATAAGGTCTAAGAAACCAGCACCTACTACAAGGTCTTGAAGATGTTTCCCTATGTTTTCTTCTAGTAGTTTTATGGTCCTGGCTTTTATATTTAGACCTTTGATGCATTTTGAGTTGATTCTTGTATAGGGGGTAAGATAGGGGTCCTCTCTCATTCTTTTGGTTATAAATATCCAGTTCTCCCAACACCATTTGCTGAAGAGACTGTTTTTTTCCCATTAGCGTGGGCTTGATAGGTTTGTCAAAAACCAGTTGACTGTATAGGTGAGGGTTTATTTCTGGATTCTCAATTCTATTCCACTGATCGATGTGTCTATCTTTATGCCAGTACCATGCTGTTTTGACCACTATAGCTCTGTAATATGTTTCATGGTCAGGCAGTGAAATTCCTCCCACATTGCTCTTCTTTTGTAGAATGCTTTTGGCTATTCGGGTGCACTTACCCTTCCAGATGAATTTAGTAATTGCCTTCTCTAATTCTGTAAAGTAAGCTGTTGGGATTTTGATTGGTATTGCATTGAATCTCGAAATCAGTTTGGGCAAGATTTACATCTTCACGATATTTATTCTTCCAATCCATGAACACGGAATGTCTTTCCATTAGTTTAGGTCTTTAAAATTTCTTTTAGCATTGTTTTGTAGTTTTCTGCATATAGGTCCTGTACTTCTTTGGTTAAATTAACTCCTAGGTATTTGGGTCTTTTTGTTGCTATTGAAAATGGAATTTTCCTCCTGATTTCCTCCTCAGATTGTTCAGTACTAGTGTACAAAAAGGTTACTGATTTTTGCATGTTGATCTTGTATCCTGCCACTTTGCTGAACTCATTTATTAGTTCAAGTAGCTTTGTTGTGGATACTTCAGGATTTTCTAAATACAGGATCATGTTATCCGCAAACATTCAGAGTTTTACTTCCTCTTTTCCTATTTGGACACCTTTAATTTTTTTGTCTTGTCTAATTGCCCTAGCTAGAACTTCTAGTACAATGTTGAATAACAATGGTGACAGTGGGCATCCTTGTCTTGTTCCTGATCTTAGGCGGAAAGCTTTCAACCTTTCCCCATTGAGTATGATGTTGGCTGTGGGTTTTTCACATATGCCTATTATCATATTAAGGAATTTTCCTTTTAGTCCTATCTTTTGAAGTGTTTTTATAAAAAAAGGATGCTGGATTTTGTCAAATGCCTTTTCTGCATCTATTGAGATGATCATGTGGTTTTTTCCTTCCATTTGTTAATGTAGTGTATTACTTTGATTGATTTTCTTATGTTGAACCAGCCTTGCATACCAGGAATAAATCCCACTTGGTCGTGATGTATAAGTCTTTTGATATGCTGTTGGATTCGATTTGCAAGTATTTTGTTGAGAATTTTTGCATCTATGTTCATTAGAGAGATTGGTCTGTAATTTTCTTTTCTTGTGGAATCTTTATCTGGCTTTGGTATTTGGGTGATGTTGGCTTCATAAAATGTGTTAGGTAATTTTCCCTCCTTTTTAATTTTTTGGAAGCGTTTAAACAGGATTGGTGTTAATTCTTTTTGAAATGCTTGGTAGAATTCACCTGTGAAGCCATCTGGTCCTGGACTTTTCTTTGCTGGGAGATCTTTGATGATGGATTCAATCTCCTTGTGATTGGTTTGTTAAGTTCTTGTATTTCTTGTAGAGTCAGTGTAGGTTGGTGTGCGTTTCTAGAAATTTGTCCATTTCAAATGGGTTGTCTAGTTTGTTGGCATATAGTTTCTCATATTATCCTCTTATGATTCTTTTTATTTCTGTGAGGTCATTTGTAATTTCCCCCCTTTCATTTCTGATTGTATTTATTTGCATCTTCTCTCTTTTTTTCTTCATTAGTCTAGCCAGGGGTTTGTCAATTTTATTGATCTTCTCAAAGAACCAGCTTTTGGTTTTGCTGATTTTCTCTATTTTTCTGTTCTCATTTTCATTTTTTTCTGTTTTAATCTTTATTATTTCTTTCCTTCTGCTTGCTTTGGGATTGGTTTGTTGTTCTTTTTCTAGTTTCTCAAGTTGTTCAGTTAAATCTTTGAGTTTAGCTCTTTCTTGTTTTTTGTTTATTTATTTAAGATTTTATTTATTTATTTATTTATTATTTTTTTAAAGATTTTATTTATTTATTCATTTATCCCCCCCTTGCTGCTTGCGCTCGCTGGGTCAGCTAACCACGCCGTGCGGGTGGGCTTGCCTTCACCAGGAGGCCCCGGGAACTGAACCCGGGGCCTCCCATATGGTAAACGGGAGCCCTACTGATTGAGCCACAGCCGCTTCCCATCTTGTTTTTTAATATAGGCATTTAGGGCTATAAATTTCCCTCTCAAGATTGCCTTCGCTGTATCCCATAAGTTTTGATATGTTGTGTTCTCATTTTCATTTGTCTCAATATATTTACTGATTTCACTTGCAATTTCTTCTTTGACCCACCGATTATTTAGGTGTGTGTTGTTCAGTCTCCACACATTTGCAAATTTCCTTTTTTCCTGTCTATTTTTTTTTTTTTTTTAAGATTTTATTTATTTATTCATTTATCCCCCCCTTGCTGCTTGTGCTTGCTGGGTCAGCTAACCACACCGCGCGGGTGGGCTTGCCTTCACCAGGAGGCCCCGGGAACCGAACCCGGGGCCTCCCATATGGTAAACGGGAGCCCTACTGATTGAGCCACAGCCGCTTCCCTTCCTGTCTGTTATTGATTTCTAGTTTCATTTTATTATTATCCAAGAAGTTGCTTTGTATAATTTCAATTTTTTTATATTTATTGAGAGCTATATTGTGACCTAACATGTGGTCTATCCTGGAGAAAGACCCATAGGCACTTGAGAAGAATGTATAACCCGCTGAGTTTGGATGCAGTGTTCTGTATATGTCTGTTAGGTCTAACTTGTTTATCATATTGTTCAAGTTCTCTGTTTCCTTGATCTTTTGTCTAGTTGTTCTATCTAATGATGTGAGAGGGTTGTTGAAGTATCCAACAATTATTGTAGAAATGTCTATTTCTCCCTTCAGTTTTGCCAGAGTTTGTCTCATATATTTTGGGGCACCCTGGTTAGGTCCGTAGATATTTATGACTGTTATATCTTCCCAGACGATCGTTCCTTTTATTAATATATAATGGCCTTCCGCATCTCTTATCACTTTTTTGCATTTGAGGTCTGTTTTGTCGGATATTAGTATAGCTACCCCTGCTCTTTTCTGTTTACTATTCACGTAGAGTATCTTTTTCCAACCTTTCACTTTCAGCCGGTTTGTATCCCTGGGTCTAAGGTGAGTTTCTTGTAAGCAGTGTATGGATGGCTCATGGTTTTTTATCCATTCTGTCAGCCTGTATCTTTTGATTGGGGAATTTAATCCATTCACAGTCAATATTACTGAATTTATTTATTTCCTTCATTTTATTCTTTGGTTTTCATATGTCATCTTGTTTTTGTCTCTCTTTTTACTCTTTTGGTTATCCTTTCTGCTTTTCTTTCTTCTATACTGTCCTCCAAGCCTCTCTCTCCTGTCTTTTTCTTTCAGGTTCTAAGGCTTCCTTTAACATTTCGTGCAAAGGTGGATTCTTTTTTGCAAACTCTCTTAGTTTCTGTTTGTGAATACTTTATACTCACCTTCATATTTGAAGGACAGTTTTGCTGGATAAAGAATTCTCAGCTGGCAGTTTTTCTCTTTCAGTTTCCTAATTGTATCATACCACTGTCTTCTCGCCTCCATGGTTTCTGAAGAGAAATCTGCACTAAGTCTTACTGGACGTCCTTTGTACGTGATTGTTTGCTTCTCTCTTGCTGCTCCAAACTGATTTCTAGATTCAATGCAATACCAATCAAAATCCCAACAGCTTACTTTGCAGAATTAGAGAAGGCAATTACCAAATTCATCTGGAAGGGTAAATGCACCTGAATAGCCAAAAGCATTCTAAAAAAGAGCAACGTGGGAGGAATTTCACTGCCTGACCTTGAAACATTACAAAGCTACAGCGGTCAAAACAGCATGGTACTGGCATATAAACACATCAGTCAGTGGAATAGAATGGAGAACCCAGAAATTACCCTCACCTATACAGAAAACTGGTTTTTGACAAACCTACCAAGTTAATGTTTTTTTTTTGTTTGTTTTTTTAAGATTTTATTTATTTATTCATTTATCGCCCCCTTGCTGCTTGTGCTCGCTGGGTCAGCTAACCACGCCGTGCGGGCGCGCTTGCCTTCACCAGGAGGCCCCGGGAACCGAACCCGTAGCCTCCCATATGGTAAACGGGAGCCCTACTGATTGAGCCACAGCCGCTTTCCCCAAGTTAATGTTAACAGGACAAAACACTCACTTCAACAAATGGTATTGGGAGAACTGGGTATCTATAACCAAAAGAATGAAAGAGGACCCCTATCTCACCCCCTATACAAGAATCAACTCAAAATGGATCAAAGATCTAAATATAAAAGACAGGACCATAAAACTACAAAAAATGTAGGGAAACATTTTCAAGACCTTGTAGTAGGTGGTGGTTTCTTGGACCTTACATCCAAAGCACGTGCAACAAAAGAAAAAGTAGATAAATGGGACCTCCTCAAAATTAAACACTTTTGCACCTCACAGGACTTTGTCAGAGGGTGAAAAGGCAGCCAACTTAATGGGAAAAAAATATTTGGAAATCACGTATCTGATAAGGGTTTAATATCTAGGATATATAGAGATGTTACAACTCAACATTAAAAAGACAAAAGACCCAATTAAAAAATGGTTAAAAGGCCCAAATAGACATTTCTCTGAAGAAATACAAATGGCAAAAAAACACATGAAGAAATGCTCAATATCACTCATGATTAGGGAAATGCAAATCAAAACTACAATGAGATATCATTTCACAGCTATCAGAATGGCCAGTATTAAAAAGACAGAGAACTACAAGTGTTGGAGAGGATGTGGAGAGATAGGAACACTTCTTCACTGTTGGTGGGAATGCAAGATGGTACAACCACTATGGAGGACTGTTTGGCAGTTCCTAAAGAAGTTGAATATAGACTTGCCACGTGACCCTGCAATACAACTACTGGGTATATACCCAGAAGAACTGAGAGCAGTGACACGAACAGACATCTGCACACCGATGTTCCCAGCAACATTATTCACCATTGCCAAAAGTTGGAAACAACCCAGGTGTCCATCAACAGAAGAATGATAAACAAACTGTGATCTATTCACACGATGGAATATTATGCAACTGTAAGAAGAAATGAAGTCATAAAACATATGGCAACATGGATGAACCTGGAGGACATTATGTTGAGTGAAGCGAGACACAAAAGGACTAATACTGTATGAATGCGTTACTATGAACCACATATAGATGTGTAACAGTTTGATTAAAAAAAAAATTCATATGCATCCATTACATTTAAGAAATGTATATATTTATTCATCCGTATTTTTAGTTTTTAATTGTTCACATTTTCAATTATTAAATGTACAAAATAAAGTAAAAAAAATATGTTAAAAAAAAAAAAAAAGATACAGCCTGACTGAAAGTTGCTGCCCTGGCCCAGCAGGAAGCAACATTAGAAGGAAATTTCTAGAAACAAGAGTAGGGGGCCAGAAGCATAAAACTGCTTACCAAACCTGCCCTATCATGTGGTAAAGGAGAAAAGGGAATCTCTTGAACTAAAAAGATAGTACAAATTTTCTAGATCAAAACTTGACACTTTTTCCATAAAGGGCCAGAGAGGAAATATGTTGGTACAAAAATACCCGTAGTTTTCCAACCCCTGCTCTAGAGGCCAACGGATCATCTCATCTTTCATAACTGACTTTCCCTGGGGTTAAGGAAGGCCTGCCTTAAGAGGAAAGACAGCATAGCCTTTCAGACCAAGAACTCTGGTACCAGACTCCACCTCACTAGCCATAAAATTTTGGGCAAGTTACTTAACCTCTCTTGGCCTATTTTCTCACCTGCCAAATAAGTATACCATATGTACTTCAAAGAGTTTTGTGAAACTTCAAAAAGTTAATTTGCATAAAGGGCTTAGAAGAGTATCTGATCAGAGTCAGCACAATACAATTACTATATTTTATTGTTTTTATCAGGGCAGAGTGTCAGGAAGCAACACTCCCCACAGGTCATGCCACCCACAACTGGCCAGCTGCAGGAGGCAGACAGGCACTTTCTTGTACATTCTAGAACAAGGGGTTCTAGAATAACTAGCCAAAGTTATTCAGGCCTCATGCTGGGAAGGGGAGTTTCATGAGCTTGAATATTAGCACAAAGACTCTACTCATAAAATGCAACATCACAACAATGCAGCCCATAATAAGTTTATTGTGTCTTCAAGACACTACAATGCATATTTTTCTCTCCCCAAGAAGGGTCTTTCACAGATAGGTACATCATCCAGGTAAGTTGCTCATTTGTCATTTTCATAGGCAGCTGGATTCTTCCTCTTGGAATTCTCAAACTCCTGGTTCCCCCATGTGTAGATAAGATAAAATGCTACAAATGCTTTAAAAATAAAAAGTGAGAGTAAGCAAGGAGCACATGTAAGGCACAGGGGTCCAAAGCCTCTTTCTTCACAGCAGATTATACCCTCCTGACTCTTATTTTCCAAAAACCACTTTTAAATCCGATAATGAAAAAGGTTAAATTACACACCCATTTTCAGGGGACAAAAAGGGGTGTGCCCAGGAAAATTTGTCACCAATTTGTCACTTTCTTGTCCCCCTGCTGCACATTTAAGATAAAACATTTTTTGAGACAAAATCCACATAACATAAAATGTACTACTGTGACCAGTTTAAAGTGTACAATTCAGTGGATTTTGGTATATTCACAATGTCATGCAACTATCTGCTGCACATTTAATGCAAAATGTTTCATCACCGCCTAGGAAAGAAGCGGATAAAGATGACCTCAGAGGGAGGCGCTGGAGTCACACAATTAACCTTGAACCATTCACTTAAGGGACTCGCTTCCTCATCTGTAAGATAGGGAGGATGCTCTGACTAGCTCCTAGGGCCATAACGAATATTCAACGAGAAAACGTGTGTACGGCAGGCAACCAGAAGAACAGCAGTTACTACCACCACTGTTGATAGGATTCCGGCCTCTCGTAGCCCGCCCAGCCCAGGGGCACTCACGCGGCATGACGCGAAGGATGGATGCCCGAGTGCGGCGCAGCACGTTCGGGATGCCCTTGCTGACGTAGTGCGGGAAGGCGCGCTGCTCGAAGGGTGACAAGCTGTAGGTGATCACATGCCGCATCCGCGTCAGGTTCCCAAATTCGCGACCCATCGTCGCGGCTGCACCTGCAGGATCAAGGGCGGAGAGGCACCTGGCTCAGTCCTGTAACGCATCGCAGGCAGCGCGGGACCCCAACCTGAAATGGCCTCCCTGGCGCCCGGTCGCTCGTCCTTCTCAGCCCAGGAAGTGGGTGCTCCCAGCAACCCAGGGACCACCAAAGTCGCCAGGGCCGACCCCACTCCCTCCCTCCCCAGGGTTACCTCGCCCTCCACGGTTGGAAGATCTGCTGGCTTCCGTCCGCCACTTCCGGTAGAAACGGAAGCTCCTCTTAGTGGCTGTGAAGTCACTTCCGGGAAATACCATTTTCCTTTGTCTAGAGGGAGATCGCAGTTGTTCCCCCCGTGAGGCCGAGTGACCCTGTGGTAGGGGCGGGGCCTATTGGAGGAGGATGGTGATTGAGCAGGCGGCTGGTAGAGTCCCCCAAGGCTTCTCCCGCCTTGGGCCTTTCTGTGGCGCCCCGAGCAGAAAGTGGCTGAGTTCTGACAGGGACAAATAGGTGAAGAGAAAGGGGCCAACTGACCTCAAGGCCCGCACTGGCCGGGGTCTTAGGGCCAGTGAGTCCTCACAGCAGTGACGAGGTGCCAGCACGCGGCAGCGGGATGGGAGGTTTTATATGGTCTTGTCCGACAGCTAAAAGGGGACTCAGTTATTTTCAGACCACCATCGTCTTCAGTACCAAAATGAGGGACACAGATCTAGGGCTTCTCTTTTTTTTTTTTTTTTTTTTTTTTGTTGTTAGTCGTAATATTTTTTTTTTCCCTTTTTTTTTTTTTTTTGTTATGGGTAAAAATCAAAATTCTCACAATACATACAAACATTTGCAAAATGATGTATAAATAGATATGCATATATGTGTATTTGCTTACAAAAATGTTATTTATATATATATATATACATATATTTTAAGAGGTGCTTAGATTACCCAAAATATTACACGGAACCCACTGGGATTCCCATGTTGCCCACCTCCCACACCTCCCACCACATCCCACACAAACATCTCCCACAAGTGTGGCCCACCACCCTCAGTAGACTTACACATCCTGGAGCCTTGCCATCAACCACAGACCACAGTTCACATCGTAGACCACACTCTCTCCCACTCAGTTCTGAGTGGTGTGTGCTGATTTAAAATGGGCTTCTCTTAGTAACCACTGCCTTAGAATTAACTGGCAGACTTTTCCTCAAATTCAGCAACAGGAGCCATCTGAAAATCAAGTAATTGACAAATGGCTGTTAGTGGTGGTAGGCTGGAATAAAGGGGCTAACATGACCTTAGCTAGTTTTTCCCTAGAGGCTTTGTCCTCTGGGTTTTTATGTCAGGATGACCACAATTCTCCAATGAGAGGCAAGGAAGATTGTGGTTGTAGTGTTTTTGTGTTTTTCAAGTAAGGATGTTGTTGTCCTATACAGTTGACTTTTTCTACTAGATGCAGTGTCTGTAAGTGTTTTTTAATGGGATTACTGGTCATATTATAATCTAGTTCTAAGCTCCCATCCAGTAGTTTGGGTGTACTTGATCCCCCGGCTTACCAGCCACAGACCATCTCGAAGGGAGGTGTGGTAGGCAATGAGTTTATATTTTGCAAACACACCTCAGTTTTATCAGTCCAGGAACTGCACAAACTGGTTCTCTTTCTAGTACTGTGAGTCTAGGTTGATTTTCAGCAAATAGTCTTTGGGGTGGCACTGGATAGCTCCTCATTTTGGCTTTTTATGACACATGATTGCCTCATTTTTCTAAAACAATCTCTAGCCTGGTCTAAGCCCCTAGGTGAGAACATAAACACTCATTACAGTTAAGGGCAAAAATACCATATTAACCACCACTTGGGTGATTAATAGAAATAAAGCACTCATTTATTTTATAGCACATGCAGACATCACTAAACCTTTCAACAGAAACAATATAGATGAATGTGCAGGCCAAAGTAAGGACATTAAGATATATTAAAAAATAAGTCAAGGTTAAAGGAGCAATCCTCCTCTTTTAAGCATATTACAAGTACAAATGCAATATTTCAACTGCATAGTCTATACTAAGCCACCTGGGAGAACTGGTCAACGTATCAGTTCTCTGCTCTCTGGGATTTCCATGCAAGTTTTGGCTTTCATGTTCCAAATCAACATTCAGTAAATAATTACTTTTAAAGTACTTATTCTGAGCACCTGGAAGTGGGTGAGGTGGTGAGGATGGAGAAGAGTAAACTCAATAGCATAAATTGCATACCAACAGATCTGAGTATCATCATGAATAATTAGTTAGCTTTTCTACATGCTTTGAAAGTTTCAGCAAGCATCTAATGAACATTTTAAGAACCCCAATTTCTCTCAAAAAGGGGGAGGTTTTAAGATCATTCCTCAATTTCTCTTAGCCCTTAGCTACATAGCAGTCCGTTAATACAACCATAACTTAAGAGGTTTTTCAGAAATGTCAGGAAAAAGGGAGAGGAAAGCTAAATAACCAGATAAATCTGTTTCTAAGGAGGACAAATTGGAAAACTAGGATGCTATCAGCTGTTTGATATAGAACTAATAAAATTATCTTCAGCTGGGCATCCTTGAGGGTTGATTACAGAAGTGGTCCTAGTCCACCCACACACCTAAAAGTTATTTAAGAGACCAAGCTAGGCTCTTCCTGGCCTTTAGGAAGAAGACTGGTATGGGGGTATGTGCTCCTTGCTAGTTCTTCTAAGCCATGGCGCTTCCCAACAAATTCCTCCTTTGGTTTTGCTGCTTTGCCTGCCTGTGTTTTTCTGTTAGCATTCGTTGTCAGGCTTCCAGGGGAGAAGCTCAGATTGCAGCCAATGCTGAGCTGGAATCTGAGGCTGAGCCTTGGCCCTTGCTGAATCCTCTAGATGGAAGAGACAGATCAGACCTCCTTCTCCCTCTCTTTAAAGTTCTGTCTGATGAACGTGAAGGGATCCCTAGGCTGCAGCCAGACTCCAGAGCTTTACACTACATGAAGAGGCTCTATAAGGCATATGCTACCAAGGAGGGGATCCCTAAATCCAACAGAATTCACCTCTACAACACTGTGCGGCTCTTCACCTCCTGTATCCAGCACAAGCAGGTTCCAATGGACCAAGTGACAGGTGTGTAGGAACAGAATGGTTAACTGGGTGGAGGGAAGATGATAGAAGCGTCTGCTTTTCTCATGGTGCTCATTATCCAAATTCAGACAAATGTGATACTTAATCTTATTGTTTCTTTCTAATGCCCTCATGAGTAAAAGGGGGGTAATGTGATAAATTATAGAGCTAGAAGAGACTTAACGGTACTAAAGGTGGAGGAAAGTGCTGCTAGAGAGGGTTAGTGTCTAGTCCAAGGTCAAAAAATCCAGACTGGGAATCAGGTATTTTGACATCTAGTTGTTTATTCTTTCCACTCTACCAAGCAACTTGGCCTGAAAATTTGCCTGAACTATCTCCTATAGCTATTGGTGTGTTCTATTAAAAAGGTTATTTTGCCCTTGCTTATTGCTTTGTGTAAGAGGAAAGCTTAAATCCCCATGTTAACATTTGGGGTCGTAGGTCCTTACAAGAAGAAAATGTTGGTCAACAACTTAACTCAGCAGCTGGGTGGTAGAGTTGCAATTCTTAAAGAAAAAAACTCTCTTCATCAGCTCATGACTTAAAGAAAACCATTGTAACCCAACCAGTCAATTGTGGTGGTTTAAAACCCTTCCCTTGATGTCCTATTTATTGTAGTGGTTTTAGAGTTGCCCTTTTTTTCCATCATCTCAGGTGTTCTAAATTAACTCAGACAATTAAGTTTCCCTTAATTTCCTCCACTAGGGCTTAGAATATCTTCTTAACAAGCCTGATACTTTTCCCTCTAGAGCGGAGGGGTCCTTAACCTTTTTTTTCCACGGACCCCTTTGCCAGTCAGATGAAAACCATGGACCCCCTACTAAGTCCACACTATACTGTACATTATTTAATAAATATATCACACCCACACCAACATGTCCCCACAAGAAAGTGTTTTTGAATTTCAATTCAAGCTCATGGACCCCTTAAGAATCCCTGCTCTAGAGACTCTCCAACAGGAAAATATTATTTTATTAGCTTCCTCTATTTTGGGGTCAAATTATCAAGACTCTGAAACTTCAGAATTTAATGATTCCCTGTTTCTTTAATTTACCACCAAAGCTGTTCTGATGACTTTCTGGTGATGAAATATCTAAGTAGTTACTGGGAGTTAAGTATGGTACTGATTACCTTTGTTTTCTGTATAGCACTCACTACACCACAACTTTTTTTTTCTTTTTTTTTTAAGCTTGAGGAAGTGGGGAGAAAGAAAGGAGAAAGCATATTAAGAAGTACTGATTCCTTGGCTTGACTTTTGTTATGTTTGATTTGTATTCAAGCACTACTTGCAGATTGTTTTTCTTCTCAGGAATCTTTCCATCAGTGGATGTGCTGTTTAACCTGGATCGTGTTACTGCTCTTGAACACTTACTCAAGTCCGTCTTACTATACACTTTCAACGACTCCATTTCTTTTCCCTCTGCTGTTAAATGTGTGTGCGACCTTGTGATAAAGGAGCCAAAGTCGTCTAGCAAGGCTCTCCCTAGAGCTCCACACTCATTTACATTTGAATTTAGAAAAAAACACAAGTGGGTTGAGCTTGATGTGACTACACTCCTTCTGCCTCTAGTGGCCTCTAACAAGAGAAGTATTCATATGTCTGTAAACTTTACCTGCGTGAACAACCAGCTGCAGCCCCCTTCAGCACAGGAGAGTCCGTTTAACATGTCTTTTCTGGTACCTCCCTCACTGCTCCTGTACCTGAACGACACAAGTGCCCAGGCTTATCACTATAAAAGGGGGCCTTCACAAGGTCCTGACCAGAAGAGAGTTCTGTCTCCCTATCCCGCAGGACAAGAAGCTGCTCCAGGTGGAAGATCGCCCCGTCACCGGAGAGGTCAGGAAACTGTCAGCTCTGAATTGAAAAAGCCCCTGGTTCCACCTTTCTTCAATCTGAGTGAATACTTCAAACGATTTCTATTTCCCCAAAACGAGTGTGAGCTCCATGACTTTAGACTTAGCTTTAGCCAGCTGAAGTGGGACAACTGGATTGTGGCCCCACACAGATACAATCCTCGATACTGTAAAGGGGACTGTCCAAGGGCAGTTGGGCACCGGTATGGCTCTCCGGTTCATACCATGGTACAGAACATCATCTATGAGAAACTTGACTCCTCAGTGCCAAGGCCATCATGTGTTCCTGCCAAATACAGCCCCTTGAGTGTTTTGACCATTGAGCCTGATGGCTCAATTACTTATAAAGAATATGAAGACATGATTGCCACTAAGTGCACCTGTCGTTAACATATGGTCCTCTTGACTAAAACCTTGAGTTTCTTCAGGCTGAGTAAATGTCTTTGCCTTCAGCAGAAAGCTTCCTGGGTCAGATCTCTCTGAATATAATGCAGTGTAATGTGTAAAGAGGAACCTGTGTTGGCAAGCACGTTCTGTGGCAGTTATCTGTGTGAAGGGATAGATAGCACCAGCTGTTGCTACTGAGCCTTTATTTCCAAATTTAGGTGATGTGATTAGTTCAAAGAGCCTTAAAAGTTTTTTTGAATGAAGTTTTCTTTGCATAGTAGTTTTGGCTTTGATGTAAAGGGGAGAAAACTTAGCATAAATCTTGGATGGAATTTCAAGTTATAAATAAGTCAGAGTGCTATAATCTTATTTAATGGAAGAATAAATTCCTGTCTGGCATAAATTTTTTGTGTGTTTTTTATTAAATATTTTTATTGGTCACTTTTAAATGGCCATTTGGGAGAGAGGAAGTGTGCTGAAAAGCTGGCCTTTGCTCAATTTTTTATCTTTATTCAGAATAAAAGGTCAGCTAAGTTCTCTAAATTCTGACGAAATGAGATTCACTAGGACTAGAGTATGCAACATAAGCCATTGCGGTTTTCTTAGTGTGATGGCTATCCAATATATTAATTCTGTACATTGGCTGGTTTATATAAGTCAATTGATTCACATGAAACAAATTACACCGTTGTCCCATTTAAAGGAAATTGCCTTAAAGATCTTTCCAAGAAAAAACTCAACATTCAAGACTTTAAAAATGTATTTTTTGCCTTTATGTTTTCTCCTTTATATATTTAAAACACCTGACCCTGTGGAAAGACGCCAAGAAGTTCCCTGTGGGCCCCCCACCCCCATTTCCCTTAGCTCCTTCCACCCCACAGATCTTTTTCACCATTGTTCCCTCAGATAGTATAAACTGAAGTGCCCATTGTCAGTGGGTGAAGCAGGGAAAGGGCCCTGGGCTCATCTGTTCCGCCCTTCATCCTCCTCGCTGCCACCTCTGGCTATGCCTTCACACCCGTCCCAACCTTCCAGGTGGATTTAAAACTGTTTTGCTAAACTGAACTGGCAGTGGTTAGGGTATCCTGCCCATGGCCTTGTTTGGGTATGAGGGTTTTTATATGGGTTTTCAATATACCTGTTACCTTGGGAGAGTATGGGTTTGGGGGATGGGGGTGGGGTGTGGGTGGGGTGGGGCAATGCAGATGCAGCTATTTGGTATTCTTAAACCCTAATCCATAAAGCAACAGTTATGCCTAGATGCAAGAAGTGTTTTTCATTCTTCTTAAATGATCTTTTCCTGGTGTTATCTTATGCACACATTACAGACCTACACATAACTGACATAAAGGTTTTATCTGCTCATGACTTTCCTCATTTTTTTCAGAAGTGAAACGAAGTTGTTTTAGGTGACCAGAATTCCAAATTACTTTGCAAATCTCACCGTGTAACTTAAGAGAATCATAACTCTTTTGTAAAGGAGACTGAAAGTCTGAGATAGATGGTGTTCCAAAGGCTTTGTGTCATCTTTTTGTATCATTCTTAAAAGTGGAAAATATAACGGAAAGGGCATGAGTAATGTGGCAAGGTACAATTGAACTTACTTGAAAGTAAACCTCCCTTAAATATGCCTGCTTTCAAATGAACCACATGAAATATGTATCGACTTACCCTAAATGGATTTATATATTTTAGCTGGAACAGGAGTTTTGGTTTTGTGTGTTTTTATTTTTCCACGGCCAAGTCCTGCGGCCGAGTATGGAACTGATCTGAAATCTGAAGATTTCAAAAATAAGAAAATGAAGGGGGATTTCTGATGGAAGTTAAGTATTATGGTCAGTGCCAGAATTTAGGGGCAGGAAAATAGTTGGTCATCCTTATAGGCATGTTTTTAAAGTTGATTTGCTTGAAAAACTTCCTTTGTGTAGAGTTTTTGATGCTACAGTTGAGTTATAGCTTGAAGCACTATAATAGAACAATGTTTGGCCTTTTTTGGGGACTTCATCAATCTAGTATCATTCACAGGACATTGTTAATATTCCAGGCTGACGTATCTGCGAAACTTAAACTTCAAAGATTCTCTCATACAATCAAGGAGGATATGCTAGTCTATTCCCTCTCCCCCACCCCCACCACGCGTTTTGCTTCATTTACTCTTAGAAAAGCTGCCACTTTAGAAAATAAACGAGAAAGGACAGCAGATTTAAATCTGGAAATTCAAGGATGCAGCTACATCTGCCTTAAATAGATGCATTCAACTTTGGTATTTAGTTCAGATGAGATATGAGGTCACCTAATGTGATGAGTGCTGAAGTATGCCAAGGAACAATGGGGCATGTCAGGAGTGGGTTCTACCTTCAGCTCTGAATTTCCTGCCCTTTATTGGTTTAAATCAACTCTTGTGTTATGTTTGCTACTCTGTGTTTTACTAAATCAGCTTCAAGGGCAGCAGCCACTTGACTTGGCTTAGAGCTTAGTTTAGACAGTCTGTGGGAAAAATAAAGTAACTCTGTCATGGAGTAAAGGAGGAAGTATCCATTGTTATATAAAGTGATAAAAGATAATGCTCAGAAGTTGGTTTATATCAAAATTTTATTTATTTTTTTAGGATGTACTGGGGATTGAACCCAGGACCTCGTACATGGGAAGCAGGCGCTCAACCACTGAGCTACATCTGCTCCCCAAGTAGTCAATTTTAATCTGTAACTCTGAGGGGATTGTAACCTATAAAATGATACGTGAAGTGAAATTAAAATACTTTATTCTTTTAAAGGATGTCAGTCCCTAAAACATTTCTTAGATATTTAGATTGGCTGAATTCAACAGAAAAGAATGCTGCTTTATCTGTTAACTGTTCTCTGAATCAAAGGAAAAAATAAACACAACCAGGAGATTTGAACACTTCATTCTTTACCAGAGCTGACAAGTCAAGTAGGGTCTCTTTATGTTGTTAATTACATCCTGATGGAGCTGTCCTTCTCAAACCACAGATTTACTAGGCAGTTTTTGGAAAGGACCTTGATTTCTTCAGACCATGACTCTTTCAGTATCCATTCAAAGAACAAGACTTTATAGATGGCCCAACAGAGTATTCCTCTGTCCTACCTTACTATATGGTGCAGTTTGTATCAAAGAATTGAGTAAGTAGATATATATGGATAAGGGTCAATTTTATATTTGGGGCATGTCACTGTTTAAGAATAGTGCTTTGTGAAGAGTTTACAGAGTCCTTTACATATCTATCTTTTTGGTGCTGTGTCTTTCCATGCTGGAATGCCGTGACAGGCTGTGTTGTAAGAGTTCACAGCCTGTGCCGGGATGTCATTTTGGCTTTCGCAGAAATAATTAGCTCATTAAATAAATATTTATTTAACACTGACTATGGGCCAGGCACTGTGGGTGGCAAAGAACAGAGTCTGATATTCTCAGCTCCAGGGAAATATATCACCTACCAGAAATGGAGATTGCTTTTATTATCCAAAGTTCAATCAGTGAGACTTCGCATCACAGAACATTCTGTGGAGGAATGCATTTTGGGTTGGTACTACGTAAGCAGTTGAATGAATACTAAATTATCTTACCTTTAGAATTTTTTTTAACTTTTATTTTGAGGTCATTGTAGATTCACATGAAACTGTAAGCAATATTTCAGAGAGACCCTGCGTATCCTTAATCCAGTTTCCCTCAAAGATAACATCTTGTAAAACTGTAGAATATCACAACCAAAATACTGACATTAATACACTAGATTACTATTTTTTACATTGAAACCTGCTTGAGCCAAAGAAATGCCCATTCTAACACCAATAGACTTTTGATATCCCAATGGGATTTATTTAATCCAATTTTTTTTTCCACCTCATACCACTTCACCCTCTACCCTTGAAACTCTGAGCCTTTTGAACCATGTACTCATTCATTCAGTAAACATTTATTGGGTACATACTACTCATCAGGTACTATTCTGGATGCTGGTGTAATTGTGGCAAATAAGACATGGTACTCTCTCTAGCTGAGCCTATACACTCCAGTGGTGGGAGACAAACAGTTACATAAAATGAGCATCTTGGGTGAGGGGGAAATGGGGGCAGCTATACACTGAGCTGTTGTTGGTCTTGGAGCCCAGTCATGCAAGGGGCATGTACATTTTCACCTGGTCTTTTTTTAATCCAATATTGCACCTCTTCCTCCAACCTCCACCATGTCTGGAGTTCACCTCTCTGATTCAACTCTTCCACAGAATCAACCCCCAGCCTCCTGCTGGGTTGAGGGAGGGGTAGTCACCTAGCTGCTTGTGATGGGGGAGAGTATATTAGGGTCCAATGATTCCATGTACAGACTCAGCCAATACCCATTGTAGCTGGCACCCCTACCTTCCATGGTACATGTTATCTTCATTTCCTGAGCTTTCCCAGGGTTCTGTGGCAAGACTTAGCTAGCTACTCATTGGCATCCCTGCCCCAGGAGTTTTAGGTTTCCTTTTTTCCCTAGCTCTGCTCACTCTTACAGCTACTTTCCAGCTCCCCAAATTTTGTTTACACACACCTGCATGGTCTCCCCACCTATTTTTATTTTTATTTTTATTTTTTGTCCTTAAGGGTATAGTTCATGTTCGTTTTGTTCTAATGTTAGTGGGAGGGAGTAGAGATAAATGTATGTGTTCAGTTCTCAAGTCAAAGCACCCACTTCAAGCACCATGTAAAATCCTTTTTTAGCCCTTCGCTTAGAGAAAGTGGGTAAGAAAAGTCTATAGCAAATCATGATCCCTTTGTGATCTACAAATATTTTTCTACATGTTCTTTAATGGCTTCCTTAAACTTCTCCATCTCTTTATTGTCCGGTCAGTTTGGGGTAGGGGAAGTAGAATTCCTCAGGCAGGAGAAGATCTATTATTTGGACTGCATACCATATCTAATGTAAAAAGGATGAGTATCTCATTAGATAGTACTGACTAGCAGGAACAGAACACCTACCAATAAGCAATCTGAAGTTTTGTCTAAATATAGGAAAACTGAATTCAATTTGTACCTTTAGAAAAGTGAAAAACAGATTTAACAGTTTATTAAAATCAAAAGAAACAGTTAATGTGCCCAGCTTTTGTGGTATCATTTGCTGGGAGAATTTGTGCTGTGAACTTTCAAATCATTCCGAGATTGGAGGAGAAAGTGGTTGGGATCTTAAATGTTTGTTGTGTTCATGCCCTTAATCATTGCAGTTTGGGAAATATTTGCAAGAGGCTGAAGCTGGCTTGTAGAAATTAAGGAATTTTGGCGATTCCCTGAGCTCCTGTCCCACATAGAGCACTTCCTGGAACTGAGGGCCTCCTGGCCCCATCTCATCAGATCCTTTTCCAACAAAACTACATGCAGATGAAGGAAAAAGTCTTCCCAACAGAGCAGCACTTGCTTATTGCCACCCATCAGGATCATACTAGTGAGAGAAAGGAGAGGCTGGCCCCAGGGAGGATAGTAGAGTAGTTGTGAGCGGGAGCTTGGGATCCATGGGTTTGAATTCTGGCTCTGCTGCATCCTGGCTGTAACCCTGGGCAAGTGAGTTAACCTCTCTGGGATTCAACTTCCTCCCCTGTAAAATGCAGATAATGATAATACCTATTCAAAGGCTTTTGTGATGATGAATGAGTACATACAAATAGCTTAAGACAATGCCTAGGAAATAGATTCTTGTTAAGTGCTAGCTGCTGTTATTACCATATCCAGATGCTCTGAAGTCATCACTAGCCACATGTGGCTGCTGAGTACTTAAAATGTGCCTAGTCCAAACTGAGATGTGCTGTGAGGGTAAACTACACACCAGGTTTTGAAGACTTTAGTATGAAATAAAGAAGGTAAAATATCCCAATTTTATATTGATTATATTGTGGAAATTATGTATTTATTATGTTGGATCTATTTGGATCTATGAGATACATGTAGATAACATATAAATTAAAATTAATTTCACCCATTTTTACTTTTTAATGTGGCTATTTGAAACGTTAAAACCATATACATGGCTCATGTTTTGTTTCTATTGGATAGCACAACAGTCCCTTCCTCATATGATTTTACTCTAAACTCCACCTAATACAGCTCCCAAGGTAGACCTCATAAGACTTCAAAAGTACACATTAGGGAAGCTGCTGTGGCTCAATTGGTTGGGCTCCCATTTACCATATGGGGGGACCCGGGTTCAATTCCCAGGGCCTCCTGGAGAAGGCAAGCCAGCCCGCATGGCGCGGTGAGCTGATGGCCCGCGCGGTGTGGTGAGCTGGCGCAGCAAGATGATGTAACAAAGGGAGACAAGCAGACACAGAAAAATGCAAAAGCAAAATGGACACAGCAAGCACAAGCAGCAAAGTGGGGGATAAATAAATAAAATCTTTAAAAAAAAAAAAGTACACATTATATGTTTCTTACGTAATCTAATACATTTCCCTCCTCCCATGCAGCAGCTTTCTCTTAAATAACAATACCCTGAATCTACTTTCTCACTACTGAGCTACCCCTACACTGTGCAATCTATGGTAGAAGATGAATTGCAGCTCTCGCTGGCAAAAAGAGTCACAATTTGAGGAGAAAGGCACAGACAAAGACATGAGTGAAACATGCTTTAATTTTCTGTACCTACCTTTGGAGTGCTGTGCTCAGGGGCTGTCCAACCTGCCCTATTCAATCAGATATGCTGCCAAAGTACTTTTCTTTCATGAAACTGCTGACACAGATCTGAGAGCTAGTGTGTAGATGTATGTGTGGTGTCAGGATTCAGACATCCCTTGATTTTATCTACCCAGATGGATTATTTTTATTTTTTATTTATTCCCCTGCCCCCTCCCCCCACTTGCTGTCTGTGTCCGTTCGCTGGATCTCTGTGTCTGTTTCCTACCTTCTCTTCTCATCCTTCTCCTCCAGTCTTCACCAGGATTCGATCCTAGGGACCTCTGATGTGGGAGAGAGGCACTCTGCCACCTGCACCACCTCACTTCCTGGTTTCTGGCATGTCTCATCTTGGCTCTCTCCTGTGTCTCTCCCTTGGTATATCATCATCTTGCTGCATAGCTCAGTGGGCCAATGGCTCACCTGCACACCTTCTATTTTTTTTTACCTGGAGATCCCGGGGAGTGAACCCAGGTCCCTCCAAATGGCAGACAGATGCCCAACCACTTGAGCCACATCTGCCCTCCCAGATGGATTTTCAATATGATTTAATCAAGTCAGATCAAAATTGCTTACTAGGTAGCACTAGGCTATATGCTTTTGAGCAGACCAGACTCCTTTTGTACTACTGCTAAAGATTCTTATTTTTAATAATCAGTAAACTTACCCTCAACAGCCATTTTGTAAAAACCATGTGACCGCATACATATAAATACTGAACACATGGCCACAAATAAACCTCAGATCACTTGGCTTGCAAGATGCTTTTAAGTCTATGGGCAGATAGTACTCTGAAGTACTGGGTGACTTAGTGCAAGAATCTGTGAACTTACTTTCTGCATGTATAGACACACACTTAAAATGTCAGTAGTTAGAGCCCTTGCAGGCCATTTCTTACTTTGCAGATGAAGAACTTGAGCAAGAGTTAGCCAATGTCAGCAACAATATTTGTGTGTGTGTGTGTGCATGTGTAGAGAGAAAATTCACTTATAATATTCACCATTTTAAAGTGTACAATTCAGTGGCTTTTAGTATATTCACAAGTTTGTGCAACCATTAGCACTATCTAATTCCATCACCCCAAAAAGAAACCCGATATCCACTAACAGTCACTACCCTGGCAACCACTTAATCTGCTTTCTATTAGCATGGACTTGGTTATTCTGGACCTTTGCTATAAATGGAATCATACAACATATGGCCTTTTGTGACTGGCTTCTTTCATTTAATATAATGTTTTCAAGGTTTGTGCATGTGGTAGCATATACCAGTACTTCATTCCTTTTTATGGCTGAATAATATTCCATTGAATGGGTGTATCACATTTTGTTCATCCATTCATCAGTGGATGGGCATTTGTATTGTTTCTACTTTTCAACTATTATGGATAATGTTGTTATGAACATTCATGGACAAGTTATTGTGTGAATATATTTTCAATTTTCTTGGTATATACCTAGGAATGGAATTGCTGGGTTACCTGTTAACTCCATGTTTAACTTTTTGAGGAACCAACAAACTGTCTTCCACAGCAACTATACCATATTATATTCCCATCTGCAATGAATGAGGGTTCCAAATTCTCCACATCCTTGCCAAAACTTGTCTGTCTTTTTCACTAGAGCCATCCTAGTGGGTGTGAAGTGATATCTTGTGGTTTTTATTTATATTTGCCTAATGGCTAATGATGTTGATCATCTTTCCATGTGCTTATTGACAATTTGTATATCTTCTTTGGAGAAATGTCTATTCAAGTCCTCTGCCCATTTTATAATTAGGTTATTTGTCTTTTTATTGTTGAGCTGAAAGAGGTTAAGCATATTAAAGTGAATCTGATTTAGGTAAAAGCCCTCATTGCTCCAGGAAGACCAAAGGGCTGGAGTTTGGCTTTGTTTTTAAAGCCTTTTCAGACACTTTTAAAGTTTCTGAACAGAACCTTTGTTCTAGGACCTACCACAGCATTAATAAAGGTTATCCTAATTCAACCCCAAGAACCAATGAAGAGGACTTAGAAACCCATATATACTACCTTGGAAACCCTTGCTTCCACCCATGACAGCAGTTCCCCAGACCTCCCATCCCTGTGCCCCAACAATCTGCTCTGCAAAGAAAGCACCCCTTTTGGATATGGTAAGTCACATCTTTAGGTTAAAACCACCAAAAGGAGAAAGTGAAATAGGAACTGTGGAGACTTGAAGGAAATGACCAGTCCAGGATCTAATGTTGCCTTAAAAGCCTGTACCCCACCCCCCCAGTGAGAACTGACAAAACATCTGCCCATGGGCAGAACTGCCAGGCCCTCCAAGGGCTGCTCAAGTCAGAGTGGAGAGGAATTGCCAGCAATGGCTCTCAGCAGAAGGAATGATGCTGCATATTCCTCTCTGGCTCCCAGAACATGTGTCCTCTGCCTCTCACTTTAAGCTATGGGCTGATAAATTCCATGAGCACTCAGTAATTGCTTGGTGAAATGATTCCTTTTGTGCAATCTTTTCACAGGAGGGCCACTTGGTGCCTAAAATGCTTTTGGTATGGACTATCCCTCATATGCGTGCATGCGTGCGCACACGCACACACGCGCACACACACGCACAAGCTAATCATTGGGTCTAGGAGGCCAAGGCCATCCTTGGGATGTTGCTACCAGCTGTGAACTTACAGAGTGGAGGAAGGACACAGCCTGACCTGGGGTCAGGTCTCCCACATGCATCCATTCAACAAGCATCAATATTAGTTCTGAGCCTGGTACTGCCAGGCACGGTCCTTCCCCCACCCCCCACCCCCAAAGAACTCACAATCCATCTAATAGCACAGACAACCATGTAAATGATCACATATTGTACAATGTAGCATTAGCTGGAGCAGAGAACAATGTACTCTGCTAGAGATATCAAGGAAGGCTTCACTGAGGAGGTGATATTTGGCCCAGGGGTTGTGTAATTCAGCATCTTGACAGGATATGTGCTAGTGGAGAGAGTACAAAAGAAGAAACTCTAGCATGTGCCAGTCCCTTATGGAGGAAATGATGGGATGGGAGCCTAAGCTCCTGGTCTCCATATAGGCCCACCCTGGCTTGGCATCAGCCTAGTCTTTTGGCCCATGCTGGTGTGAAAAGAACAGGCGGAGTGCAGGCCAACCCTCCCCAGTGCAGAAATAGGAAAAAGCAGCCAATCTCCAAATTTTCTTGCCTTTGATTTTATATTTTTCAAGGGATATCTTGTTTTCATTTTTATAGCAAATGTTTATTACTTTTGTTTGTTTTATTACCTTGTGTTTATTCTGTGTTGCTTTTTCCTGTTTCCTGAGTGGCTAGCTTTGAGGTTGTGTAAGTCTTGTTAGAGAATTTTCAGCCACATCAAAGGGCAGAGACTGCCTTCTCTGGGCCCCAGGGCAGCTGTGGGAGATGTCTCCTGCCCTCTTGCCTGGTGGTTGCTTTTTTCCAGGGAGAGTGTAGCTCTGAACACCCAAATCTGGCTAGATTTCCCTCCTGCTGAACACTGGCATCCCCATATTGAATGGTTCTTGGCTGCAAATCAATCAGGCTTTTTAGTTTCAAGCAACAGCAACCAGCTCTGGCTGGCTCATTTAAAAAAGGAGTATATTGTAAGGTCAGAGGGTGTCAGAGAAGTAATGGGGAGGTAGGAGAACCTGGCTCTGAAAATAGACAACCAAAGGAGGCTGGGCAGCAAGAGCAGGAGACAGGCTCCAAATGCTACTGGATCGTACCCTCAGGCTATGGACTGTTTCTCACATCCTTGAATCTCTATGTTCTACATCGCTCCAGAAGAATCCCAGTCCCGGCAGGAGCCTCAGATTGGGCAAGCCCAGGTCTCAGGCCTGTGCTCTGGCTGGGCTCCAGAGATGGGAATGACTGGCCACTCTGGCTTTCAAGGTGTCAGGAGGGACTCTGCCTCACCCAGACCTATACAATACCTTCCCCCGCTCCCCCCCATCCCCGCAAGAAGGAAGAGTTCAGATGTTCACTACAGCTCTGTTTGGGGGAGTGGTGAGCAAAGTTCAGGAGAGCAGCTACCAATAGCATGAGTAACACCTATGGGAGCCCCCTGGTATATAAACCAATCCTTTGAGATAAAGTTGGAGTGAGATTTAGTTGAGATTGTATTGCTGTGATGGTTAAGTTCTTGTGTCAGTTTGGCCAGGTGATGGTGTCCAGTTGTTTTGTCAAGCAAGCAGTGGCCCAGTTGTTACTGTGAGGACATAGCATGGATTTAAATCATCAGTCTGTTACTGCATCTATGGCTGATTACATCTACAATCAACTGAGGAGCTTGCCTTCAACAATGAGATATATCTCTTCCAATCATCTGAAGGCCTTAAAAGGATATGTGATAATTTCAGCAGTCAGAAGAGAGAATTTCCATCTCTACTTCAGTCAGCCAGCTTCTCCTGGGGAACTCATTGAAAACATCCATTGGAGTTCCCAGCTTGTGGCCTGCCCTGTGGAATCTGGACTTGCCCATCCCCTATAGTCATTTGAGCCAATTCCTATTTTAAAAACCCTCATATTTACACTATATATATTTCTCCTGTTGGTTCTGTTTCCCTAGAGTACCCTGACTAATACAATTGTCCACAAGAGTGGTGTGAGTGAGGAATAATGATAACTGCCACTATTTATTGAGCACCTTCTATGAGCTTGGCCCTGAATAGACATGATCAAATCTCACTTAATCTTTACCTGGCAAATTTGTAGTAGTATCCGGGTTTCACAGATGAGGAAATGGAGATTCAGCAAGGGTAGGCTATTTTCAGGTCAGATAACTGCTGGCATTCAACTTTAGATCTGCTTGTGTCAGAACTCACACTCTTTCCCCCTCACTATACTGGCGTCCCAAACCCTGGGACACGTTGAATTGGAGAACACCTCTCTGCCCCTGTTTCATCGTTAGAAATCACAGGGTGACCAATGAGCATGTCTGAAAATCCATCTCTACCCCTTTCAGAGAGTGGCTCAGTTACTATTTGTCCCACAATTCCTTTGGCCTCACCCTATTAATAAACACATTCCCCCTTCATCTAACTAGGTGATTTGCTAAGAAAGTCGAAAGCACTTCCTATCTTGGTTTATTTTACTTCTCTTGTATGTTTCTCTTGGAGCAGAACTACCAACTGGGCTGTATGTGTGTGTGTGTGTGTTGTCATATTCAGCCCTGACAGGGTCCTGAAATCATAATGCATGGACCATGATGGATCCTGGGCTTCAGAAAGACTTCTCTGAATGAGTAGCTGATCAGATACACCAGTTAAAATTGTAAGGTTTTCTAGGTGAATGCTAAGGGCATGCATTATCTATTTCTACAGCCAGCCAATATTCCTCCCACAAGCACATGGCATGCTGTGACCTAATCTTACACCAAGTTTAGCACGTGGCTATTGTGTACAGTCCTGGACCCAACGTTCTAGAATTGGATTATTCTTCCATTGAAAGTGCTGACCTGGGGACTCCTCAGCCAGCAGAGACCTGGGAGGTTTAGCTCAAACAGAAGGGGACTTTCAGGAGAGGAGCTATGTGGAAACCATCTCATCCCCCATTTCTGGGTCTGAGCCACATGTTTCCTCTCTGGGCAATGCTGTTGGGGACTAGTTCAGTGCCTGAGTGAGTTTCTATTCTTGAGAACCAAAATGAACCTTAGGGGAATGTTTTCAGCTGGGTTCCAGAAGACCAGAAGAGCACAGTGGAAAAGCTTACTTGACCACCACTTTTCTGTCCTGAGGTCTACTGAAGCAGAGGAGAGAAACCTGTATGCATCTATCTTGTTGGTCCTCTTTTGCCCAGGGGTGCATGAGTATCATCCGAATGAGGGCAGACCAGGAGGGTGGGATGGTCCCACACCTGGGACCTGGAAGTGAGCTGGAGGAGAAGAACTGAGTATGACCAAAGCAGCAGAGGCTTGAGTGTCACCCTGTGTTGATAGGGAAAAAGTGGCATCTGTACACTCAGCAGTAATGTGACAGCCCAGTATTCTTTCCCAGAAACTGCTGATCTGAAAAGGAACTTTGGTTCAATCCCAAGAACAACTGGCCCTCACCCAGCCTCACCCAGAGGCCTTGATGGTTAGGAGCCCCCAGTGGAGAGGGTGAGCTCAATTACCCTGTATTTTCTTCTTGTGACTGCATTCCTATAAGCTTCTATCTGTGGACAAGTGTGGTGAATTCAGTGCATAATTAAAAGGCAAACAAACTTTTGCCCCAAGGGAGCATTTACAATTTAAGTACATATTTGTATATAAGCAATGATTCAAGCTTTCGTCTATTTCCAAAAATAGACAACATAATTTTGTTGAAAGATTTCTGTTCTCCAGTGTATGTTAACCAGTATTTTGTCATCTCTGAATTATTGAGGCAGCTATGTATTTGCTGCCTAAAGGAAAAATCTTTTGTTTCAACTATGGACTATAAATCCGTTGCTACCACAAAGTCAAAAGACACAAACTTGGGAAAATATTCATCACATATAGGAAAAAGTGTTAATTGCCTTAATATATAAAGAGGCCTTATAAATAAATAAGAAAAGACCAATAATTCAATAGAAAAATGGGCAAAGAAAATGGACAGATCACAGAAATTAATACAAGTGGCTTCTAAATGTATAAAATAATGCTCAATCGCACTTATAATAATAAAAGAAATGTAAGTGAAAACAATGAGATACTATTTTCACCTATCAAAAAGTTTGATAACGCACTGTGTTAGTAAGTTTGTAGAAAAATGGACATTCATATATTATTGATGGGAATGTAAACTGTTAACCTCTTTGTAAGCAAGTTGACAATCTCTATCAAAATTGAAAAGTCACATACCCTGTTACAGTTATTACTATGTAACAAGCTACCCCAAAGCTTAGTGGCCTAGAGTTTTATAATTATTTTGCTTGTGATTTTGAGGGTCAGAAATTCGGGAAGGGCTAGGTTGAGGGTTCTTCTCTAATCTACGTGGTGTCAGTTAGGGTGGTTGGTGCTGGAAGATCCACTTCCAAGATGGCTTGATTGCTTTCATGTCTAATGCCTCAGTGCTCCTCGGCTTTTTCCACATGCTAGCTTATTCTCCAGGGCTTGCATTTCTCATGGCCTCGTTGTCTCAGTGTAGTTGCACTGCCAAGGGGCAGGAAGCAGAAGCTGACAGGCCAGTTAAGGACTATGTCTAGAACTGACCCAGCATAACTTCTGTTATATTCTATTGGCCAAAGCAGTTACAGTTATCCCTAACTTCAGATTCCAGGGGGTGGAGAAATAGACTCCACCTCTTGGTGGAGGAGTGACATAGTCACATCTCAGGAAAGCATGTAGGATGGGTGACACTTTTGTGTCTTTGGAAAATATAATCTATCACTTACCCTTTGGCTCACCAATTCATCTTTCAGGAATTTATCCTATAAATATACTTACAAATGTGAATAAATATATATGTGGCCAAGGTTTTTCATTGCAGAATTAGTAACAACAAAAGACTGGATTAACCTAGATGTCCATCAAGAGGGAATTGAGTTAAATAACCCAATTTGTCTATGCCCATATGTTTTAATTAGCTAAAGGCTACCCAGGCAATATACCAGATATAGGTTGGCTTTACAATGGAGGTTTATTAACTTACAAGCTTACAGTTCTGAGGCTAAGAATGTCCAAATCAAGATATCAGGTGAAGCTCTCTCCCTGCTGGTAATCCTAGACTCCTGCCACATGGCAAGGCACAATGGCAGTGTCTGCCAGTCTCTGCCTTCTCCTCCAGGGTCCATTGTTTTCAGCATATGGCTGCTCCTTCTATGGCTCTCTCTCTCCTGGGTTCCGTTGATTTCAGCTTCTTACTCTTGTGGCTTTCTCTCATAGCTTCTGTGAGTTCCTGTCTGAGCTCCTGGGTCTCTTCTCTTTCTGTGCCCACTCTCCATATTCCTCCCATTTATAAAGGACTCCAGTAAGAGGATTAAGACCCACCCTGGAGTCTTAGACCTAAGATGGTGGCATTTGCACAGGAGCCAAATGCTGCAGGAGTAGAGAAGTTGTGAAGGTGGCCAGAAAGATGGATCTACTATTGAAAGTCCAGAAACTCACCAATGTTTGTGTTGTGAGCCAACTGTGGAAGAGGTCAACAATATAGTAACAGCAGCAATGGGCAAGGAAGAGCAAAATAACAGATGAAATAATCTTGCTGTATGTTGGTTCATCTTTTTCTGTGATAGCCAGAAGATGGCAACTTATGTATTTGGAATTTCAGACAGGCTGACGGCCACAAAGTCCTGCGCTGGAGCATCCATGAGCTCCTCTGCAGCGAAGCCATGTTCCACCTGGGCATCCCCACCATGCAGGCTGCGGTCTGCGTCACTTCCGAATCCACGGTTATGCGGAACAAGTAATATGATGGTAATTTAAAATATGAGAGGTGCATGGATGTGTTGCATGTGGTGCCTAACTCTTCCAAGGTAATCCCGGGGTCGACGTGCGTGAACGTGCTTTATACCATTGTATGAGCCTGGTGTCTGTGCAACTAGAACGTAGAGTCGAAGCAAATGAAATGAGACAATTGACATGAGATAGTGCAGGGGTCTGCACCCAAAACCTGGTCCCTGGCCTCTCCTAGAAGGTCAGGCTTGCTATAGCACAACTTTTGAGGGGGGCTGTTGTAGACTGTCATGGTCCATGGAAGGAGGCACCTGCGGAGGTCCTTAGGAGTGAAGCTGGTGGGGAGAGTGCCCTACATGTCTCCTAGTCTCAGCCGTCAGGGCGGACAAAGCCTGTGCAGCCAGAGCACATCGGTCTGAAGTATCACGCTGGCCACAGGGGCTGGGCAGGAGCTGTGCTCTACTTTTTCTGGAGCCTCCTGGTATTAGTTTAGGTCTGTGATTTGGGGTCTTTCTTCAATCTCTCTCTCTTGCTCCCTTTTTTTAGTACCAAAAAAACTATACTGGCTCCTCTCTTCTCTTCTGATGCAGGCATTTAGATCTGTGGGTTCCCATCTTGGCCCTGCCTTTCCTGCATCCCACGGATTTTGTATGTTGTGTATTCGTTTTCATTCACCTCAATATGTTTTCTGGTTTCCTTTGTGATTTATTTTTTGACCCCTTTGTTGTTTGGGAGTCCTTTGTTAGGTTTCCACATATTTGTGAATTTGTGAGACACATTGTGTGATTTCAATATTTTTAAATTTGTTGTGACTTATTCTGTGACCTAGCATGTAGTCTGTGTTGTTGAGTGACCCATGTGCCCTTGAGAGGAATGTGTATTCTGCTGCTGTTGGATGAAGTGTTCAATAAATGTGTGTTGGGTTTGGAAGGTTTAGAGTATGGTTCAAGTCTTCTGATTCCTTGTTGATGTTCAGTCTAGGTATTCTATCCATCATAGAAAGTGGTGTGTTGAAGCCTCCTACTATTAACATAGAACCATCTGTTTCTCCTTTCAAGTCTGTCAGTGTTTGTTTCATGTATTTTGGGGCTCTGATATTGGGTACAGACATCTTTATGACTGTTGTGTCTTCTTGTTGAACTGACCCCATATCGGTATATGGTGACCTTCTTTGTCCCTCATAATAGATTTTGACTGTAGGTCTGTTTTGCTGGTATTGGAGTATCTACCTCAGCTCTTTTTTGGTTACTGATTGCATGGCATATATTTTTTGCATACTTTTCCTTTCAACCTACTTGTATCTTTGAATTTAGAGTGAGTCCCTTGTAAACAGTATATGTTAGGTCATGCTTTTTTTTTTTTTTTTAAAGATTTATTTATTTACTTTATCCATTTTAAACCCCCCCTTCCCCATTTGCTGTTTTTGTGTCCATTCGCTGGGCAATTCTCTGTGTCTGTTTCCTGCCATCTCTTCTCATCCTCCTCCTCCAGTCTTCACCAGAATTCGATCCTGGAGACCTCCGATGTAGGAGAGAGGTGTTCTGCCGCCTGCGCCACCTCAGCTCCTGGCTTCTGGAGCTTTCAGAGCATCTCGTCTTGTCTCTCTCCTGTTATGTCATCATCCTGCTGCATGGCTCTCGGGGCCCGACAGCTCAGCGGCACACAGAGCCTGGCAGCCCATGCGCCTTTGGGAGGTCCCGGGGATCGAACTCAGGTCCCTCCATATGGCAGACGGACGCCCAACCATTTGAGCCACATCCGCCCCCCAGGTCATGCTTTTTTTGATCCATTCTCCCAGTCTCTGACTTTTGCCTGGAGATTTTAATCCATTTACATTTAAAATAACTACTGATAATATCATGACTTTTCTTCTTCCATTTTGCTATTTGATCTTATATGTTTTTCCCTCAATTCTATTGTTAATACATAATGTCACATTTTATTTTATTATTGTACCATTTTGGATCCCTACTCATTTCTTTCTATATTTATTTTTCACATATATTCTTTATATTTACCACGAAGCTTTAATTTATAATCCTAAATGTATAAAAATGATATTTTATTTGATACCAAGTTATATTCAGTAGCATATACATACACTGTTCCTATCTCCCCCCCCCCCGCTTTTTGTTGTATTTGTAACTAATATCTTTATACTTTGTATGTCCAAAACCATAGATTTCCAATCACTTTTTTATGCATTTGGACTTAAAAACCTGTAAGAAGTAAAAAGTGGGGTTACATACCCAAAAATACAATACAATAGTACTGGCATTTATAAGCATCCCTATGGTTACAATTACTGGAGTTCTTTATTTCTTTATGCCACTTTGATTTGCTGTCCAGTGTACTTTCCCTTCAGTCTGAAGAATCCCTTTAGCATTGCTTGTAGTGCAAGACTAGTGGTGACAAATTCCCTCAGCTTTTGTTTATCTGGGAATGCCTTAACCTCTCCCTCATTTTTGAAGTAAAGTAACTATATAAAATAAGTATAAAATTCAGTATTACTGTATTTTTGGTTTGTAACTCCTCTTTTTTGTACATAATTTTTAAAAATGTACATATTGGGGGAATGACAGGTTTTATTTGTTTTAATATGTATTAATTACATAAAAAAATTCTACATGGGCACATTGTGAGAACATTGGCTATCCTTTATCATGAGAGTTCCCTTTTTAAAGATTTCATGTTCAATAAAGATTGATTAAAAGATACTACTACTAAAAAAAAAGACCCACCCTGGGTCATGCCTTATTGAAGTAACTAATCAAAGGCCCTTAACTGAAGTAATTTAATCAAAAGCTCCCACCTACAATAGGTTTATACCCACAGGAATGGGTAAGAACATAATTTTCTGGTGTCCACAAAAGCCTCAAATTACCACACCATACAATGGGTGATTACACACCAGTTAAAAAGAATGAGCCAGCCCTAAGTACCAATTGTGATTGAGCTCCAAGATATACCTTCAAATAGAAAATAAAGGTGCAGAACACCTTGAAAAGGTACCCAAGGAAACAAATGTGTCTACCAGCTCTTTACAACAAACCCCTGGACAGCATATATGAAAATTAGCCCAGGCACAAGTCAGTCTGTTGAAGACACACAAATAAAAGGAGGTCCTGACTGGGGTCTTGCTGCTGCTCACTTCCCATCTTTCCCACTCACTTCCTAGCCCTGCTCATCTGAAGTCCAAATCCTGCTCTTCCAGGAAGGCTGTGTGAACATCTGCGTCTCACAGCTCTTTTCACTGGGGTACTCACGGGAGAGTATGGCCTTAGGAGCCAGATAGCATGAGGTTAAATTTTGCCTCTACTGCTTATTAGCTACACAAACTTGACAAAAACATTTGATCTCCCTAAATCTCAATTTTTTCACTTGTAAAATGGGGTTGTAATGATCCCTACCTCTCAAGAACAACAGGATTAAAAAAATTTGTAGAACACACTGCCTGGCACCAAAGAAGTGGCCTTAATGTCACATCACATCAACTAAATCCAACATAGAGAGTGTAGGCATCAAACAGAGAAGCCACGAGGACTTGTCGGGTGGGAGGTTGCTTTGGCACAGTGTCATCAGTACAGGTGACGTAGCAGTTTGGTATTGTTTATGAATTCCAAAAATAGGTTTTGGATTATGTTTGTAAACTGATCTGTTCCTCTGGTCATATTAGATTGTATTAGATTCAGAGGTTTCACTTTTACTTGATTAAATTATGATCAAGGCTTTGATTCAGCCACATCAGTAGGATGTTGAGGTGGGTGGGGACACAAAAAACGACAGGGCAGAGAAGAGAGTTGGAGTTTTGATCTGGAGCCCCAGAAAGTAAATACACAGGAGGAGAAGAAGACAGAGGAAGAGAGACAGCCTCATAGGTATGGCAGAAGCCCCGGGAAGAGAGAGAGCCTATTAGTCTATAGCTGACCTTGTAGAGAGAGTGGAGCAGCTGAGCCCAGGAAGAAATGAGCCTTATACCGGCCTACAGCTGAGACCAGAAGAAGCTGGGACCATGGAGCCTGAAGAGGAAGGCTGAACCCTTGCAGAGACCTGTAGCCATCTTGCTCTAATACATGGCAACAGACTTTGGTGAGGGAAGTAATTTATTTTTTATGGCCTTGTGACTGTAAGCTTCTACCCCAAATAAATACCCTTTATAAAAACTAGCCTATTTCTGGTATTTTGCATCAGCACCCCTTTGGCTGACTAATACAGATGACAAGTGCAAACCACATAGAACGAAGGCCCACTGCCTCCCCAGCCATCAGGTCTTTGAGGAAGAGCTTGGCAGGGAGCAGCAAGGTTTGTGGCTCCAACCCTGGCTAAACCCAACCACCCTGGGGATTCTTTCAAAGAACTATCCCAGGCTTCACTCTCAGAGATACTGGGGGTACAGGCATCTGTCTAGTTATGTAGAACAAAATTATAAATATGTGTATGTTTCCATCCTCTCCATGCCCTACCTCCACCATTTAACACTCCAGCTTTGCTGCAGTTTCTTCCCCTCTCCTTCAGTTCCTTCTCCTCCAAGTTTCTTTGGGTTTTTGTAATAAAGTGATAGGAACTATCAATGCCCTCCAGTCAAAGAGCACCAGTAACAACCTGGAGTTGAAATAGTTGGGTTGGTTGGTTGTTGCAGGGAAGGAGAATGCACAGCATGGGGAACTGTGGGACATCTCAGTAAGAGGGAATTAGTAAGGACTCATAGGATTTGGGCTTGTGTTAGTGATTTTGGAGAGAGTTTAAGGAAACAGGGCTTTTTTCTGGGTTGCATGCTCTCAGGAAGTGGGAATAATTCTATGATTGGGTATATTACTAAGTCTTATCTGGAAAGACTAAAGCAAGGCTAAAGCTATAATTTTGGTAAAGAAATAGCAATCACTCATATTAGCCAGGACAGAAAGATGTTTGGTTATTTCTGTGGCTTGAACAAGGCTCATGTTTTTTACTATGTTCAGATATGATTACAGGGTGGTCTTGTTTTTGTCTTGACCCATCTTGGTTACAGAGTGGCCTTGTCTGATGTTGATGTTTGCGTTCAACAAGAGAACACCAAGGTCTAGATGATAGTACCAGGCCAGCTCCCTGATGTCAAGGGCTGCTTTTTTATTTTGCAGAAGAGAAAACGTTAGAAGGAGGGAAATGGTGGGCAGGATTTCAAGAGGCGTTTTCCAGGTTTAGGAAGAGAGTTGCTTTAGTGTGTGCGAAGGCAGCAAAGGGACAGGAAGGGACAGGCAGGGGGATGGTTAAGAACTTCTGTGGACTCTGTGACCCTTCATGTTTTTCAGGAAATACAAGTAAAAATGGGGCCACCTTGAAATGGCTTTTTGGTTCCAGGGCTGTATTCTTTGTTGTGGCAGTGCTCTGAGACCAACATGTCATCAGTGTCTCAAAAGGGCTGGCTTTCAAAGCCAAGAGGTTCTGCCCCATTCACTGTCTTAGACACCGGAGTGCCAGCCAGAGTGATTTCTACGTTGGGATGGTGTTTGAAGAATGGCCAGGGCCAGGAGAGAGCCCCTCAGAAGACAGGCTCAGAAGCATGCACTGCCTGCTGCCTCTACCCACAGAAGATCCAAGAGAGTCACCCAGGCACACAGTGCCTTCAGGAAGTGGCAGCCCGGACCCCTGACCAGCATTCTGGGCCCCAGGTCTTTATTGCCAACAAACCTTTAACAGGGATGCCAAGATGGGAGGGCATGGTCCTTGCCCCCAGGCATGCTGATCCTGTACGAGAGTGAGGGCGGCTGTGTCTATAGCAGAGAGCCCTGAGGGCTATGGGGCGCTCAGCAAAGAGAACCCCAGCCCCTCCTAGGGATAGAGCATTTCTTTTTTTTTTTTAAAGATTTTATTTATTTATTCATTTATCCCCCCCTTGCTGCTTGTGCTCGCTGGGTCAGCTAACCACGCCGTGAGGGCGGGCTTGCCTTCACCAGGAGGCCCCGGGAACCGAACCCGGGGCCTCCCATATGGTAAACGGGAGCCCTACTGATTGAGCCACAGCCGCTTCCCAAGAGCATTTCTTGACAGAGCTGGTATTCATAGGATAGAAGTTTGGAAAGTGGGGGCAGAGGAGGTTAGGGGCACACAGTGGCAGGTGCAGACAGAGCATTCTTTGGAGCATTTCATTGCCTGGGGCTAGGTCCTTCTGATGGGAATAAAGGAGGACGGTGGAGGTCTCTGAATAGGAAGGCCTGTAAGAAGGACTACAGGGCATAGGCAAATGTCCAGCCCCCAAAGGACCCACTGAGGGCAGCTGGGATGAACACACAAGTCCTCAGGCCCCCACATCTGGTCCAGGTGGCTAGCCAGGAGGGCCTAGACTGCTGGTAGCAGGAGAAATGAAAAGAAGGGGGCAAGAAAGGGAGAGGAGAGCAGGCGAAGGGAGTCAAAGAGCTGGAAGAGTTTTTGAAATGGGGGATCTGGAGGGAGATTCGGCCCGTTAAGCAGAGGGACAGAGCAGGGGCACGAGAACTCGGCAGGTCTGATTTAACCGCGTTTGAGAGGAAAGGGGGTTGGTGCCTAGGGAGGCCTGCCCAAACCTCCCACCAGAGGGGGTTGTTAGGGCCTTCGGGGACAGGTAATAGCTAGAGGTGCGCTCGGTCGGGCCTCACCGGAGGCGGTGATCCGGCACCCTACTCTCCTTCCGTGTCCTCCCCCGCTCCGGCTTCCCCAGCCCAAGGCTGGAGGCCTGGGCCCGGCGGGGTAACGATCGTGTGACCCGCTCCCGGGAGACACTGCTAAGGGGCGGGCGGCTCAGCGCTCCCGCCTCCGCGGCGTGGCACCGCCCTCGCGGCGGCCGGACCCTGGAGGTGGGGTCTGGAACGGGAGCCCGAGGCCCTGATGTCACCGCGTGGCTGCCCAGGAGCGCGCCTCAGGCTAGAGCCTCAGGTACGCGGCCGGGGCCGGAGGTCTGGGGTCGGGGGCGGTGGGGTCGCGCTGGGGTGGGGGTGGGGGCGCGCTTCCCGGGAGGGGGCGGGTTGGAGCCCTCAAGGTGGGAGAGCCGGGCGTTGCGGAGGTGGGTGGGGGTAGCCAGGACGGTGGAGCAGCCCGTGCATTTTGTTTGGAGGTCTCTGACTCCGTGCCCAGCCTGGTCCTCCAGAGTCCAGTCGGGCCCCTGCATGCCTTTCTTCCGCGCGGAGGTTAGGGAGGACAGACCCACCCAACTGCGGGAGTTACTGGCGGAGTGCTCGGTGTTTCCAAAGCACGCAGTGGGCTTTGCGACCCCTGGCTCCCGCCCTTTGGCCGCGGAGCAGTTGAAGAATCATGATCCTGCCCGCCCGGGACCTCACTGTCCCCTTGCACAGAATCTGAGCCCTCTTTCCTCTTCTGTGAACCCAAAAGGAGAGAGGGAGCTGGCCAGCGGCCATCCGCTCCCCTGGTATCCCCGGGGCCTCGCGCTGCCGCCGCACCGCGTGATTTTGCCGCCCCCTGCAGTCCCCAGGGCCTGGGCCTCTCCCCTTCCTTGCGTGTCTCGACTCCCAGAGCTTGAACCCATAGGTATGAGGTCCGTCCACGGCTGCCTCTCTTCAGGATGCCGCGAGCATTCCATATTTCCGGTCATGACCCTGGGCGAGGCTCTCTGGAGACCCTGCGCCTGGTCTGGAGCAGCTGACTCTAGTAAGCCTGTGGTGCAGAGTGCAGATATTGCACGGGGTGAACTGACAAGCCAGGAGAGTCGGGGGTGTGCGTGCCTTCAGCTGGGAATAGGGACAGCCACAGAACTCCCCAGAATGCTCACCCAGCCAGAACTAGTTCAGGGTGCTGGGATTCAAGACATGGCCCAGGATCCAAGAACTCAGTCTGGCCGGGAGCTGCCCCGGACTGAGGGAAGACCCAGCCGGGAAGAGCGGCCTGGACAACCCCTCCACAGAGAGGTCAATGTGAGGCCGCCTTTGAGAGAGGTTGCATTAAATTCCTGATCATTGGTTGCATTTGAGGCTGTCCATTCTCCTGTGCTCTCCTGTCACCTTCCCTGGATGTCCTTCCAATTCCTTAGTGTGATTTTACCCACCAGAAACTGTCATCTATTTCCCCCACAACCTCTAGCTAAAAACCTGGGTCTGCCTGATTACCTGGCCCAGCCTGTCTTCTGAGCTTCAGATCCACATGCCAGCTGACTACCAGACTTGCCAGAGAGACCGCAAAGCCCACAGGCCCCAGACTGAATGACCACTGGACTTACTGGCCAGCCCCCCTCCCAGCTATCTCCTTCCTGAGACTGATGCCTCTACCTCCCAGGTCCCCAGCTCCGAATCCTGAAATCATCTTTGTCTCCTCTTTGCCCTTTACTCCTTCAGTCAGGTGACAAATATGTGTCGAATACTCCCCAGGACCCCAAGTCTGATAGTTTTCTAGCAGAGGTTCCAAGCTGCTCCCCTAGCTCTTGAGAGGCTTAGCAAAATGTCTTCAGAGTTCTTTGAGCTCCAACCTCTGGACTCCTGTGTGTCAGCAGACACTGGCTTTGCAGCCCATCCCATAGCTGACACTGACAATGGGGCAACTGGTGTGTGGCCACCCCCAGCCACAGGGGCTGGCTAGACTGCAAGAGGCTCACTGCAGCCAGACAAGCGTGAAAACTCCTTGCTCTTTGTGCTGAGGCCCCCAAACACCCACCAAAACAGCTGGGTCCATCTGGCCTAGCAGGTTCTGCAAAGAGCATCAATTTGCTGGGGTTACCGCTGCAAAAACATCTTCCAGACAAGTTAAGCTTGATAAGAAAACAGATATGCATATGTATTTTTATTGCCCACTTCAAGCTGTTTTTATTTGGTGAACTCAGAATCCCTTGTCAACACAGTAACTCCCAAATAAGATAGGCCTTTTTTGAAGAAACATCTTTTATTTGAATGTCACTCCTACCTCTAGAAGCAGCAAACCAACATGGGCAGGCTTGAATGGAATGAACCAGAGTATACAGTGTTCCCAGGCTGGGCTCAAAGGGACTAGGAAAAGAGAGGGCCAGTGGCTGGGCAGCCAAGGTGACAAACTGCATTTTCTTCTTGGCCTCTGAAGTCCAGAGAATGGAAACACATTGCAGAAGAAGAGGTCCCCAAATTTGAGTGTGAGGACTGACCTGCAGGGCTGGGCCTGGTGGGCAGAAAGATGCCCCTGGTGGGTGATGTCAAGATGTTCTGGTACCAGGTATGCTGAGAGCAGCTGCTGCCTCTTCCTTGTAGGAAACACCATTTCCTCCTAACACTAACCCCCCTACCTGTCCTGTCCAGGAATCTCTAGCATCCTGGGCCTAAGGGAAGGGAGTGGAGGGTGACTCTGAGCTCCAAACAGTGTCTAGGAAGCTCATATGAACCCTCTTTTCAGTCTCCACCTCATTTACACAGTGCACTACTCTGTGCTCTCTACCAAGCAGCAGGGAAGGCAAGCCCTCCAAAAGCTCCCAGAGCTCATAGGGAGCCCTAGGTCCCCAAAACTCAAAGCTGCTTTCCCCTCTGGATGAGAGCCATGGTCCCAGACTGGGCATTGCACACTGACCCAATTCCTCCCCTCCCTCTCCTTCCCAGGACTGGGGAGCTCTCAATTTCTGGCCAGTCCTGCTTCGAGCTGTGCTTGCCACTGTCTGTTCCTAATGCTGCATGAATAACCTGATCAGCACCTATGGTGACAATTGCTCCACCCATTTTGTCCCCTTCCCCAGAAAAGACAAAAGGGAGGGAGAGATGGGTGGGCAGAGGCTAAGGGAGCCCTCTTCCTTCTCTACCAGTGCCACTCCCACATCTCCCTGCAAGCCTGTGCTCTCCCTTGCCATTAAACAAATATTTAACACTGACTACATCCCAGACACAGTGCCAGGTCCTGGGAAACAGATGAATAAGATCAGGGCCTGTCTTCAGGAAGCTCAGGGGTGGGATGGGAGGTAGGAATAACAAGCAAGCCAACAATGCAGTGGTGAGTGCTGTGATGGGATGCTCAGGACACTGTAGGGATCCCCAAAGGCCAGGAGACTTCTGAGCTGAGTCCTACAGAGGAACAAGAGTAGAGGGCAAAGAGGCAGGTGAGCCAGTCATTCCCAGACAAAAGGCAGTCTCAGACCATATTATTCTGGAACCTGCCAATAGTTTGAGGGGAGGTGGGTTGACACCTCAAACTCCCACAGAGGAGTTTAGGCTTTAATGGAGGCTTCAGGCAGAGGATGTAGGGGTGTGGGGTACAGGGAAAACTGGCTTTCAGCAGGGTTTGCTTCTAGGAAATTGATCCTGGCTGCAGTGATTCCAGGCAGGGCTCTGTCACTTACCAGCTTTGTGCCCTGGTCAAATTATTCCACCACCCACCCCCTTCAACGGCATCAGTGTCCTCCTCTGTAAAATGGAGAAAGCAATTGTGAGGGTCGAGGTAAATATTTATATAAAGTGCCTGGAAAATAACCGGAACATAGGGAGGGAGGAAGGCTCTGAAGCTGCCCCTGCCTCATGACCTGTGTCTCCTCCCATCCTTTCTTTGCTCTCCTGACCTCAGAATGTTCTTGATTACTGTTTATCAGGGCAAGATCACATGGAGAAGTGAACACAATGTCCAGAAAGCAGCTTGGGTGGGACCAGGTTGAGGAGCATTCGAACATTCTAGCTCTCAGGGTCACAGGAGGTACCAAGGTAGAAGCCAAGGCTGTGGGCCTGGGGGAGCACCAGAGGAGAATGGTCTAGTCCAGGGGCTCTTAACCTTTTTTGTTCCACGGACCCCTTTGCCAATCAGGTGAAAATCACGGATCCCTTACTAAGTCCACACTATACTGTGTATTGTTTAATAAATATATCACACTCGCACCAACACGTCTCAACAAGAATAATGTTTCTTTGAATTTCATTTGAAGCTCACAGACCCCTTGTTAAGGACCCCTGGGACTCTAGTCGCCAATTCCTTCTCCTGAACGGAGGCCCTCTATCTCCACGGCTGCTTGTACTACTGTCCTTGTCATCCTGACTCCCAGGTGGTTCTGCCAAAATCTGGGGGCGGGGAATGCCCGCAGTGGAACCAGGAAAGGTCGGTGTTGGCACTTGGCTTTCTGTGGTGCAGCGGCCAGCAGGCTGTCCTAGCCCCAACCTGCAACTCCTCACTCAACACCCCCATCTGTGTTCTTCCAGGACCCACGGCGCCAGCCCTCCTCAATGCCCATCCGCACAACCATGGAGGCCCTGGGTCCTGGGGATAACCGCACCTCTCCAGCCTCCTCCACTCGCAGCCTAGACCTGCGGCAGTTGTCGCGCGCTGACTCGGCCTATAGCTCTTTCTCCGCGGCTTCCGGAGGGCCTGAGCCTCGCACGCCATCGCCTGGGACCGACCTCTTCCCTTACCTAGACTGGGATTATGTGCGCGTGGTGTGGGGCGGCCCGGCCCCCGCGTCCGCCGCTGCCCCGCACACATCCCCGCGGTCCCGGCCCATGTCCGCAGCACGCAGTGCGCCGAGCTCCCAAGAGGTACACGGGACCCCGGAGCCGCTCAGCAGGCAGGCCACCCCGCTGCTGTACGCGCTGGCGGCTGAGGCTGAGGCCGCAGCGCGGGCCGCCGAGCCGCTCAGCCCACCGGCCTCGCGGGCCGCCTACCGCCAGCGGCTGCGGAGCGCGCAGCGGCGAGTGCTCCGAGAGACATCCTTCCAGCGCAAGGAGCTCCGCATGAGCCTGCCTGCCCGCCTGCGGCCCGTTGCACCAGCACGGCCAGCCGCGGAGCACACACGCTCTACCTCGCTCAGCCACCCGGACGTGGAGGTGGAGTGGGCGCTCTCCCGGCCTCCCGCGCCAGGAACCGCCCGCCGGGGGCGCCTCGCTAACCAGCAGCGGAAGTGGTGCTTCTCTGAAGCAGGGAAGCAGGATTGCGTGGATCGGGGCAGTGGGCGGGATGGGGAATGCTCTGGCGAGGCCTCCTTCAGCTCTGCCCTCGCCAGGCAGGAGTCCCAGGAGTTGCAGCATCGGGCGCTGGCTGAGTTCGAAGGCCACCAGATAGGATGGCTGCCCAGTATCCAGCCCCGAGGCACAGCAGACCCGGATCCTGGGTCCTTGAAACTCGGTGAGGCCTACAGGCCTGCCAGTCAGAGTCGGAGTGACGTCTTGGGCCCTTGGGGAGGCTCAGAAAGGGTGATGTCTGCTGTCAAGGTATGGAAGAGATTGGGCATGCAGGTGGATTGGGGAGGGGAGCTTGTGGGGGTGGGGTTTGAAGGTGGGGCATCTGGAACACTGAAAACTCACACCACATTTCTTTTAAGTGTTGTTTATTGTTCATCTTTCCAGGCCGATCTCCAAGTTGCAGACCCCGCCAGACCATTTTGTCAGACCAAACTTTCCAGGTAAGAGACATGAGCCACTCAAGGGACCAAAGCTGGGGGAGACAGCTTTCATAGCTCTTGCCCAAGAAAGCAGAAGGCCCTCCATCTGCCCTCAGTCTGAGCCCTCTGACTCTGTCTTTTGCAAACTGCACCCCCCTTGCCCAACACACAGACATGCTACAGTCTCCCCAGAGCAGCACCCAAGAGCTTCCTCCCTGGTCACTGTGGTCAGTATAGGGTCCCTGCCTCCAGGTTCCTGACTCAGAAGGAGGCTGCAATGGTGTGTCCTAGAAAGGGTCCCCAGAGTAACCTTGCCGACAGTGAGAAGAGGGTCTCAGAGACCTGCATTGTGCCTGCCTGGCTCTCCTCCCTGCCTGATGAAGTTTTCCTGAAAGAAGCTCCACTGGTCAGAACAAGATCATGTGAAGACTCCTGTGCCTCGCAGGAGCTCCCAACCAGGTGAATTCCCCCTTGCTTCTAAGCAGAGTGAGACACCCCCATCACACACACACTCACACACACACACACACCACAAAATGCTGAAGGGCCACGGAAGCCTAGCTGGAGCCTGCGAGTCCAGGTGGTGGGGATAAGGGCAGGAGGATCTTGGAGGCCACCACTTGTGATCTCATGCCTTTTCCATTCCAGTTCCTATGCCTCTGACCAGCAGCATGGAGCTAACCTGGGCCAAAGGGCTGGTCAGGTTACAATTCCCCTGGAATACCCCATCCATGAGTGCCCAGAGACTGCAGAGGCAGATGGCTGCTGGCAGGGAGTGAACAGTTCTGTGGGTGTCTCCAGGCCCACATGCTGTAGCCCCCCTGGGACCACAAATGGTGACATCCCATCCATGGATGACTCCACTGGACTGCTAACCACTGACCCCCCTGCATCTGCAGAGAGTGACCTGCTCAAAGTTCTCCCAATTGATGCCTTGGGACCTCTAGGCAGTGATACACCAGGGCCCCCGGAACATACTGCACTGGCCTGCGGCACTGGTCAGCCTGGTTCCAGGCCAGCATGGCCCAGTCAGCACCTTGAAGAGCTGGCTCAGGAGCTGGCCAGGCTAGATCCCTCTTTGGGTGACACTCTTGTCCCCCACCTCAGCCCAGAACCAGCCCTAGGCCTACTGGATGGCCTGATTCCATTAGCTGAGGTCTGGGCTACAATGGGGCCAGCCTGTGGGGATGCTGGAAAGGAGGCTGCTGTTATTTCTGAGCCACGGTGAGTGAGGGGTACCAGGGACTCCAGATTCTAAGCCCGGGAACTCTGGGGGCAGTAAAACCCAGGGAGCTCTGACTTTGTCACCAGGTCCTGTCTACTCAACTCCACCCAGCTTCTGCTAACTTCTCAGGAGGAGACAAGGTCTGAGAACCCTACCACCCACCCCTTGCCTGACCAGTCAGGTGGCCAGGGGTGCTCTGAGCTAACCAACAGTATCCAAGCCAAGAAAGTGAGTGTGGAGGGACTAGTGGAGGTGCGGTGGGGCAAGAGCCCAGAGTCTGGCTGAGACTTCAGGGGCCTGGCCCCAGCCTTGAGTACCCAGGCCCTGCTTGCAGGTGGAACTAGCTGACCTCCTCCAGAAGATGCTGCAGGACCTTCACGCAGAGCAGGAGCGGCTGCGGAGGGTGGCCCAGGTGTGGGTCAAACGCAGGGCAGCCCTGGAGACTGCTGTGGGCCAAGTCTGTGCACCCCGGGAGCTAGAGCGGTTCATTCGGTTCATGGCCGACCTGGAGCGAGTGCTTGGCCTCCTGTTGCTGCTGGGCAGCCGCCTGGCCCGCGTGCACCGGGCCCTGGCACTGGCAGGTGCAGATGGCGATCCTGAGGAACGGGTAAAAAGGGTTCAGGCTGGGGGAAAGCGGCGAGGCGGCGGGGGCTCGCGGGGCGGTGAGGGGCCTTCTGTCTCCGCTGGAACCATTCCGGGAGCAGCGGCGTCGCCGCCCCGCTCATGGCACCCTCTCCTGGCGACTTCAGGCCTCTCTTCTGCAGCGACTCCGGCTCCTGCACCGGCAGCAGGAGGACGCCAAGGAGCTGAAGGAGCACGTGGCGCGGCGCGAGCGAGCCCTGCGCGAGGTGCTAGCGCGCGCACTGCCAGCGGAGGGACTGCGCGCCTATTGCTCTCTGCTGGCTGGCAAGGCCGCTGTCCTGGCTCAGCAGCACAGTGTGGACGAGCGTGCCCGGCTCCTTCAGGAACAACTTGACGCCATCAGGAGCGACCTCGGTCATCGCACCCTGTGCCCCAGAGACCTGTCCTTAGGATAAACCGCCCTTCTCCTCTCCCCTTATTTAGTTATGGGGGTGTGTGGTGGTGGTGGTGGTGGTGGTGGTGGTCGTGTGTGTGTGTGTGTGTGTGGGGGGGTGACATTGGTTTACTCTGAGCTTTTCCCTTGGGGGCTCCAGGACCCTCAGGGATTGGGGGGAGACCCTGGCCAGGGACTTCCTCTGTTTCCAGGATATTCCTTCCAAGTGTTCTCATGTGGCCTTACTCAAGTCTTGGGGATTATTTGGTAATTAATTTATGGATATTAAAAACTACAATTCTCCCTTTTTGTGATGAGAGAGGGGCTTCTTCACAGTTGAGGGAAAAGAAGACAAGCTAGAAGAGCCCTTCAATTTAAGATGCAAAAGACTCCCCCACCCCCACCCCAAATAAAAAATGACATAAGAAGTGTGTGTGCTACCTGGAGTACAGCTAGGGGTGGGCGTGGGAGCTTCTGTTTACCAACTACTGACTCCAACCCTGGCAGGCTGGAGCAGGAAAGGGATTTATTGGCAGGACTAAAGTCAGGACTGGGGGTCTCTGGGAAGACTGGAGAGCCAGGTTTGAAAAAAGGAGGAAGCAAGGTGTATGCTAGGCCCTCAACTCCAACTCCACTGCCACAAATAATCCCTAACTTCCTGTGACTGTGCCTCACTCCTGCAAACTCCTAGATCTGATGGACCGAGTTCAGTTCTTAGCTGGTTCCTGCCTAAGCCTCCATCTTCAGATGTGGAAATGAGGGTACTCCCTCTATTTAAAACTCAAGGGACAAGGAATCTTCCAAATTGAAAATGGGTTCAGATGCTTTACTGCCTAAAAACCTGGACAGATGTCCTGTAGAAATCACTTTCTCTTTTGATTATGAGTTTGCTCACCTCTCCTTTGGAAACTGCACTGTGTCAGCCAGACCTTAGGAGGCCTGGCCATGGGAGCTAGAGGTGAGAGGTGGAGACGTACAATGTAGGTAGGGGCTGAAGACCTGGAGAGGCAGCTCTAGTTGTGTGTTAGAGAGGCTGATCTGGGAGTGAACTGGGGTTGGGAGTGGGAAGTTAGGGGCTGGAGCAGAATGAAATAGCACACTCCCTTGTATTTGCATACCAGCTCTGTGTACTCAGACATAATAAACGCTAGATTTTCAGATAGTCATGTGAAAATCTGCTTCAGTTTGTAGCAGCAGATGCTAGGGACAAAAACATTGTTTATGCAAATGGCCAGTCTATTTTTGGAACTTGGATACATTAAGGCATGCATTAAAGCCATCTGACCCCAAAGTGAGAAATCCCTGCTTCTGGGCTTGTTTTCTAATGCTTATTGTCACTAAGTGCAACTGCTTGGGAATTTTAAATGGTTGTATTCATACCAAAAGCATTAGTTATAACAGTCACGCTATTGAGCACTGAACAATGCTCACATTGTGCCTTTTTATAAAAAACATATGGGGCTCCTGCTGAGGCCGCTGCGGGTTCTAACATTATGCTTTACTTCTCTCCTTTGAACACTGTGGGCTGTACCTCTGCTCCAAGGTCCTCAGCCTAGTGTGGCAGCTCCTTTTGATAGACATGCCCCGGCTGGGATCTACTTATTTCTGCCTTTTGCTCTGTACAGTCCCCATTGCAGTCTATCATTGTGATATTCTTAGACATACACTTAACATCCTCCACTGAGCCAGTGGAAATGGGTATTTTAGACAAAGGACCCCCCAGCCCCGGAGGCCAAAGTATGCCAGCGTCCCATTAAACTGCCCTTTGGTTGTGTTGGGTTTTTCCATGGGGAAACAAGAGGCTTCTGTGCTTGTCCTGACAAGATCAAAAGATCCCTAAAAGTAAGGTCACACCTCCGGCACCCCGCCTCTCCATCTTGCCTATCTCTGTTTCCTTCCTGTTCATTCCTGACAGTCATTCCTTCAGAGGGTAAGAATGAACTCACCATAGATGCTCAGTACTGGCACCACAGGCTGAAACTTTTGGGGGACGGGAAGCTGGTGAACGCCACCCTCCAGGACATTTCCAGTAGAGGGCACTGCACGCCTTGTGGTGAAAGCTTCTACCTGTACTTTAACCACCTGCATCCTCCCCAGTGAGCAGACCCTTTGGGCTAGCTGCAGGAATGCTCCCTTGCCCTGCTGAGCAGTACCGCTGTTGGGCCTGAAAGCTGGAGCTGAGCCCTTTGCTTCCGTCGTAAAAAAAAATCTGTTCAGTCAGGCAGGGGGTGCTGGCTGGCTTTCCTTTGCCACTAGGCCTTCGTTGGCAAAGGAAAATCTGTTAAGTTGTTGGTTAACGAGAAGAGTGGAGGAGGGAGGCAAGGGACGTGGATCCCGAGCCCCAATATTTTAAAACTGAGCGCTCCGTGGAAAACAGGGTTACATGTGTCCCCACTGGGGTTTCTGTCCCCACCTCCTTAAATCGCCTGCGCCCCAGCCTCCTCGCCCCCACGGCTGTCCGCGGTGCTGCTGCCCTCGGGTCTTGGAGGAGCCTCGGCTTCTGCTGGGGCAGTTGCTGGGCAACAGGCAGCTACGCCGCGGCTTCCTCCGCTCGCCTCATCCCGCCCCCGCCGCTCCTCCTAAGATGGATTTAATTGGTGTACTTTTTACCTTCAGACTGTAAATTGGAAGTGAAACAGGGAAGCAATGTTCCGCGCTGCCATCTGTCTTGAACAACCTGCTGGGCACAAAACGTACCTCTGAGAGGGGCTGGCATAAACCTCAGGGATCCTCATTGGAACAAATCACAGTGGTGTTGATTTGCATGTAAACCAGAAGCTTAAAGAGGAGGAAACTTAGGTCAAACGTGGATGAGGACCGCAGAGGGAAGAGGTGAAAGGGAAATTTGGGAGCTTGATAGTGGGAATTGCTATAAAGCAATCCTCTCAAGGACCTTGGAGTATTACAGTCACAGCCTGGCTACCACTTAGAGGGCCCTAATGGTTGTTTTCGATATTTAATCAGCAACCACTTTCCACTGGGAAGTTTTCCCCCTCTTTGGAGAACAGTCTCCCCCCAACCCCACCCCTTCCTTCTCCTTCCTGCTTTTCTGCAGACATATCTGGGACTGCCTCTGACTCAAGGGTTCAAGTCCAGAGGTGTGGCAGTTCTGAACGGTGAGGCTGGGACAGAAGTTCAAGGCAAAACTCTCACTGGACCCAAAGGACAAATATTATATGCTCTCACTGATATGAAATAATTAGAATAAACAAATTCAGAGTCAGAAACTAGAGTATAGGTTACCAGGGACTGGGAAGGGGTAGTGAATGGGAGTTAATGATTAATTGGTACAGAGTTTCTGTTTGAGGTAACAAAAAAAATTGTTAATGGATGGTGGTGATGGTAGCACAATGTCGTGAATGTAATTAACACCACTGAATTATATATTTGAATGTGGTTAAAAGAGGAAATTTTAGGGTGTAAATAAAAATAAAAATCAACACAGTGAGCCATAATGTAAACTATGGGCTATAGTTAAAAGTATAAATAATATTTTTTTTTATCACTTGTAACAAAGGTATCACACTAATGCAAAATGTTGGTAATAGGGAAAACTCTGAAAGAGAGAGAGATGCATTTTCTTTCCTTCCTTCTTTCCTGCCTGCCTGCCTTCCTCCCTCCTTCCCTTCTTCCCTTTCCTTCCTTTCCTTTCCTTTCCTTTGCTTTCCTTTCCTTTCCTTTCCTTTCCTTTCCTTTCTGTCCTGTCCTGTCCCGTCCCTTCCCTTCCCTTCCCATTAGAACCGAGATCATATGTTTAATATTACTGTAAGAACATCAGTAGTGGAATGTATATAAGGCATGTAAAAAACTAGCATTAAAGTTCTTAAGAGCAACAATCCAAACTGGCAGCTGCTAGAAAAAGTGCTGCTAGGAATAAGAAAACATTAAAGAAATTTAGTTTCAGCACATACTAGTTTACAGTGCTTCTACAATGAAATGAATTAATTCACATAAATTTCTGTTGCTAGCACTAATGGACCAAAGAGGAATGGACTTTTGTCCCCTTTAAACACTAGCCCAATCTTGAAAATGAAAGCAATCACTTGCCATCTTCCATATAGTGTTGTTAGGAGTAGACTGAGCAGTAAACAGGAAGTTCTGGTTGAAGTAGTGTTTGTTTCCATCAAACTTCACAGTTCCACTGGTCACAACAAGAACTATAGTCTGGGACTGGGTAGCTTGCTCATGAACTGACTGGCAATCTGGAACTCACTTGAAGGCAATATTTCAAAAAAATTAGCCAGGGCTTCCAGCCCAGTAACAACATTTCAATTCCATATTAAAGTGGTTCTTGGTGAACTGCAACAGTATCCTGAGATGTTACCAAGGGTGCTGAGTTGGTCCCATGGGGATGTCTGTGTATTGTGGATTTGCTTTACACAACTATGTTTCTTTTACCATATTAGTATATTCAAAGAGTAGCATATTTTCATCACCCCCAAAAGAAACCTCAAACCATGTATATTTGTTACTAGAATAAACCCCCCCCCCCAAAACAAACATAGGACTATACAACAGAGTGAACCTAATATAAACTGTAGTCTCTATTTAATGGCATAATATAGTATAATTATAATAATACTGTTTCATCAGGTATAACAAGCAAAGTGTCAATAATAGGGAAAACTGTGCATGTGAAAACTGTGTTGTGTAAACCTACAATTTCACTAATGATATTTTTTTAAAAAAGAAACCCTATACCCATTAGCAGCCACTCCCTTTTTCCCCAACACCCAGTCTCTGGCAACCACTAATCTACTTTGTCTCTATGGATTTGCTTATTCTGGACATTTCATATAAATGGAATCAAGCAATATGTAACCTTTTGTACCTGGCTTCTTTTACTTAGCATAATGTTGTCAAGGTTCATCCACGTTGTAGAACATACCAGAACTTCATTCCGTTTTATGGCTGGATAACATTCCATTGCACAGATACATCACATTTGGGTTTATCCATTCACCAAAGGATGGACAGATTGCCTATTGTAAATAATACTGCTATGAACATTGGTGTTCAAGTTTTTGTGTGACATAAGTTTTTATTTTTCTTGTATATACCTGCACACAGCCTTTTTTTAAAAAAAAATTAGAGTAGTTGTAGGTTTACCAAAACCATGCAGAAAATACAGAGAGGAAATACATATTCTGAGCATTTGGTGGGTTTCACGCTCTTCCTAAATATTTGATCATCCCGCAGCCGAGGGAGCCGAACAGTGACGCCACCACTGCCAGACCAAATTGTTATGGGCTCCCCGGTGGCCATGTCTGTGGATTTAAAAACTTATGCAGATCAGGCATGTAGAGATGCTGAGGAATTTGTCAACATTTACTATGAGACAATGGACAAAAGAAGACGGGCACTAACCAGGCCTGGGACCTCCCATGTGGGAGAGAGGCACTCAATTAACCGAGCCACCTCAGCTCCCTGCTTTTGTTGTGTCTTTTATTGTCTTTCATCTCTGTGTCTCCTTTGTTGCATCATTTTGTTGCATCAGCTCGCTGTCCTGCCTGTCTTCTCCAGGAGGCACCGGGAACCAAACTGGGGACCTCCCATGTGGTAGGCAGGAGCCCAATTGCTTGAGCCACATCCGCTTCCCCATTATACACTTTAAATGGATGATTTGTGTGGTAAGGGGATTGTATCTCAATAAAGGTGTTAATTAAATTTAAAAAAATAGCTATCTTGAGAACACTGGAAGATCTATTTATGAAACTATTTTAAATGGCCAAATAATTTCTTCCAGGAAAAGGTCAAAAAAGGGGGAGAAGATGGGTTCTGGGTGGTCCTAGCTTTACGTGTTGAGGGGTGCTCTCAGCCCAGTTGGCTGAACAGCAGCAGTTTAGTTTCCAAAGATGAGGACAAGGGTGCTAGAGGAATGGAAGTTAAGACACTGGTATTTCTATTTTAAACTAAAGTAATACCACATACAGAGTATGGGATAACTTCCCTTTTGTGGGAATATATTTGTTTCCTAGTAGAATCAGTTGTTATCTATGCAAATACTAATATGGTAAAAGAAAGATGGTCATGTAAAGCAAATCCACAATACACAGACACCCCCATGGAACCAACTCAGCACCCTTGGTAACATCTCAGGATGCTGCTGCAGTTCACCAAGAGCTCTACCTACTCCATCCACATGCTCCTCCCTCCCCACAGCCTGTCAGAGAGGTACTCTCAGTCTTTTGTCCCACAGAGGGAGCAGGAACTTGGAGAATGGGTGACTTGCCCAAGGTTACTCAATGAGTAAAGGGCTGAAATGAGACCAGACTGCTTTCCTGTGACAAAACAGCACAGTGGAAAACAGCACCTGGGTACCACCCTGGCTCTGCCTCTTACTAGCCATGAGGACTGGATAAGTTACTCCCAACCTCACTAGGTTTCAATTTCCTCACTTTAAAATCAAGATAGTAATAGTGCATACCTTATAAGGTTGTGATTAATACCTGCAAAGTGTCGGGCACTTAATAACACAGGCTGCATATGCATCACCCATACCTTGGCTTTCCATCAGGAAAGTGAGACATGTGCGAATATTCTCACTGTCCTGATTCTGTGATAATCAGGGTGGGCTAAACATTCGCTATATTAGAAACCATGCATGTGTCCCCAGACCTCGTTTTCCTCCCTAGGTCTGGTTTTTAGAATGCTGGTGATAAACTAAGCCTGATTTATTATATGACCATCCTGTATGGGAAAAGAGTGTAACTCTAGGTATCTCTGGTCAACCTTAAGAGATACAGCAGGGGTCTATATCTGGTTGGCGTCCATCTCCCATATGGAGGGACCTGGGTTCGATCCCCGGGACCTCCTGGTAAAAATTTAAAAAATATATAGAAGGTGCGTGATCCGCCAGGCCCTGTGCGCGGGCACACCACCAGTTCCCGTGAGCCACACAGCAAGATGATGACATAATAGGAGAGTGACACAAGGGAGAGGCAAGATGAGATGCACCAAAAAACCAGCAACTAAGGTGGCGTGGGCAGGATGCCTCTCTCCTACATCAGAGATTCCAAGGATTGAATCCCAGTGAAGACAGGAGGAGAAGGATGAGAAGAGAGGGCAGAAAATGGACACAGAGTTGCCCAGCGAATGGACACAGAAACAGCAAAAATGGGGGGGGGGGGAAGGGGTGTAAAAATGGATAAAAGTAAATAAATAAATAAATCCTTAAAAAAGAAAAAAAAAAAAAAAAAAAGGAAAGTGAGACATGCTCAGGAACAGCCTATACCTTCCGATAAAGCAAACATAAAACTTTATTAAAGGGAAGCGGCTGTGGCTCAATCAGTGGGGCTCCCGTTTACCATATGGGGGGCCCCGGGTTCGGTTCCCGGGGCCTCCTGGTGGGGGCAGGCCCGCCCGCACGGCGTGGTTGGCTGACCCAGTGAGCACAAGCAGCAAGGGGGGGGATAAATGAATAAATAAATAAAATCTTAAAAAAAAAAAAAAAAACTTTATTAAAAAGTTTGCTATTGATATGACTCATACACATCTACATTAACAACTGCCCCCTCTTTAAAAGGAGTGATTCTCCTCCCTGTGACAATTCTAACTAGCAAACTTGCCTTAACTTATGGTAATTTTTGTTGGAATACCCTTCTTACAGGTGTACCTCCTGCTAGGCAATATATGGTTCTCAAAAACTTTCCATATGCATATCAAACTATAATTTCCTACTGAGGAGAGAACTTGATCCTGGGGCCCTGGAGAGAGATGAGCAATTCACCTGATAGCTTGCAACTGAAGAGACCAGAGCCCTAAGCAGCTAAGGCCCGGAAAGAAAACCCTCCAGCCTATGGCTGAGATCAGAAGAAGCTGGGCCCACGGAGCCTTGAGAGAGAGAGGAAGGCTGAACCCTTGCAGAGGTCACCTGCCATCTTGTTTCAACACGTGGCAACAGACTTTGGGGAGAAAAATAACCTTGAGTTGGACTCTTTAGAGCCTTGTAATTATAAGCTTTTACCCCAAATAAATACCTTTTATAAAAGCCAACAGATTTCTGGTACTTTGCATCAGCACCCCTTTTGACTGACTAATACAATGAGCTTAGGTCTATTGATCCTAAACTCTTGTCAAATGTTTCACTTCACTTGGAAAGCTTGCAGCATATCATTTTGAGATGCAGAGGTGTTCTTGTAGTTCAAATAGTCTTGTCTGGTTTAAGTGTGCAATAAACATGAATTACTGTTACTACCTTGCTGGTTTCAATTTTGTCTTTCTCAAAGCAGGTCACATCTCTGTGACCTTTGCCACCCTGTCTCAAGCAGGCCTCTTTGTTACCATAGAAAATCTCTAACATTTTAATCTGTCTCTAGACCTTCAGCTACTCAGATGGCTATAATTATTGCCTCCCACAATTTTTCTGCAGAGACAGAAGATTTAATTTGCATTTCAAAATAATTTATGCAGGTTAGCTAGACTGAACAGACACATGCCAGAGTTCCAGGCAAGGAAAGTGGGAGGCATCAGGTCAGAGCCTATATCTGTTACCATATCTGTGGGTGATCCACTCCTCTACATTACAGAGCAATCCAAAGTCTTTCAATAGTAGAATGCTTAGAAGAGGTGGTCAAAGGATGAGAGAAAAAGGAAGCAATTAAGTAGGGAAAAAGAAATGAAAAGAGAAACACAGTAGCAAATGCATTAGAATATTTAAGGGAAGTACATTATCAGACAGGCAGGAACAAAATGGGGAACTGTTTATTTCAGTGCTTACATCAAAACATTTCATGGATTGCCTTAAATAAATTTAAAGGCGTCAATGATATATATGGGAGGGTGAAAGTAAAGCTTTGCCAACCTGAGCTGCGCGCACCACACACACACACACACACACACACACAATTTGATTTAACTAATGACATGCAAACACAATTTACATAAGCAGAGCATTATCACAATCTGATATTAAAAAGGTTTGTTGAGCAAATAGATTCCGCATCTTTAAAACAGGAAAAGTGCCATTAAAATTACACTGTGTTGAACCTGGGAAGTCTTGGCAATATCTACAAACCTCCTCCATTTACAGATCAGGAACAAAGGTCTAGGGAAATTAAACCAGCTGTCCAATGTCAGTGAGTAAAGAGGGTCTGAATTTGCCTTTTTGGAATGGCTTTTAAAAATGGATATCACATACTTTGTGTCTGCACAGAACTTTCCTTTAAGATAGTTGCTCCTTAAATTGTATTCATTAATATTTAAAGTTATTTTTCTGATGGAATGCTATGCAATTTTTTTCTTTGAATGTTCACCTCGACACTGAAATCCTCATTTAGATTTGAGAGCCACAGATTCAGGAGCATGGCACAAAGGTGCAATCACAAATAAGTCACACTTTTAAAAAAGTATATTTAAATATTCATGCCAAATCAAAATAAGTAGCCACTGGTACCAAATATTAATATTTAAATTTCACTGAAAAGACAACCACATGTTAAAAGTAAAACCACATGTATAAAAGTATTTGCCCAACTGTCCCTTTTCCCTCTTTGTTAAATCATCTTTACTCCCCAAATGCTCGTTTCCTAATATTTAGCATTCACAGTACAATTGAAATTAATTACATTCACAATGGCGGCAATGGTTATTCTGTGTTCAAGACTCTCCAGAATCTTAGAAATGGCCTAAAATGAGGTAGATAAACTTTTAAGGGTTTCCTTGGTTGGGACTAATTTCCTTTAGATCTTGATTATCTATTTTCTTTTAAATATAATTCCAAAATACTTAGCAAAAGATTGAAAATGTCTGAGCATTTTGCCTACAATGGAAAAATATAATTTCAAAGGTTAGACTATTATGAAAGTTGCTTTACCTCATTTCAATTTAAAAACAGGATAAAAGCATCAAATTACAAAACCACCACATATTTTAAAGCTGACAAACCACCCAATATCATCCGATATTTAAAGAGACCACTAGGCTTTGCTCTAGTTCTGGCTTGGTAGTATGCAGATTGCAAGGGCATTAGGTTAACAATCAGGGGCCAGACCAGCTGCTGCCCCTTAACCTTTGGCCCTAAATTTCAAGTTTCCACCAGAGTACAGGCCTGACTGTTGGAGTTTCTCACAGGAGACTCTCCCTGAGATCTCTAATCCCATCTCTGGAGACAGGTCAGGCCTCAGGCAAGAGCTGGAGTAACAGGCCCACCCGGGTAAATCAGGTGGCAGTGGACAAAACGGAAACAGAATTGGGCCGTGGATGCTCGTCCCAGTCTTGGGCAGGCAAGGGCCCGGTTAGCTCAACCAGGTTGTAGGCCCAGGAACTGTCAGGTTGGAGGGGGTAGGCTAGGAACTAACCCAGCTAATGGCCCTGGAGTAGATCGACGAGAAACTTCTGAGAAGGTTGGCAGGCCACCGCGGGTCTTGGTCTTTTTGCGCGGGACCATGGGCGAGGCGGCCAAGAACTTGCTAAAGGAGCCAGACTTTCTCAAGCCCCGGGCTAGGTCCTGGAGCATCAGGTCGTCTGCCAGGACACCCAGAAACGCGCTGGTGGTGGAACTGAGGATGGTGGCGGCCACCTGTACCGGGCGCCGGGCCGCAAGGTTGCCACCACCTCCGCCAGGGGCATCTGGCTCTGTCGCGCCGCACAGGCCGGGGTCTCCGAGTAGGCGGCGGAGCGCGTAGGAGGCGCCCGGCCGCAGGTACTGGTAGGCGCGCCGTCCGCTGTGGTCGCGTACGTGCACCTGCGCGCCCAGTCGCGCCACCAGAAGCACCGCCGCATCCTCGTGGCCATGCAGCGCAGCCAGGTGCAGCGGGGTGTAACCGCCGTGTGAGCGCGCATTCACGTCGACCGGGGCGCCCCCACGCCGCGCGACCTCCACCAGCTGCAGTGCCATCTCGCGGTCGCCACTCTTGGCGGCCCAATGCAGGGCCGTGAAGCCCGACATGAAGTCGCGCTTGGCCGCCAGGCCGCGGTCGCGCAGCAGCAGCCCGTGCAGCTGGTGGGTCCACCGGCCACATGCCGCTCGTACCAGCCACTCGTGCTCGGCCGGCTCCAGGGGCACGGCGGACGGCGGCGGCGCGGCGGGAACTTCCTCGTTGTCGGGGCTCAGCAGGCGCGGCCCGGCGCGCGATAGGCGCCTCAGGTGCGGGGATCGGCCCGGGCCCAGGCTGAGGCCCAGGCTGAGGCCCAGGCCGGCCTCCTCCACCGAGAGCCTCCGCCGCAGCAGCGGGGAGTCCCGCGGGCTAGGCTCCTCCGACAGCTGCCGCCGCAGGCCCTGTTCCTCCGCCCGGATTCGGAGCGCGACCGGACCCGGGACGCAGCGCACGGGCAGCATACAGGGCTTCGGGGGCTGCGCGCGCGGAGGGAGTGGCGGCCCTTTCTTCATCCCCGGCCCAGGTTCCTGGTCTGGCAATGCTGGCGGTGTGGTTGCCTCCGAAGGCGCCCTGGACGGTGGGGCTACCTCTACGGACAGCCCCTCGGAGGGCTGCGCTGGCTCAGAGGCTGGAACCCGGGGTTTGGAGGGGCCTCCTAACTGCTGGGCCGAGCCTAAGAACAACTCACCCGGCGGCTGAATCGGCTGGGAGGCCGGGGCCCCGGGGGCACCCTGTGGCTCTGACGGCGGGGCCGGGTCCTCGGCCGGTTCCTCTGACCAGTGAGCCGAGGCCAAGGACGGCGGCGCTGGTGCTTGGGAAGCGCTGGGGGCGCAGGAGAGCAAGGGCGCGGGTCCCTGCGGGTGCCGCGGCTTTTTCCTCAGCACCACGAACTTGACGCCGTCAAGCTCCTTCACCACCGCCACGTCGTTGACGAACTGCTTGAAGCGGTCCCTGCGGGCGGCGCGGCCGTGCGGGTCGCCGGCATCCAGCAGCGGCTTGAAGCGGCTCAGCAACTCGGAGTTGCGCACCTGGCCGCCGCGCTCCTGCAGGAAGCCCAGCACCGCCGCCTGGCTCACCCCGGCGGCCGCGGCGGCCGCGGCGGCGGCTAGTGCCATGCCGGTGCTCGCCCGGAGGGGAGCCGGGACCGCCTCCTCCCTGTGACCCGCGGGTCCCGCTACTGGGACAGGTGGACGCCGCGGCGCTGGCTGCGACGCGCGGGAGCCGGGGATCCGGGAGTCACGTCCGCCTCGCCCGGGCTCACAGGATCGCTTTTGCTGCGGACTGACGGGCGTGTCGCCGAGGCTGGACCTCGGTCCCGCCCGCGCCACGGGGCCCGGGTGTCACCGCGCAAGAGGCGCTGGGGGCCGCGGCGCGGGCCCTCCGCCAGCACCCCGCCGGGCCCCCCGCCTTAGGGGGTAGGTTTCTGCCTCTACCTTCTGTCCAATGGACGCTGGGCTCCATACCCCGCGCGTGGTGCTCTCCTTACAGGTAAGAGCAGCCGCCAGCGCCGCGGAGGGGGCCCGGGGAGCGGGAATTGTCCGCCTCCGCTCCACCCGAGAATTAAAGGCGCAGCGTGGCGCGTCAGCCCTGGTTGCTAGGTGCCTGTCTTCCCCGAGGATGCCGCGGCCGACCACTGAGATTTTGTTCTTTTAGGAAACATTTAACCACCAAAAAATACCGGGTGATGATTAAAAACAATTTATTATTTAAAGACGATGTCTCTCAAATTTCCTATTACGTTTCATAAGGGAAAACTGGGCTTCGTGCAATTTACAGCAGAATAATTCTCTGCGTGTGGCAATAAATGTTAGTCGAGGTCTAGAAGAGACATTTTAAATACCGTTTTTTTTTCCCCTGGTAAAATAATACATTTCATATAGAAGTTTGAAAAGAAAAAACCACAAGAAAACATAAAGAAGGAAAAAACTTCACCTCCATTTAACATTATGAAACATTTCTGTCTCAATGTGTATTCATGTTTATGATTTAGGATGAAAAAGCAAAACTGGAATCATGCTCATTTTAAATTTATTTAACCAATATTAAGTACCTACTACATGCCGGGACCTTTTTTGCCTTTGGGATACGTTTGTGAACAATACAGACCAAAATCCCTGCCCTAGTGGAACTCACATGGATGGGTGGGGGCACGGAAGTAATATAGTGAACCTGAAAACTGTATGCTAGATAAGTACTATGGAAGAAATAGACTAGGGTAAAGGAGATGAGGGGCAGGTTGCAATTTTGAACAGGGTAGTCTGAGTAGGGCTCCTTGTGAAGGCGAACAGGGAGTTATGTAGCTAAGTGGAGAAAGAGTTTTCCCAGCAGAAGGAATAGCCAAGGCAAATTTCTTAATTTATGAAAGCAATAACACAAAAGATATGACCAGAGGCAGTGTATTGTAGTAAAGAGGGCAAGGCTCTGACATAAATATTCTGCACTTGAATCCTGGCCCTACCTTGGGAGAGTTGCTTGATCTCTCCGCACCTCAACTTTTTTCTCTGGATAGTGGGGATGATCATATAATACTTACCTCATTAGGTTATTGTGAGGATTAAGTGAGAACATACACACAAAACCCTTGGAACAGTGGTTGGTTCACAGTAAACATTCAAATTATTAGTAGTTTAGCGATTACTATTATTAGTCATTGAAAAGGAAAAGACCCATTAAAATGTGAAGTGTACCCTCTCCCTAATCCCACTCTCCAGAGGCAATTTCTGTTTTCCAGCCTGGTCTCTAAGATGCAGGCAATTCAAACTTCTTTTTGTCCCTCATTCTGTATTATGTGAGCATTTCCTCAATGATAATCACTATTCTTCAAAAAATATAATTTTTAATGATTACATCAAATAAATGCATTATGCTTTGTTTTTTTGTTGTTGATTGTTTCTAGTTTTTAATTTTTATAAATGGTGCTGCTTATATAAAAACTGTGCACATCAAATAATTTCTTAGGATGGAATCCTATAGGTAGAAGGGAATTACTAGGTCAAAGGGAATTAATATCTTTTAAGATTCTTGAAACACATTGCCAAAGCACTTTTCAAAAAAGTTACAGCTCCATGACAGTACCTTATCATCCCTCACTGGCACCGAGTAGTTTCTTTCTCTTTTCTTAATCTTGCATTTTGAAAGGCAAAATATTGTATCTCTAATTTGCATTTATTTTATTGCTAGTGATATTAAACTTTCCCCTGCCTCTTTATCTCTATCTGGATTTGTTCTTTTGCAAACTGCCTGTTTCCTTTACTCATTTATTAATGTGTCTTGTTGATATTTAGTTATTTTATTTTTTAGATTTATTTATTTACCCCCCCCCCCCTTGCTGCTTGTGCTCGCTGTGTCCATTTGCTGTGCGTTTTTCTGTGTCTGCTTATCTCCCTTTGTTGCGTTATCTTGCTGTGCCAGTTCATGGCGCCGCCTGGGCGTCAGCTCACAGAGCCACGCAAGCTGGCTTGCCTTCACCAGGAGACCCCGGGAATTGGACCTGAGGCCTCCCATATGGTAAGCGGGAGCCCAACCACTTGAGCCACATCCGCTTCCCGATATGTAGTTATTAACCCTTTATTATATATGTTGTAAATATTTTTCCAATTTATCATTTGTCTTTTAATTTTTTCTAATAACACTTCATTTTTAGACTGCTTAGTTTTTTTAAATAAAATTTTTATTGAAGTTATCATTCATACATGAACATACATAAAAGTGTATAGTAAAATTTGTGAATTTACAAAGCAAACATGCATATCATCATACCATCATCAACACCTTGCATTGTTGTGAAACATTTGTTACAAACTATGAAAGAGCATCGTAAAAATATTATCACTAACTATAGCCCATATCTTACATTTGGTGTATTTTATCCCCAACCCACCCAATTATTAACACCCTATATTAGTATTACATATTTGTTATCGTTCAGGAGAAAATGTTCTAATATTTGTCCTGTTAATCACAGTCCATCATCTACCACTGGATTCCTTGTGTTACATAGTCCCATGCTTTGTACAGTCCATTCAAAGTGTACACTTAGTGACTGTCATTTTCATCACAGAGTTGTGCTGTCATCACCTCAGTCAATTTTAGGTCATTCTCATTAATCCAAAAGGAAAAATGCCATACCTCCTTATACACTCTTATTGTTGTCCCTTAGTATTGATATAATATCTTCTTTCTATTCCTGCAAAATACCACAATATTACTGTTAACTATCATCCATAAATTACACTAGTTGTAATTTTCCTGTGTATCACCATATTGTTAGCACTTTGTAAAAGATGAGCATTCTTGTATTTATACTATTAATCACAATCTTCATCCACCATCGAAATCACTATGTTATACATTCCCTAGATTATTCTCTATCTTCCTTTAAATTGACATTTATGTCCACACACTACCCCTGTCAGCCAATCACATTTATAATTCAGCAGTGTTAGTTATACTCAGTATAATGTGTCACTCTCTACACTATCTATTTCCACACTTTTACAATTTACCTTATTAATAATGCTACATACATTAAACATCAGCTCCCATTCTTTTTTTTTTTTTTTTTTACCGGGAGGTCCCAGGGATCGAACCCGGGTCCCTCCATATGGGAGACGGACGCCCAACCAGTTGAGCCACATCCGACCCCCATCAGCTCCCATTCTTAATCCACATTCTATTTTCTAGTAAACTATACTCTAGCGTTTACCTCTGTGAGTTTACTCATTGTATTTAATTCATATTAGTGAGACCATACAATATTTGTCCTTTTGTATCTGGCTTATTTCACTCAGTATAAAATCCTCTAGATTCATCCATGTTGTCATTATACATCACAATTTCATTTCTTCTTACAGCCAAATAGTATTCCATTGTATGTATAATACCACATTTTGTTTATCCATTCATCAGTTGATGGACACTTGGGTTGGTTCCATATTTTAGCAATTGTGAATAATGCTGCTATGAACATTGTTGGGCAAATGTCAGTTCGTGTCCTTGCTTTCAGTTCTTCTGAATATATTCCTAGTAACAGGATTGCTGAATCATATGGCAGTTCTATATTCAGCTTCTTGAGGTACTGCCAAACTGTCTTCCACAGAGGCTGCACCATTCTATGTTCCCACCAACAGTGAAGGAGTGCTCCTGTTTCTCCACATCCTTTCCAGCACTTGTAGTTTTCTGTTTGTTTTTTAAAACAAGTCATTCTATAAGGTGTGAAATGGTATGTCGTAGTTTTGATCTGCATTTCCCTAATAGCTAGTGATGTTGAGCATTTTTTTTTTTTTTTTTTTTTTTTACCGGGAGGTACCAGGGATCGAACCCTGGTCTCTCCATATGGTAGACGGACGCCGAACCTCTTGAGCCACGTCCATTTCCCAATGTTGAGCATTTTTTCATGTGTTTTTTAGCCATTTGTATTTCCTCTTCAGAGAAATGTCTTTTCAAGTCTTTTGCCCATTTTAAAATTGAATTGCTTGACTTTTTATCATTGAGTTTTATGATCTCTTTGTATAATATGGATATCAAACCCTTATTGGATATGTGGTTTCCAAATATTTTCTCCCATTGAGTAAGCTGCCTTTTCACTTTCTTGACAAAGTCTTTTGAAAAACAAAAGTGTTCAATTTTGAGGAGATCTCATTTATCTATTTTTTCTTTTGTTACTCATGCTTTGGGTATAAGGTTTAAGAAACTACAGCCTACCACAAGATCTTGAAGATGCTTTCCTACATTTTCTTCTAGGTGTTTTGTGGTTGTAGCTTTTATATTTAGGTCTGTGATCCGTTTTGAGTTAATTTTTGTATAAGGTGTGAGATAGAGGTCTTCTTTCTTTCTTTGTATATGGCTATCCAGTTCTCCCAGCACCATTTGTTGAATAGAGTATTTTTATTCAACAGCTGGTTGGGCTTGACAGCCTTATCAAAAATCACTTGACTGTATATGTGAGGGTCTTTTGAGTTCTCGATTAGGCTCCATTTAGACCGCTAGTTTGTTTTGTTTGTTTAAAAGATTTATTTAATTTATTTATTTCTTCCCACCCCCTCATTGTTTGCACTTGCTGTGACTGTTTGTCTTCCTTGTTTCTTTAGAAGGCACCGGGAACTGAACCAGGACCTCCAATGTGGGAGGGAGGCACCTAATTGCTTGAGCCACCTCTGTTCCCTGCCTTGTTGTGTCTCTCATTATGCTTTTCTTCTTGTGTCTCTTGTTGTATCATCTTGTTGCGTCAGCTTGCTGCGCCTTCCTGTCACGCCAGCTCACTGTCTTCTTTAGGAGGCACTGGGAACTGAACCATGGACCTCCTAAGTAGTAGGTGGGAGCTCAGTGGCTTGAGCCACATCCACTTCCCTAGGCCGCTTGTTTTTTATTATAAATATTGTATTCTTTTAGCTTAAAAAAACAAGCACAAAAATCTTAAAAACTTGAATTTAAAAGAGAACTTTAGGATAGGTATACACTGTAAACTAGTAAAAAGCAATCTACTTCAGAATAATAACAACGCCCTTGAAAGAAGTCCTTGTTGTTTGAACATATGGTGATACTATAATTAACTATCATTTCTATCTAAATATTACCCTTTCTTTAAGCCTCAACTCAAATCCCATCTCTGTGAAGCCTTCTGCAATTGCCCCAAGTGTGTCATCTTCTTCCTCTGCTCGCCTATAATTTAAATTCAGCAAACATCTACTGAGTATCTTTGGTGGCAAGACAGTGAGCCAGGCACTCTGGGAAGAAGTTACAGACTGCCTTTGAGTTGCTTACCACCTAGTGGAGGAGAGAAAAGCATACAAATTAATTGTGTTATTTAGCAAAATGAGATGAACTCTCCAAGTCCTTGCCAGGGGATTGTTTCCCAAGGGGGGAACCTGGGAAGTCTTCAAGAAGCAGATGTATTGGAAGGACTGCACCGTGGGTAGCAGTCTAGGTTATGAGAACCAGGTGGCAAAGGCTTGGAAGCGGGATCATGAAAGCTGAATTCAGGGTTAAGTAAAGATTGGCCTAGTATATTTGCAGTTTAGGGTATGTGTCAGGGATACAGAAGAAGATAATCTGGGATTATGGGTGGAAGACCTTAAATGCTAGTTTTTAGATTGTACCCTGCTTGCAGTAGAATACCAAAGAAAGGCCTTCTGACCCACCCGCCTTTCTTCCCTCTTTCTTTTTCTTTAGCTTTATCCATTTTCTGATTATAAAAGTAATAAGGATGATTTCCCAATTCTCAATATTTGCCATTATGTAAAAAGAATCATAGATTATAAGAAAGCCACTCAATATTTTTTGGTTTATTCTGTCAGGAGTTCTTCATACTCGGCTATAGATATGTACACACCCATATATACCATTCTCTACAAGTGGGATTAGGCTACACGTTTTTTCATAACCCGTGTTTCTTCACTGGCTGCTGTCACAAGCGCCTTTCTGGTGAGTGCTGGCAGGGTCCCTGTGAGTGATGGTGAGAATTAAGCCACAGCAGTGGGGGCAGAAAGTCAGGGATGGATGCCAAAAAGGTTTCAGAAGCAGAGCTTACTGAGATTTTTTTAAAGCCACTTTCTCGTGGTTGTGATTTTCATTTCAAGAGCAGCCTTTTTTTCCCCGGCTGACATCTTTATTCCCTTGGGGGTAGGGGCGGCGCAGGAGGCGCTGGCTCTGCGGCTGGTGGCGGTGCGCAGGTACGCGCGGTACTTGTTGCCGCGGATCACGTGCCAGATGCCGCTGAGGCTGGCCCTGGCGTTCGCGTTGAAGGTGGTCTGCACGGAGGAGGTGGCCGCCTTGCGCTGGCCGGGGCTCCGCTTCAGGACCACCACGACCCCTTTCCCGTCAGCCGCCAGCTCCACGCCCACGGCCTTGCGGTGAATCTGCCTGTTGTAGCGGAAGGAGTTGCAGGCCTGGAGGTATTGGGCCCGGTGCTGTGCGTCTGCTTGTTCTCTTTATCAGGAACCGAGAGCAGTTTCGCAGGACCACCCACTGCAGATGCGCGCACGTGGCGGCAGCTCCTCCGCAGCTCCTCTCCCCGCGGCGGCCGGGGACGGAAAATTCAAGAGCTAATTTTATTTTTTTATTTTTATTTATTTTTATTTTTTTACCGGGAGGTTCCGGGTAAAGAACCCGGGTCCCTCCATATGGGAGAGGGACGCCCAACCATTTGAGCCACATCCGTCCCCCAAGAGCTAATTTTAATATTTTATTTTCTTAACTTCCTTAGTTAGGGTTTTTAGTTGTTGGATCTCTTCAAGAATCATTTCCATGGGAAGCGGCTGTGGCTCAATCAGTAGGGCTCCCGTTTACCATATGGGAGGCCCAGGATTCGGTTCCCGGGGCCTCCTGGTGGGGGCGGGCCCGCCCGCACGGCGTGGTTGGCTGACCCGGCGAGCACAGGCAGCAAGGGGGGGATAAATGAATAAATAAATAAAATCTTTAAAAAAAAAAAAAAAAAAAAAGAATCATTTCCATGATCTCATAGGTATCTAAGCATCAATTAATTTGGAATTGGATTGCTGTCCACTGTCTACGAGAGGAGGTGGCAGAGGATTCCCCATTAGAGATCAATGATTTGTGTGGTTTGGACTCATGTTGACTAGGATCACTAAAAGTAGACGAGGGATTAAATGCTGATTGAACAGGAATTGCTGGTACAAGTAAAGCTTATTGACAGTACTTAACAGGCCTCAGCCTCTGACCTACAGGAAAAAAAAAACTTGCTCGAGGTCACAGTTAATAATTGGCTGAGCCCAAACTCGAACCCCAGGCTATCTGATTCCAAGACCTGTGCTCATTTACCCTGCAAAGGTGGATCACCCGTTGTTTAAAAACAATGTTATGAATATTTAATAAAGTAGTGAAAAATTCCGCAAATAAAAATCTAGCTTAAAACTTATTATGTTCAGATATTTATGCATCTGAACATACTTTGCTTTAATATTTTAAGTGATTAGTTTACAGTTTGGACAAGCATTAGGATGAGGAAGCCAATGACATCCAGTTCCCTAGGCTGCTTTTTCATTTTGGTGCCTGGCTGCCAGTGAGGCTGTTGAGTCAATTCTTCCAGTGACCCAGCAATTTGCCTGTAAACATTAGGAAAATCAAATATAAAATGTATATTTATAGCAAGGGTAAAATTATCTAATGTACCTTGAACATGGGAGAAAGCAATAGGAAAGCGATTTGTTATCATCTCAGTAACTTAAATTTGGTGGATGTCAGGGTAGAAGGCCCTCTCTGTTTTTCAAAGTCACGTTATGAAAGATAAAATTTAAACCCCTCCATAATCTGAATTATGTTATGTTATATGATGTTATTATTCTGCCTATTTCAATCTCCACTACCCTCTGAACCCTATAGCTGGGCCCCACAGAGCATAGAGTGGATGCTGTATGTTTGTGATTGTTTTGTTCCATGTCATGATGGCTGGCGCCTCTAACTGGCCCCGTCTGTTGGACTTTCATTGGACCACAGCTCTCCTCCTCTGTCCCTGAAGTCTCACAACACAACCCCAGCAGGCAGGAGGTCCAGGGATGTGAGGGGGCTGGGCTGCCCAGGAGTGGCTGTAAAGGGACTTGCCCAGATATCAAATTTTTGCAGTCACGACTTCCAGAACAAATGTTTTGGTCTTGCTTACCAGCCCAGGGGAAGCAAGAGGAGCCTCTTCTTTCTCATGCCTGTGGCTTGTTGAGTCAAGTACACTGTGGGGTCAAAGGGAACTTTATTTCAAAATCTTAGCAACAAATATCAGATCCTTTGCCACTGATGTAGGCTGAGTTTTCGTATCTGAGATTTGTTTTCTCACGCTCCTTCTTTGATTTCTTATGCTGCTGCTTGGTTGCTAGGTTGGGAACCAGGAGATCTGGTCCACAGAGACTTGGAAAGCTGTATGCTGCTTCAGTGAGCCACAGGCGGTTGTTGCCTTTTGCTTCCTTTAGTCAACCCTTCTTGGCCTGTTTTATTCTTATGTATGAGCTTTGACTTAAGAGATTCATCTCCCCCCGCCTTCCCCCCAGGTAGACATTTTTGGACTCAGTTTTCCTTTCACATGGGTCACAGTGTCTGAATTAGGAAGGGGCTAATGTGGGAGGGCTGCAGAGTTTAATTGCTTTGGAATATTAACCACTACCTCTCTTCTGGGGTCAGGATAGGCAAATAAGTCACTCAGAGGTCAGACTTCCATTCCATGATGGCTGCCCATTCAGCTGGGCTGGAGATAACAACACCAAATGTTTCAGCATGTCTATTCCAACAGGAGCACGCAACTTGGAAACGAGGTTCTCTCCATCCTGGCTTTGGAGATGGCCAGATAGCGATAGCTCAGCTCTTACCTCAGCTCTTGTACTAGTATACCATGGTAAACTAGCCCTCCACTTAGCAATCTGGGTAAAGGTAGAATGGATCCTCAGACATCAGCTTATCCAGTTTTCTGTTCAGTGGTTCTAAGAATTTATTAACAGAGAGCTCAAAATAAAATAATTTGAAAGAAGTTGTAATGAAAGACTGAAACTGAAAGTCATGTGTTGACTGAGACCTTCCCTTCTGGAGGGCATGTGTCTGGAGAAGAGTCATGTGAAGCCTGTGAGGTCTGGAGGGGATGGTGGGTTAGATGGGGCGTGGGCTGGGCAGGCAGCCAAAGGGCTAGTTCAGGTCCTCAGAAGATCTGCTGCTTGCCACTTTGAGCCTATCAGCTGAGTAAATATTGAGCTGCTTTATTAACAGCTTTCAGAGTAAAAAATTTTGACATTGAACAATGAGCAAGAAACAGGAAAATGAGCACTACCACTGAGGCTGTGTGGTCTGGGGAAGAAGTCATCAACAGTATTGATTTTACTTATCTGATTCATTCAATGAAATACTGGCAATGCTAAGTGAAAACCAAGGTGCATATAGGTCTCTGGTCAGCTACGTATTTCCAAGATGGTTCAATCTCCTGGTAGGAAGATGTGTTCTCGTCGTTGGAATATAACTCTACATGTTCAATATATATTGATAATGATGAAACAGTAATGATATGTCATGTGATATTATTCTCATCACTTTGATTTTTCTTTTTCAAAATGAAGTCAGAGGTTACTGTCTACATGCCTTATAGCGCCAGGATGAGAGTCAGTAAACAACGTGGGTATGCTGCAAAAGGTTAAAGGAGTCAAATAGCCCCATAATTTAAGAAGCTTGGAATGGAGCCACAAGCGGAATGCTTTTCTGGAACTTTTCTGAATGTAAGCTTCTGGATACCTTCTCAGATGTTGATTGAATGGAGGCATATACTACATAGCAGCACAAACATCTACACTAATAGTACAGGGCTTCAGTTCCAGATTAAAAACTGCAAGAGCAAGGAACAAAAACCCACGTGGTACTAGGAACACTTGGCAAGAGGAGAGGCTCTGCTTCACCTTCCAGTCTCCAAAACTCAAACTCTTGAGGTTTCCCTCTCAGTGGAGAAAGGCTGGAGTCTGTGGCTTGGCTGTTCATGTGTGGCACCACATTCCTTCCTCTCATCTTCCTTCTCCAATCTTTCTCTTCTTAGGCAAGGATGATAGAATTTCCTGGGCAAAACAACCCTTTCTTTTTTTAACTGGAAAGTTTTGGCAAAATGTCACAATGTTCTAGTGTCCTAAGAGCTCAACATAGTGGGCCTTAGAAACTTTCCAGGGGAGAGACAATAAGACCACAGTCTGCACAGAGCCTTCTGTGTGGCTGTGACAGTGAGGACAAAAACAATCACATTAATGTTGTTTGGTTGGGATTGGGCTTTTGTGCTGCTGCTGCTTCTTTGGGGTGGTTTTTCACTATTTAGTCTAAAATTTTAAAGATCATTGTTTATGTCTCCTTTTATGTCCCAAGTTAACAAGTCTTACATCATATTCATACTTTCTGATCAGAAGGAAACGGTGAGTTTATCCAAATCTTGCTGGAATGCAGGTTGTGGGGAAATGAACCCCTGAAATGTGAGTGGCCATACTGGGGCATTCCTCAGGTCCCAGGTCTCAGAGGGCCCAAGGCTGGGAGGAGGTCTGGCCCAGCCATGTCTCAACAAAACCCATGGCTGCCGCTGCACATTGGAGAATCCTGCTGCGTGGGTCAAATCTTGACAGCACAAATTCCCCACAGTGTAAAGGTATCCAGACCTCGAGGAAAGCTTATTGTTTCACTAGGTATATTATATGCTGAGATGGCAGGTAAACAGGGGCTTTTTACTGCCCTTGGGAAGGTTGCTTCTTGCTAATTCATTTGCTGAACTCCTGCTCCCTGTGCAGGAGTTTCACCGTGCAGAGTTTCACTTTCACCCCTCAGGCCCACCCCAGCACCCCCCACCCACCCTGTATGGCTTGTATTCATTCTGAATCATCCTCAACATGGCATTCCAGTTACTGCCAAGTTGATAGTTGAAAAACCAGATGAGGTCTCTTTATCCTTCCAGTTTAGGAGAAAAAAAAAATACAAAGAATGATAAGTGACAGCCCAATCCTCTAGAAAACAATGGTCTGGTGGGGAAGCCAGACAGGTAAGCAGAGCTCCACTGGAGAATGAGCCCAGGGCTGGTCAGAGACCCATTAGTGGGCAGGGGGGCCCAGAGGAGGGGGTGCCGCTCCTTGGGAGGGTCTGAAAACTTTCTGAGAAGACAAAGGATTTGAGCTGAGTAATGACCAGGACTTTGCAGGCTGAGAAGGCAGAGGAAAACATTCTAGGCAGAGGCATCAGTGTCTGTGGAACAGCAAGAAGTTCAGTGTAACAGGAGAACAGGGGTGAAAGTGGGGGCTGAGCGGCCACAGAAACAAAGTTGGAGAGGAAGGTTGGCGCCAGGCTATTAAGAGCCTCACTGGTCTTTGATGGTGCATACTGATCAGATCCAAACTGACCTGGTTATCTTCTTCCCTCAACCCTCCTGCCCAGCCCTCAGGGTTTCCCAGCTCGTAAAAGAGACCCTCACCCACTGAGCTGGCAGAAACCTGAGAATGGGGCATGATTCTTCCTCACTCTCTTTAGGACCTCCTGAATCCATCCAGCTCTCTTTCTCCTGTGTCATCCAGGCCAGGCTATCATTGTCTCCACCTGTACATCTGCAATGTACCCTCCCCCCCACCCCCCATCTCCTTGCTTCCAGTCTTGCTTTGCCTCCAGTCCATTCTCGACTTGGGGATTATTTTTTCCCTGGGGATATAATTGCCTTTCCTTTTTTCTTTCTTCATTCTGTGTCTTTATGATATCCTTGCCTTTCCCATGCCATCAGTCATACTATCTATTCTACTGAACTTCTTTCCCCTCCACCCATCTCCATGTTCCCTCAGATAATCTGGCCTGGTTGCTGCTCTCAGGGATTGCTGCCCACTTCTTATCCTGGGACTTCCCCTAAGTGCTCTCCTGGGTTGGATCCACTGTTTCTGAAAGCCATATGTTTCTCTGTCTTAGCTTCCTTTTATATATATATATATATATCAAAGTATATCACTCATACACGAACATACATAAACAATAAGTGTATAGTAATAGTTGTGAACTTACAAACATACATAACATTACACAGGGCTCTCATACCTCACCCTACCACCAATACCTTGCATTGTTGTGAAACTTTTTTAACTAATGATTAAAGAACATCCTCAAAATATTACTACTAACCAAAGTATTTTCCCCCAACCCACCCTATTATTATTAGTTTTTATATCATTTATACACAAGCATACATAAACAATAAGTGTATAGTAAAAGTTGTGAATTTACAAAGCAAACATTCATAACATCATACAGGGGTCTCTTACATCAACTCTCCACCAATACCTTGCATTGTCATGAGACATTTGTTACAAATTATGAAAGAATATTGTCAAAATCTTACTACGAATTATAGTCATCTTACATTTGGTGTATTTTCCCCCCAACCCACCCTATTATTATTTTTTAAATATATTTTTATGACAGAAGTTGTAAACTTACAAAACAATTATGCGCATGTGCAGAATTCCCATACAACACCCCTCTATCAACACATCATACCGTGGTGAAATATTTGTTACAGATTATGAGATAACATCATCTGATTATTACCAGGTACACAGCGTACATTTGGCATATATTTTCCATACCCCCCCATTATCAACACAGTACATCTTTGGCATAGATGCAAGAATATTACATTATTACTGTTAACCATACTCCATAGGTCACTCCAGTTGTATTTTTCCCATGCTTCTCCACATTCCCACCACCCTGCAATAGTGATGTACATCTGCTCTAGCTCACAAAGGACACCCTTGCATCTGTACCATCAACCACAATTCTCATCCACCTCTGGGTTTACTGTGCTATTCAGTCCTTAGATTATTCTCTAGCTTTCTGTCAGTTGGCATTTATATGCCTAGACTACCATTTTCAACCACATCCCCATTTATAAACCAGCTGTTATTCACTACAGTGTGTTACCATCGACTCTCTACATTTCCACACTTTTGCAGTAAAGCTAATTAAAACTTCTACATACATTAAATATCAGTAGTCCGTCTCAGTCCTCCTCTTATCTCCTTTAAGAATCTACCACCTACCACCAGGTCTTGAAGACATTTTCCTACATTTTCTTCTAGAAGCTTTATGGTTCTTGCTTTTATATTTATTTAGTTTTTTTATTCATTTTGAGTTAATTTTTGTATAGGGTGTGAGATAGGGGCCCTCTTTCCTTCTTTTGCTATGGATTTCCAGTTTTCTCAGCACCATTTGTTGAATGGACTGTTCTGCCTGAGATGGGTGGGTTTGACAGCCTTGTCAAAAATCATTTGACCATAGATGTGACGGTCTGTTTTTTAACCATCAATTCAGTTCCATTGGTCTATGTGTCTGTCTTTATGCCAGTACCATGCTGTTTTTACCACTGTAGCTAGGTAATACGACTTAAAGGCTGGAAATGAGAGTCTTCCAACTTCACTTTTCCTCTTTAAGATGTTTCTGCTATTCAGGGCCCCTTACCCTTCCAAATAAATTTGATAATCATGTTTTCCATTTATTTTAAAAATGTGTGTGGAATTTTTATCAGGATTCCATTGAATCTGTATATCAATTTGAGTAGAATTGAAATCTTATTGATATTTAGTCTTTCAGTCCATGAGCATGGAATGTTCTTCCAATTATTTAGGTCTTTTTTTAAATTTCTTTTAACAATGAGTTGTAGTTTTCTGAATATAGGTGCTTTACATCATTGGTTAAGTTTATTCCTGAGTATTTGGCTTTTATCTGTCATATTTTATTTTCACCACTCTTGTGGCACTTTTAGTTACTTTTAGTGATATAACCTTCATTTCTAGACTCTCTTTCAGGCCTCTCTCTCCTGTCTTTTCTTTTCAGGCTGTAGCAAACCCTTTAGTATTTCTTGCAAAGCAGGTCTCTTGGTTACAAACTCTCTCAGTTTCTGTTTACCTATGAATATTCTAAACTCGCCCTCATTTTTGAAAGACGATCTTGCTGGAAATAAGATTCTTGGCTGGAAGTTTTTCTCTTGCAGTATCTTAAATATATCATACCACTATCTTCTTGCCTCCATGGTTTCTGGTGAGAAATCAGCACTTAATCTTATTGGGTATCTCTTATACATTATGCATTGCTTTTCTCTTGCTGCTCTCAGAATTCTCTCTTTGTCTTTGGCATTTGACATTCTGATTTGTATGTGTCTCGGAGTTGGTCTATTCGGATTTTTTCAGATGGGAGTACGTCATGTTCTTGGACATGGATATCTATATCCTTCAATAGAGTTGGGAAATTTTCTACCATTATTTCTTCAAATATTCCTTCTGCCCCTTTTTCCTTCTCTTCTCCTCTGGGACACCCACGACACGTATGTTTGCACGTCTCTTGCTGTCCCTTAGTTCCCTGAGACCTTGTTCACGTTTTTCCAATCTTTTCTTCATCTGTTCTTTTGTATGTTCAAGTAGCTTTGTTGTGGATACTTCAGGATTTTCTAAGTACAGGATAATGTCATCTGCAAACAGTGAGAGTTTTATTTCCTCTTTTCCTATTTGGACGCCTTTAATTTTTTTTTCTTGTCTAATTGCCCTAGCTAGAACTTCTAGTATAATGTTGAATAACAACGGTGACAGTGGGCATCCTTGTCTTGTTCCTGATCTTGGAAAGTTTTCAATCTTTCCCCATTGAGTATGATGTTGGCTGTGGGATTTTCATATATGCCTTTTATCATATTGAGGAATTTTCCTTTTATTCCTATCTTTTGAAGTATTTTTATCAAAAAACGATGCTGGATTTTGTTGAATGCCTTTTCTGCATCTATTGAGATGATCATGTGTTTTTTTTTCATTCAATTTGTTAATGTGGTGTATGTACTACATTGATTGATTTTCTTGTGTTGAACCAGCCTTGCATACAGGAATAAATCTCACTTGGTCGTCATGTATAAGTCTTTTGATAGGCTGTTGGATTCGATTTGCAAGTATTTTGTTGAGAATTTTTGCGTCTATGCTCAGTAGAGAGATTGGTTTGTAATTTTCTTTTCTTGTAGAATCTTTATCTGGCTTTGGTATTAGGATGATGTTGGCTTCATAAAATGTGTTGGGTAATTTTCCCTCCTCCTCAATTTTTTGGAAGAGTTTAAACAGAATTGGTGTTAATTCTTTTCAGAATGCTTGATAGAATTCTCCTGTGAAGCCATCTGGTCCTGGACTTTTCTTTGCTGGAAGATTTTTTTTTTTATTCATTTATTATTTTATTGTATTTATTTATCCCCCCTTGCTGCTTTTGCTCCCTGTATCCACTTTGCTTTTTTTTCTGTGTCTGCTTCTCTCCCTTTGTTGGATCATCTTGCTGCGCCAGCTCAGGGCGCTGCGCTGGCCGTCAGCCCACTGTGCTGCATGGGCCACCTTGCCTTCACCAGGAGGCCCCAGAAACTGAACCCGGGGCCTCCATATGGTAAACGGGAGCCCAACCAATTTGAGCCACAGCCGCTTCCCTGCTGGGAGATTTTTGATGACGGATTCAATCTCCTTAAATGTGATTGGCTTGTTAAGTTCTTGTATTTCTTGTAGCGTCAGTGTAGGTTGATTGTGCATTTCTAGAAATTTGTCCATTTCATCTAAGTTGTCTAGTTTGTTGGCTTATAGTTTCTCATAATATCCTCTTATGATTCTTTTTATTTCTGTGAGGTCATTTGTAACTTCCCCCCTTTCATTTCTGATTGTATTTATTTGCATCTTCTCTCTTTTTTTCTGTTAGTCTAGCAAGGGGTTTGTCAATTTTATTGATCTTCTCAAAGAACCAGCTTTTGGTTTTGTTGATTTTCTCTATTGTTTTTCTATTCTCATTTTCATTTATTTCTCCTCTAATCTTTATTATTTCTTTCCTTCTGCTTGCGTTGGGACTGGTTTGCTGTTCTTTTCTAATTTCTCTAGTTGTTCAGTTAAATCTTTGAGTTTAGCTCTTTCTTGTTTTTTGATATAGGCATTTAGGGCTATAAATTTCCCTCTTGACTGCCTTTGCTGTATCCCATAAGTTTTGATACGTTGTGATCTCATTTTCATTTGTCTCAATATATTTACTGATTTCACTTACAATTTCTTCTTTGACCCACCAATTATTTAGGAGTGTGTTGTTCAGTTTCCACACATTTGCGAATTTACTTTTTTCCTATCTGTTATTGATTTCTAGGTTCATTCCATTATGATTTGAGAAGGTGCTTTGTATAATTTCAATCTTTTTTATGTTTATTGAGAGCTTCATTGTGACCTAACATGTGGTCTATCCTGGAGAAAGATCCATGGGCCCTTGAGAAGAATGTATAACTCGCTGAGTTTGGATGCAGTGTTCTGTATATGTCTGTTAAGTCTAACTTGTTTATCATATTGTTCAAGTTCTCTGTTTCCTTGTTGATCTTCTGTCTGGTTGTTCTATCTAATGATGTAAGTGGGGTGTTGAAGTCTCCAACGATTATTGTAGAAATGTCTATTTCTCCCTTCAGTTTTTTTTTGTTTTTTTTTTTTTTTCTCCCTTCAGTTTTGCCAGAGTTTGTCTCATATATTTTGGGGCACCCTGGTTAGGTGCGTAGATATTTATGATTGTTATATCTTCCTGGTGGATCATCCCTTTTATTAATATATAATGGCCTTCTGTATCTCTTATAACTTTTTTCATTTAAAGTCTGTTTTGTCTGATATTAGTATAGCTAGCCCTGCTCTTTTCTGGTTACTATTCACGTGGAGTATCTTTTTCCAACCTTTCACTTTCAGCCGGTTTGTATCCCTGGGTCTAAGGTGAGTTTCTTGTAAGCAGCGTATGAATGGCTCAGGTTTTTTTATCCAGTCTATCAGCCTGTATCTTTTGATTGGGGAGTTTAATCCATTCACATTCAATGATATTACTGTAAATGCACTAAAAATATGCAATGCTTCACGAATTTGCGTGTCATCCTGGCGCAGGGGTCATGCTAATCTCTGTATCGTTCCAATTTTAGTATATATGCTGCCAAAGTGAGCACTACTCCCATATTATTTTGTGGCAAATTCCAGTTATCATATATCACTAAATATCCCAAAAGATAAGTCTCTTCTTAAAAACATGATCATTATGCCATTAACACACCTAAAAAAACCCAGTATTTCTAAATATCATCAAATAGCCAATCAATGTTTACATTTCCCTGATATATAGAAATGTTTGCTTGTTTAAGCTGAATTCAGTTGCAATTGTTTGATATGTCTGTTGGGTCTCTTTTATTCTATGCTTTCTCTTACCTCTTTTTACCTTGCAATTTATTTGTTGAAAAAAATGTTTCTTTTTCTGTTTTTATTTGACTTATGAAGTTTTCCAGTCTGGATTTTACTGATATATATCTATTTATCAGATCTGCCCTCTTGTGACATTTGATATAGTCCTCTCTCCTCTGTACTTTCTGTGAATTGCTAATTAAATCTAGATTCACGATCAGATTTTTCTTGGTGGAAGCAAGGACCCTTCAGGCGTGTGCTTACAAAATATATGTCTACTTGTTTCTCTTTTGTGATGTGAGCAGCCATTGATAATCCTTCCCTACATACATTTTTTTCATTAGGGATTACAAAATGGTGATAGGTCTAATTCTGACGTTCTTTCATCTATTAGTTAGGAGAGTTCTATATTAGAGAGACATTTCCATTCATCTACTATTTAGTTAAGTTCCCCATGGGAAGAGTAGGATAAATTCTTGATTCTTTCCCTTTATCATTTTTCAAAATTATGAGTCCTATGATGGTTAAGTTGTTGTGTCAACTTGGCTAGGTTGGGAAGCAGATGTGGCTCAAGCGACTGGGCTCCCATCTACTGTATGGGAGGTCCTGGGTTTGATTCCCAGGGCCTCATGGTGAAAGCAAAAGCAGCCAGCATGGAGAGTTGGCACAACAAGATGACACAACAAAAAGGACACAGAGGAAAAAGACAATGAGAGATTCAGCAAACCAGGCGTCCTAAAGAGAAGACAAGCAGGCACAGAAAAACGTGGAGTGAGTGGACACAGAGAGCAGACAGCAAGTGCCACAAGCAGCAAGGGGCGGGGGGAATAAATTAAAAAACAAAATAAAACTTGGCTAGGTTATGGTGTCCAGTTTTTTGGTCAGGCAAGCACTGGCCTGATTGTTACTATATGGATATTTTGTAGACTTAAATAATCAGTCAGTTGATGGTATCTCTGGCTGATTACATCTACAACCGACTGAGGAGACTGAGGAGTCTCATCCATTCAGGTGAAGGCCTCAAAAGAAGTGATGATTTCAGCAGAGCAAGGAAGAATTTCCATCTCTACTTCAGCTGGCCAGCTTTTCCTGGGGAATTCATCTAAAACCTTCATTGGAGTTTCCAGTTTGTAGCCTACCATTTGGAATTCAGACTAGCCCATCCCCACAGTCGTGTGAGCCAATTCCTATAATAAATCCCATAATATTTACGTTTTATATGCACACGCACATACACACACACACTTCTCCTGTCAGTTCTGTTTCCCTGGAGAACCCTGATTAATACCAAGTCCCCAGTATCTTCCAAGGACAACCTGTGAGGTGCTTTTTTGTTTTTGTTTTTAATTTTGCTCATACATTTAAAGGTAATAGATATGCTTCGATCCATTGCAGTTATCCTCATTGACGCTCACATTGTTCCTTCTTTTGCCAGTGGAAGCCTCTTTCAGTTGGCTTCTGGGCCTCTTGCCCCGACAAGTAGTCTTCCTTGATAATCTGGAATGATAAGTTGTTCCAGGCTCATCTTGTACATTTCCTACTGTAGACCTGGAATAAACCATTTCTCATTGTTACTGGGCTCGTAGTTTCTCAAGAATGTTTCAGTGGACATAGCTACAAATGCACTTCTTTAAAGAAAAGAATACGTTATGAATTCATACTAAAACTTCAAAATCAAATTCATGACCAAGGGTTTTTACTCGTGGATCTTACATCTATTTTTCCTTTCTTCCACACTCAACATGAGATAAGCTTTGTAAAATTTTAAATGTCTGAAAATTTCTTTATTTCCCTTGTACTGAATTGATAGCTTGGCTTGGTATAGAATTCTGGGTCGAAATAGTATTTCCTGAGAACTTTGAAAACATTGCTTCATTTTCTTATGAGCAACCAATGTTGTTAATGAAAAGTCTAATGTCATTCTGAGTTTCATTTTGCTTATATGTATCCTGCTTTTTTGTTTTTTGTAATTAAGGAAGCTTTTAGGATCTTCTCTTTATCCTTGAAGTTCAGCAATTTCAGTGACATGTCTAGGTGTGTTAAATTAGTCCCAGTCCACACTTTGATGGGGAGGTGGATGGTAAAAAATGTTCACTATACAGAAGGTCAGTTAGCCTCAGGCGTTTAGTGGCTCTTCTGACAGCTGCTAAACGTCCATGGCACCTGTGGTCCCTAAGTCCAGAGCTTGGGAAGGGTGTCTGAGTGGGTGGATACAGCCCGCTCTGCAAGAGTTCTGGGCCTCACCCACTTCGATTCATCCCTGAGCATGCGTCCTTCCACTTTCTGCCTTCTAAAAATCAGTTGAAATACTTTATCTGCAGATATCTTCCCTCTCTTTACTGTACGGTAACAGTGGGGAATATAGTTTTAAAATTTCCTTACAACTGTTTTAGTGAGATTTTGAGAGAGAGAAGAGAAACATGAACTGGAAGTTTCCAGCATGTCTTTTAGCACCCCTTACCTTTAGCTCAGTTCCTGGAATGGGTCTTGCTTTCTCTTACCTTGGGACTTTCTCCAATTCCATTCCCTAGCCTGGGATATTTTCCTTCCCCACCCCACAGACTTTGTGCCTGGTTAACTTCTGCTCATTTTCCAGTCTGTGCCCCTTTCTCGAGGCGGTCTCCTCTTATCCTCTACTACATCATGTCCCCCTTATTTGTGCTCTATCACATTCTTTTTTTTTTTACTTTATTGTGTACATTTAATAATTGAAAATATAAACAATTAAAAACTAAAAAGTGAACACAGATGAATAAATATAGACATTTCAATTAAATGTACTGGATACATATAAATTTTTTTTTGAATCAAACAATATGTTACACAATATATTTGGTTCATAGTAACACAGTCATACAGTATTTGTCCTTTTGTGTCTGGCTTGCTTTGCTCAACATAATGTCCTCCAGGTTCATCCATGTTGTCATATGCTTTACGACTTCATTTCTTTTTACAGCTGCATAATAGTCCATCATGTGAATAGACCACAGTTTGTTTATCCATTTGTCTGTTGATGGACACCTTTTTTGTTTCCAACTTTTGGCAATGGTGAGTAATGTTGCTATGAACATCGGTGTGCAGATGTCTGTTTGTGTCACTGCTCTCAGTTCTTCTGGGTATATACCCAGTAGTGGTATTGCCAGGTCACGTGTCAAGCCTATATTCAACTTCTTTAGGAACTGCCAAACAGTCCTCTACAGTGGTTGTACCATTCTGCATCCCCACCAACAGTGAATAAGTGTTCCTATCTCTCCATATCCTCTCCAACACTTGTAGTTCTCTGTCTTTTTAATACTGGCCATTCTGATAGGTGTCCATCACATTCTTTACTTTCCCCTTCACCATCCATCTCCACCCATTATAGTTGCTAGTTTTGTGCCTGTCTTCAGACTCCAAGCCCCTTAAAGGCAGGGTCTTGTCTGACTCATTCAGAAGTTGTATGTGGTCAGCCAGGAATTGATGCATTGTCAACTTGGCTTTCTAGAAAGGTATCTAGTGGCAACGTGGGTGACAGACTGGAGACATCCATGTCAGAAGCACCAATTAGGAAACTATTGCTAGAGTCAACAAGGGGGATGTAAAAAACCTGGCTAGGATAGTGGTAGGAGGGGTAGAAAAGAGAGACTGGTTGAGGAGATGTTTCTGAGGGCACTATCAGGATTTGGTGACCCGTTTTACAGAGATGAAGGAAAGAGAATTCAAAGATAATTCCATGGTTTACATCTTGTGAAAAGGAGTAAGGGTATTGCTATTTGCTGAGATAAGAAATATAAAAGAAGAGAAGGAGCAAGTTGAGTTTTGGATAAATTAAGTTTGCAGTGTTTGTGAGTCACCTGGGAGGTGGCTGCAAATGAGGCTCTGGAGCTCAAGAGAGATGTCCAGTTGGAGACATGTGAGTCACGTGCTTTTAGAGGGTGGATGACTTTTTTTTTTTTTTTTAAGATTTTATTTATTTATTCATTCATCCCCCCCTTGCTGCTTGCGCCTGCCGGGTCAGCCAACCACGCCGTACAGGCGGGCCCGCCCCCACCAGGAGGCCCCGGGAACCCAACCCGGGGCCTCCCATATGGCAAACGGGAGCCCCACCGACCGAGCCACAGCCGCTTCCCTAGAGGGTGGATGACTTGATGGTGTGGGTAGAGCCCATCCAGGGAGAAGGTGTTGCAAGGTGGAAACAGAAAAGGCAGATGAAGGAACAACTCATGGAGATGAAGAGGAAAGAATACACAGAGAGGCAGGAAGAAAGGCAGGAAAGTCAAGGGAAGAAAGAGTTTCAAGAAGCAAGAAAGTAGGTAAATGGCTAAATTGTGGTATGGCCATCCCTTGGAACATGAGTCAGGAATAGCTGTACAGATTGACAAGGAGCAGAGTCCATGGTATTTGTTCATGCAACCAATATTTACTGAGGCCCTACCAAGTACTAGGAACTGTTCCAGGCAGTAGGGATTCATTAGTGGGAAAAACAGACAAAAGTCCTTGTCCTTTTTGGAGTTCACAATAGAGTGAGGAAGATAATAATAATAATAATAATAATAATAATAATAATAATATAAATAAATGAAACGGACAGCATGTTAGAAGGTAACAAGTGCTATGGAGAAAAAAATAAAGCAGGGAAGAGGGATATGAAATATAGGGAGGGTTGAAATTTCACATAAGGCCAAGAAATCCTCATTGAGGAGGTGATTTTTGAGAACAGATTTGAAAGAGATGAGGAAGAGAACCACATGGATGTCTGGGGAGACATTCTGATGAGCGGCAGGAATGGGCCAGTGGTGCTCAAGAAGTCCAGTGTGGCTGGGGTAGAGAGAGCAAAAAAAGAGATCAGAAAAGAAATGGGGCGTTCAAAGGATGGACGTGCTGTAGCAAGAACTTAGGCTTGTTCTTTGAGGCAAATGGCAGCCATTATAAGCTTATGAGCATGGTAGTGACTTATATTCTAATAGAATCACTCACTGAGCAAGAGCATTGGCATTGAAAATTTATGCTTTTACGCTCCAAGGTAATGGCAGCTAAAGTGTGAAAGAGAAAATTTGGAAGTCAGAAGTACACTCAAACAAGATAAACATTCCTGTGGACCAGAAACAGAACATAAACCTGGCGTGGTAAACTGAGACTCAAGCCATAGGCCTGAGGGGTCTTAAATCCAGATGCAATACAGGCATCTAGCTTTGGCTTTTGTGAGGTAACTAGGGATGAAAATGCTGCTCACAAAGTAGGGAAAGAGAGCCAGGCTCACTATGGGAAATTAAGTGTAGGAATTATTTGTTTATGCATGCACAAATATCTGAAAAGACACACATCATCCTGGGGAGTGGAGTGGAGTGGAAGGCTGGGGCAGGGGTTTCCCTCTCTTTCTTTTTATAAATGGCTGATAGAGTTGGCTCTTTTTCTCAATGAATATATACAATGTTGCAGAGAAAGTAACAGGAGCTTAGTGTAGCTGTGGGCAAAGTAGGATCAGAATTGAAAAGAAACCACTGGGTTTAGCCATTAAAAGGTCATTGATGGCCTCAACAAGAGCAGTTTCGTTGGAGTTACAGAGATAAAAGGCAGATTGGCAAAAGACACATGAGTGAGTTGAAAAGTGGCCTATTTTTTCAAGTGGTTGGACAGAAAAGGGAAGTAGAGAGATAAAAAAAAGGGCCATGAGAGGGAAGGGTGTCAACACAAGGCTTTTTTTTTCTCTTTTTAAAAATAATTTATTGTGGTAAAGCTATATATAACAGTGTTGGTCAACCAAGGCTGTGGTGTAGGATGCTCCAGGGTGCTGTTCCCCCATAGAATCTTTGAACAACTAGGAAAAGCTGGCAGAGCCATCTTCCTCAAAACTCCAGAAAACAGTTAAAAGATTGCAGTAATCGAGTAAGTGCCAAATTGAGAACACAGCTTTGAAAACAGCAGGAGAAGCTCTGGGTACCCTTGCCAGTCCCATGCCCATTCCCTCCGGAGCACAGTGTGGAGCCAGCCCCAGGTTCCATTGTGGGTCCTGGCCCTGTTCCGGAGGGAGCAGAGTAACCCTAACAGCATTCTGAGGTGCCTGTACTTTCGTACCAAAGTTGATTCATTGAAAAGATCAATAAAATCAACAGAATTTTAGCTAGACTGACAAAGAAAAAAGAGAGAGGATATACATTATTAAAATCAGAAATGAAAAGAGGGACATTACTACTGACCCCACTGAAATAAAAAGGATGGTAAGAGGATACTATGAACAACTGTATACAAATAAATTAGATAACCTAGACGAAATGGACAAATTCTTAGAAACACACAAACTACTTACATTGACTAAAGAAGAAATAGATCTCAACAAACCCAATTAGTAGTAAAGAGGTTGAATCAGCAATCAAAAACCTCCCAACAAAAAAAAGTCCAGCACTAAATGTCTTCACAGGGAAATTCTACCAACCAATTCTAACCCCAATTCTGCTCAAACTCTTCCAAAAAAATTGAAGAGGAGGGAATGTTCCCTAATTCATTCTATGAGACCAACATCACCCTCATACCAAATCTGGAAAAAGATACCACAAGAAAAGAAAACTACAGACCAATATCTTTTATGAATATAGATGCACAAATCCTCAACAAAATACTAGCAAACCAAATCCAATAGCATATTAAAAGAATTATACACCATGACCAAGTGGGATTTATCCCTGGTATGCAAGGTTGGTTCAACATAAGAAAACCAATTAATGTAATATACCACATTAACAGAATGAAGGGGTAAGAAAACCCACATGATTATCTCAACTGATGCAGAAAAGACATTTGACAAAATGCCATCATTTCTTGATAAAAACGTTTAGAACACTAAGAATAGAAGGACACTTCTTCAAGATGGTAAAAGTCATATATGAAAAGCCCACAGCTAACATCCTACTTAATGGTGAAGGACTGAAAGCTTCTCTCTATGATCAGAAACAAGACAAGGATGCCCATTGTCACCACAGTTATTCAACATTGTACTGGAAGTTCTTCAGAGCAATTAGGCAAGAAAAGGAAATAAAAGGCATCCAAATTGGAAAGGAAGAAGTAAAACTTTCCTTATTTGCAGATGATGTGATCCTATATACAGAAAATCCTGAAAAATCCACAACAAAGCTCCCAGAGCTAATAAATGAATTTAGCAAAGTGGCGAGGTACAATATCAACATCCCCAAATCACTAAGGTTTCTCTGCACGAGCAATGAACAATTGGACCAAGATATCAAGAAAAAATTCCATTTACAATAGCAACTTGAAGAATCAAATATCTAGGAATAAATCTAACCACGGATGTAAAGGACAAATATACAGAAAACTAAAAAACATTGCTAAAAGAACCAAAGACCTAAATAAATGGAAGGATATTCCTGTATTCATGGATTGGAAGAGTAAATAACATTAAGAGATCAATACTACCCAAAACAATTTATAGATTCAATGGAATTCCAATAAAAATTCTAACAGCCTTCTTTGCAGAAATGGAAAGGTCAATCATTAACTTTATATGGAAGGTTAAGGGGCCCTAAATAGCTAAAACCATCTTGAAAAAGAAGAGTGAAGTTGGAGGACTCACATTTCCCTATCTTAAAACTCATTACAAAGCCATGGTAAACAAAATAGCACGGTCATGGGACAAGAACAAACATATAGACCAATGGAATAAAGTTGAGAGCTCAGAAATCAACCCTCACATTTATTGCCAACTGATTTTTTACAAGGTGGCAAAGACCACTCAATTGGGAAAGAACAGTCTCTTCAACAAATGTTGTGGGAAAACTGGATCTCCATTTGCAAATAAAAGAAGGATCCTACCTCACACTATGTGTGAATAAGTTATGCTCACATATGAGCATATGTGAGTGGCTGCTATTAAAAAAAAACAAACAAACAAACAAAAAAAAAAAACCCCAGAAAATAACAAGTGTCAGAGAGGATGTGGAGAAATAGGAACATTCATTCATTTCTGGTGGCAACGTAAAATGGTGCAGCGGCGGTGGAAGACAGTTTGGTGGTTCCTCAGAAAGCTAAGTATATATCGTATGACCCAGCATTTCCACTACTATGTATATACCGAAGAGAACTGAAAGCAGGGACTCGAACAGATACTTATACACTGATGTTCATAGCAGTATTATTCACAATTGCCAAAAGATGCAAGCAACCCAAATGTACATCAACCAACGAATGGATAAATAAAATGTGGTATATATGTACAATGGAATATTATTCAGATGTAAAAAGGAATGAAGTCCTGATATACAAGACAACATGAATCAACCTTGAAGACATCATATTGAAGGATATAAACCAGACACCAAGGGATAAATATTGTATGATCTCACTATTTTGAAACAATTAGAAAAAGCAAACTCATGGAGTCAAAATCTAGAATATAGGTTATCAGGGGTTGGGGTAGGGATAGAAAATGGGAAGTTAAAGCTTAAAATGTACAGGGTTCCTATTTGGAATGATGGGGATATTTTGATAATGGATGGTGGTGATGATAGCACAACATTGTGAATGCAATTAACAGCACTGAAACATATATCTAAATGTGATTAAAAGAGGAAATGTTATAGAATAAATTTTCTTAAAAAATTCCATGGAACTACATGACACAAACAGTGAACCCTAAGTTAACCATGGACTTTAATTAATAGTGCAATTATAAAAGTGTGCTATCATCATTTGTAACAAGAGTTCCACACCAATGCAAGGTGTTGGTAGTGGGGTAGTATATGGGAATCCTGTATTTTATACATGATAGTCCTGTAAACTCCAACTTCTCTGATAAAAAAAACACATGGGATACCATTTCACACACACTAGAATGGCTACTATTAAAAAAAATAGAAAATAAGTATTGGAGAAGATGTAGAGTAATCCACACTCATTCCTGTTGGTGGGAATGTAAACTGGTACAGCTGCTTGGAAAACAGAAGAATTGAAAGCAGGGACTCGAACAGATATTAGCACACTGATGGTCACAGCAACGTTATTCAAAAATTGCCAAAAGATGGAAGAAAGCCAAGTGTCCATCCACCGATTAATGGATAAACAAAATGTGCTATGTACATGGAATATTATTCAGCCATGGAAAGAACTGAAGTCCTGATACATTCCACAACACGGATGAACATCATGTTGAGTGAAAGAAGCCAGACACAAAAAGACAAATACTGTATGATCTCGCTGATATGAAATAATTAGAATAATTAGAATAATTCGTAGAGTCAGAAACTAGAATACAAGTTACCAGGGGCTGGGGTAGGAAATGGAGAGCTAATGCTTAATTGGTATGGAATTTCTGTTTGGGGTGATGAAAACGTTTTGGTAACGAATGGTGGTGATGGCAGCACATCATTTTGCATATAATTTAACACTACTGAATTATATATTTGAATGTGGTTAAAGGGCAAATTTTTTTGTTGTATATATGTTATTTGAATAAAAAATAAAACCGTAGGACTGTCAACACAAATGAAAACTATGGGTCATAACTAATAGTACAGTTAAAATAATGTTCTTTCGCCAATTTAACAAATGTACCACACTAATGCAAAGAGTTAATAATAGGGAAAATTGTGTATGCGAGGGGGGTTATATGAGCACTCTGTATTTTCTGCATGATTTCTCTGTAGACCTACAACTTATCTAATAAAAAATTATAAAATAACAGAAAACAATAATATATATAAAACATAAAATTTGCCATCTTAATCATTTTAAGTATACAATTAAGTGCCATTAATTTCATTCATAATGCTGTATAACCATTACTGCAATCTGTGTACAAAACTTTTTTAGCACTCCTAACAGAAACTCTGTACCCATTAAGCAATAACTCTCCATTCTCCCCTCCCTCTTTTTGTCTATGAATTTGTCTATTCTAGATATTTCATGTAAGTGGAGTAATACGATATTTTTTCTTTTTGTGTCTGGCTAATTTCATTTGGCATAATATTTTCATGGTTCATCCATGTTGTCACATGTATCAGCACTTCATTCCTTTTTATGGCTGAATAATATTCCCCTGAATACATTGACCACATTTTTAAAATATAGTTTTTGTTAGAGAAGTTGTGAACTTACAAAACAATCATGCACATATATAGAATTCCCACACAACACCCTTCCACCAACACCTCACATGGTTGTGGAACATTTGTTACAGATTGTGAGAGAACATCATCAGACTCTTACCACTAGTATTGACCATGTTTTGTTTACCCATTCATCTGTTGGCGGACACTGGTGTTGAATTTGTGACTAGTGCTGCTTTGAACATTTGAGTATAAGTATCTCCTTTGAGGCCCTGTTTTCAATTCCTTGGTGTATTGCCGGGTCATATAGGAATTCTGTTTTTAACTTTTTGAGGACACAAGCCTTTTTTAGATTGTGGAGCCTTGAGGGTGGTAGTCAAATAAGAGGGTAGGAGAAGCAGGGGAGAGAGAGATTTAAGATGTAGAAAAAGGAAGGAATAACTGAAGCAATGAAAGGAATACCCAAGAAGAGTTGAGCTACTCCTTCCTGGACCTCTGGGGGAGGGGTCCAGGCAGCACTGTTGGACATAAGTCTTGGGATGCATGAGGGGTTGAGTGTGGGTTTGGGGGTAGGAAGTTTAGAGGCAGGCTGTGCCTAGCAGCTTCACTGACCTTGAGCCTGTTTGCCCTGTGTCACGCTTGTCTGTGCTCTTCTGAGTCCCCACTCTACTGTAAGGCAAAACCAGACCTGAGATAGCCTGATGGCTCCAGCACGCAGTTGAGCTTTTGTTAATGTTTATTGACCGAACAAGTGGATTTTCTTTGTAAAATCTAAAAAGAGGTAAAGAGGGAAGTGGCTGTGGCTCAATCAGTAGGGCTCCCGTTTACCATATGGGAGGCCCCGGGTTCGGTTCCTGGGGCCTCCTGGTGAAGGCAAGCCCGCCCGCACGGCATGGTTAGCTGACCCAGCGAGCACAAGCAGCAAGGGGGGATAAATGAATAAATAAATAAAATCTTTAAAAAAAAATAAATAAATAAAAAGAGGTAAAGACATCAATTGAGAGTGAAGGGGGATGGAGTCAGGAAGAGTGTTTAATATTTGGGACAACTGCAGTGGGGAGGGGACCAGGTGAATGAGTAGGAGCAAGTGCAGGATTTCCAAGCAGCTCGGGGAGACCTGCTGACTTGGAACCACCACTGTCAGGCAGCAGGGTGGGTGATTTTTTTTTTCTCATGGAACTCTGGGCAACTCAGGAGCACACTGAGAAAGCAGATGGGATTTTTGTAATGTGAGTTGGCCTGCTGTCATTCTCTCAGTGGTGGCCTGGGAGAGTTAATGTAGCTCCCCAAGATCCTGGCTGCATTCCTGCAGAGTTGTTTCTGTTTCTGTTTTTGCCTCCGGTGGGCTCATCCTTTGTGTATGAAGCTGGTACTGACCAGAGCAAGCCTCAGCCCAAATGTCATCCTCAGGGAAGCCTTCTCCCTCACTCCCCCTCCTCCCATCCTCCTTTGGACCCCTGAGGGCAGGAGCTACTGTTAGAGCACTTCCTGATTTGTGTTTGTCTGGGACCCACCAGGACAGCCTAGGAGTGTGGTATCTGCCAGGGCAGAGCAAAAGCGGGGGGTGAGGGGCAGTTTGGCTCATGAGCCATCCACCCACAGGCCTTCCTAGGACTGCTGAGCCAAGGAGAGCAGGAGCAATATGTTAGCCAGGACACAGGTTGTGGAGGCCGGCTCAAACCCAAAGTACGCGTCATCGTGTGCAGGCTAGCGGGGCGAGACAGGTAGAAGGGAGGACAAGGTGGAGGTTGGCATTGAGACACTGGGTCAGGTTGCTGGAACAAGTGACTCAGGATTTGGGCTTAATAATGCTGGGTTTTGTGCCCTTTCATTGGACTCCAGTCATGCTTTGCTGAGGGCAGATTCTTAGGGGTTGCCAAATTGCACTGCATATTACTATACTTGATCATTTAAATGTTTGCTCTCCTGTTGAACTCTGAACTCGGCCACCAGTAACCATGCTTTTTTCATCTTTTGAATATATGAATGACTTTATGAGCCCAGAGTTAAGTCATTCCAGGAATTTCTATGATCAAAATTACCTGGGGCAGCAGGATCCTGAGAAGTGAGCCAGTCCTTCCCATACCCTCCAATGGGGATTTCACAGATAAGAATAAATTCCAAAGGCCCCTAGATCTATAATTTATCAGAGAAACTGACTCCTTTATCTAAAGTGAACTCAGTATATCTGACCTGGAATCAGAAGACCAGACTTCTCCCTTTTTCCTTTCTCACAGGACTCCAATTTTTTTCAGATAGCAGTGTGCTGGGGGAGGACAAGTCATGGTTGGTTGTCATGTGGGAACTTACCTTGCTGTAACAGTAGCCTCCAAGTACACTCAGGCAACTGGTCTAGAGGTTATGAATAGAAATTCTCATAGAACCATTTAAGGCTTGAATCACTCAACTTATTCATTCAATTAAAGAGCTATAGTGGGAAACAAGGGGAAAGAAATGGGGTAAGGTAATGTATTATGGTAAGTTACAGCCAGGGTGGAAGGAGCACACAGCCTGAATCCTGTGTTACACGGTGTCTACATGCTCTTTCTCTGCCTCATTATCCTTCCCTCCAACACTGTCGTTTCGAGACCCAGGGTTGAGGTTGAATAAGGTGGTTCAGCCAATGGAAGGTGCCTGGAGCCAAATCACACTCTTTCACAGAGACATGGGGGCAAGTACACCTGGCCTTAGCTTTAGCTTGCCATCACCTGCGAGTAGCTACGGCAGAGCACACAAGGGCCAGAATGGAATCTCAGTGGGGGTCACCCAGGGGACCCAAGTTCCAGACAGCATAACTGTCAGACTGGAATTAGCATGATCCTTACCTTCTGACTTAGTGCTTTCATCCCTATCTATAAGTAACACTCTTGTGTGTTCTCCCTTCTTAATCTATGTTCAACACCCACATGTTTCGTTTATTCTATCTGTGTCTAGCACATCTCATAAGTTACCAAATTACTATCTCTACTTAACGCACCTTACGAATTTTGCCTACTAATTTTTACTTGCCTCCTACAGCAAAATTAAATGTGCTTAAATAATACAGCCAACCCACATTACATTAGTCCAACTCAACCATTGACAATTCTGAAACTTCTATGTAATCATGTACTCAGTCCTGGCCAATGAGACCCCTGGGGGGAGGAGTCATCTGGGAAAGATTTCCTTCCTCTTTGTGGTTTGGAGCTGTGTGTACCCCCAGAAAAACACGTTCTTAAACTAAATCCATTCCCGTGAGTGTGACTGCATCGTGAGTAGGAGCTTCCGACGAGGCTGCTTCAGTTAAGGTGTGGTCCGCCAAATTCAGAATGGGTCTTAATCCTATCACTGGAGACCTTTATTTATTTATTTATTTATTTAATTTATTTATTTTTTATTGTGGGTAAAAATAAAAATTTTCACAATACATACCAACATTTGTAAAATGATATATAAATATATATGCATATATGTGCATTTGCTTACAAAAATGTTATTTATATATATATATAAATATATTTTAAGAGGTGCTTAGATTACCTAAAACATTACACGGAACCCACTGGGATTCCCATGTTGCCCACCTCCCACACCTCCCACCACATCCCACACAAACATCTCCCACAAGTGTGGCCCACCACCCTCAATGGACTTACACATCCTGGGGCCTTGCCACCAACCATAGACCACAGTTCACATCATAGACCACACTCTCTCCCACACAGTTCTGAGTGGTGTATGCTGATTTAAAATGGCCTACATCCATTGCCACAACGGTACTCAGGACAACCTCCAAATCCCAAAGAAGCCCCTGTATTTCAACTGCTCGTCCCCTCCCTGCCCCAAAAGTGTCAAGTGGCCACTGGCTCCACCTCATTGTTATAATTTCTTCCATTGCTAGAATTACCATATGTGTACAACAGAATACCATCAAGTCCACTCTAGTCCATAGTTCGTCCCCCAATCCTGAGGGGACTGGGATGGTGATGTCCACTCCACCTCCAAGTGAGAGAGGGCTTATATCCCATGGATATGGTGGGTGGGATGATCCTGCCTGCAGATGCAGGCCCTCTCCATTCCCTGGGCTGGCCGTTGCCCATCATTGTCTCCTTGCCAGGTGACTTGGATGAGTCCATTGAGCTGTAGGGTAGGAGTTGCAGCTCCACCGAGATTCCACGCACACCTGGCACATAGGTAGCCCAGAGGCTCCAGTCTCTGGAAGTATACCTAAAAACTCCAGCATCACATATAGGTTTGAATAGAAGGGACCGATGAACCATGTGCAGGGAGGACTTATTTGAGTCCAATTCTGTCACTCTCAGGAGCACAGATTCCAAAATAGAGCCCACTGATAAGGCCTCAGTCTCTGGGGCTATCCCCCCTTATATATGACCTGGGTGTCTCCAGAGCTCTCAGGAGCCCCTCTGTGTGGGGTGATAGGCACTTAGATGTTCTATGAGCTCCTACTGAGGTGTGCGTAAGTGTTACCTCTGGAATGACCTCCCGACTCTCTTTGAAGTCTCTTAGCCACTTTAACTCATTTGTCTTTACCTTTTCCCCCTTTTATTCAAGGTCTTTTTCCAGTTGTGTTGCCAGTTGGCACTTGGTAATAATCCCTCGTTGCCAGGGAGGCTCATCCCCGGGAGTCATGTCCCACATTGGGGGGAAGGTAATGCAATCATATGCTGAGTTTGGCTTAGAGAGAGGCCACATTTGAGCAACAAGGAGGCTCTCAGGTGGCAACCCTTAGGCACCCCACAACTGCAGGCCAAGTCTCAGTTACGAGAGCAAAGACTCACAGGGGTAGTCATCAACAAAAAGAACACATCAGTGGGTCATCCTCTTTTGACAGACACTGTCGCTGCACTCAGAGGGCTATTGCTGCTCCCTTGGAGACTGTGGCAGAGCTCTCTAGGCTAGGAATTCAGATTCCCTCATTTATTGTGTGATTGTCCACCCATCATGACCATGCCCCATCTTTTGATCTTGTGAACGATTTTGTATATCTTTCATGTATATTTGGATGAACTAGTTCCCATGAAACCCCCCTCCCAGACACCCCCCACCAATAATCCCCTGCAGTACCCATTGCAACCCTTCTGCGATCCAAATTCTCCATGAACATGTAGTCCATAAAATAATCAAATACATTTACTAGGAAATAGAAACAACCGTGATAAGCTTACATGCAAGAGACAAACATAAGGAAACTCAGGGGAAAAAAAAAAAACAAAAAAACAAAAAAACAAAAACAAATAATCAAACAAAAAACAAAACAAAACAAAATATAATTAGCGGATTGGGACATTCAAAAAAATGGGGAAAAAAGCAAAAGAAATGCCTTTAAAAAAAAATATATATATATATATAAATATATATTTATTCTCCCCCCCCCTTTTTTTTTCCTTCCTTTTATCACTGTGTTATCAGATGTCTGGTGTGCCATGACACCTTCCCCCTCTCAATCCCCACTGTCTCCCAATTTTTCATTTAATTTTCAGAGAAGTTTTAGGTCATAGCAAAATCACACACGGAGTGCCGGAGACTCCCAGATACCAAACCACCTCCCTCTTCCCCACCCCCTATTTGCGCCCCCCCCTTTTTTTTTTGGATGTTAGCATTGTTATAACTGTTATACAGATAGCAAAATATAGCAACTAAACATTGTCAATGATTTACAGTATAGTTTACAATTTAGATGATACAGTTTAATAATTTTGGTGATATTTACCATGTCCTGTGTCCATTACTGTAAGGTAATGAAAAACCTTCCCCATGACCACCAAACACCCCATTAGATCTTGACTGTTTCCTTCCCCCCAGCCCTCCAGGGCCCATGATAACACCCTATCCCGTCTCATGGAATGTCAAGATTCACAGCTACCTGCCCTGGGAATTTGAACTTGCCCTTCCTAATCCACCCACCCAGCGCTGCACCACCAAACCCAGGAACACCACCACCCATCTGCCCCATCCCCCAACATGCAACCATACTCTATCCCTTTACCATAGATTATGTCCATATGGGTGATGGCTCAAAGCCTACTCTTCTCTTACTCTCCCTTGTTAACCTATCTTTCAGACAATGGTTCTCAGAGACTGACTGGAGACCTTTATAAATGGAATGAATTCATACGTGAGAGAGAGAGAAAGCCACAGGGGGAGAATCCAGAAGCGGACCATCAATAGAATCTGGAAGAGAAGGGAGAGACCCAGAGATGCTGCCATGTGCCCCGCCATGTGACAAACTAAGAACCAAGGGTCGCTGGCAGCTGGCCCCAGAACACCAGTCTACAGGAAGAAAGTATCGCCTTGATGATGCTTTGATTTGATCTTTCTTTAAGCCTCAAAACCATAAGCAAAAAAATTCCCATTGTTTAACCTGATGCATTTCGTGGTATTTGCTTGAGCGGCCTAGGACGCTAAAACACTCTTTACAAGGCAACAGCAATGCAAGGAAAAGTCCCTCTCTCCCTTTCCTCCCTGCTGTGCCCTCGGTGTCTGAAATGTTGCTTGGCCCATAATAGACGGTCAGCAAACAGCTTGTCGAACGAGTGATTGAATGGTGCCGGTGCCCAGCCTTAACACCTGGGACGCGGAAATCGTGCTTTGCCTTTTGCTCCAGCTTCATTTCTGAATCCAGGGTTGGGAGGGGGAGAGCAGGGTGGTGAAAATCAATCTCGTGATGATACTTTAATAATAATACTAATACTAATGGCAGCTAACATTTATTGAGAGCTTATTTGATGTCAGAAATGGTTCAAAGCACTTCACATTGAATCATCACAATAGCCATATAAAGTGGAAATTTTATTATCTTCATTTTGTACATGAGGAAGCTGGGGTCACTCAGCTGGCAAGTGATGCTGGAATTCAAATCCAGATGACTCCAGGCTTAGAGATAATGTCTTCTGTATTAGTTTCCACTTGCTCCTGTAACAAATTACAACAAACATGGTAACTTTCAACACATATTTATCATTTTACAGTTCTGGAACTCAGAAGTCCAAACTGGGGCTTATTAGGCTAAATAAAACCAAGGCATTGGCAGGTTGGAGACTCTAGGGGAGGATCCATTTCCTTGCCGTTTCCAGCTTCCAAAGGCTGCCCACTGTCTCTGGCCTGTGGTCATGTATCACTCTGACCTGGGCTTCATTACCATATCTCCTTCTCTGACTCTCTGCCTCCCTCTTAGAAGTACCCTAGTGATTCCATTGGCCTCACCTAGATAATCCAGGATAATCTCCCCATCTCAAGATCCTTAACTTAATCAAATATTTGCAAAGTCCCTTTTGCCATGTGAGAGAACATGTCCATGTTCTGGGGGTGAGGATGTGGACCCTGGGGGGGGGGGGCTGGGCATCATGCTGCCTCCCACACCATGCTGCCTGCACTGTCCTGTGACCTGCACAGCACCAAGCCCTGGTGCTGAAGTTCTGCCACACCCAAAGAATGGAACAGCATCCCCTCGAACCTTTGCCCACTTTCCCAAGGGCTTCTGCCTTGCTACCCCTTCCTCACAAGCCCCCATCAGGTGAGGAATGCCTAGTAAACCAGTTGTATGAGCCAAATAAGTGAATTATGGGGCCTTGGCCTCCTGCTCATCAGTTCACCTAGACTGGGTTCTATTCACTACTCAGGCCCTTAGTTCTCTCTATTTTTATTCCTCAGTTGGCTGGCTCCATCCTTGGGTATGTTTTCTTTATCGCTAATTTACCTTTATTTCTGCTCCTAATTCAAGTTAGAGTAATTTCTCTCAGCTCCCTTGAATTATTTCTTCCCGTGTGTCTGACCAACCCCTCAGTTCTGGTAAAACTCAGCCTCTCCACTATCTTAACTCAGACTCAGTGGTTCCCCTGGATTCCTCCCAGCAGCAGCCCTTTCCAGACCCGTTTTGTCTGTCTGAATAAATTTCCCACAAAAATGTGGTTTTATTTTTAGCTGCAGAAGGACTCTGTTGAAATGAAAGCCTAATCTATGAGGCAGATGGAATGGAGGTGTTTGGGGAGAGGGAAAGCACTCCATCCCTCCTCAGGCTTAGTCCCTTCTTTTCCTTACTCCCTTCCCCACAGCCCCCCGGGCCCAGTTTGAAAACCCCTGCCCTTCATACTATGCCTCTTTAAGTCTTACCTTGCCAATGCGCCTCTCCTCAGCTGTGTCCTTTCTGGATGGCTTCCTTTAGCACCTTGGCCAGCATTAAACATTCATTCTCTCTCCATTTCCTTCATGCTCTTTTCCCCCAAAAGCAAAACACTTTAACTTCCTCAGCTCTGCCTACCACTGTCACTACGTGTGGCTTCCTCTCCCCACTTTGTCTCCCACCTGCTCAGGGCTGCAGTGGTGGAGCCCACCCTGAAATGGGCTGAATAGCCAGCTTACATCACTGAACTCCTCAGCATGTGAGCATCTTTTTATTTTTTTTTAAGATTTATTTTTATTTATTTATTTATCTCCCCCTTGCTGCTTGTGCTCGCTGTGTCCATTTGCTTTGCATTTTTCTGTGTCTGCTTGTCTCCCTTTGTTGCGTCATCTTGCTGCGCCAGCTCACCTTGCCTCGCGGGCCGCAGGCTGGCTTGCCTTCACCAGGAGGCCCCAGGAATCAAACCGGGGCCTCCCCAAATGGGAGCCCAACCAATTGAGCCACAGACGCTTCCCTGAGCATCTTAAATAGTTGGACAATTGACATATTCTTTCCCCAGAGAATTCTGTTGGTCCAACTGTCTTGGAGGAGCATAAATGTTTCTACCTTCGGAAGGCCCAGGGGTCTCAGGGTACCTGTTGCAGGGGTGAAGCAGTGGGCAGGCTCTTCTGATGTGTCACAGGGCATCCCTGCTAAGTTGGTGACAATCCTCTGTCCTGGGGCCCTCTAAGCCAGGTTTGGAGTGGGGCCTCTTCCCCCAAAGAGTAGCTCTGGAACATGGGGGTTACTTCAGAAGGTCCCTGCAGACTGGGGACCTGAGGATGTCTCTGTGGCCCATTTACTGAGGGTACCTGGCACCTGGAGTTTATGAAACACCTGATGCTTAAATTTCCAGCTCTCCCACTTGCATGGGTCCCTCTCAAGTCCTGTTCTTTTCTCATTCTAAATAAATAATTACTTCCTTACCTAATTTTATATTTATAGGTTTACATTCTTTTTCTTAAAGAAAGACTTCTAAATTGTATAAAGCTTCAGGTCCCACAAAATCTGGATGCATCCCTGAGAAACACTGCCCTGGGGGTCTCTCAGGAGACCTACAGACCGTGTGCTAGTGGAGGCTCTTTTGTGAAATAAAGGCAGATATTCTCATCTCCAGGGCTTTCCAAGGCATTGCCTGTCCTCTGTCTCCAGGGCATCCATGCCAAATCCTCTGCGGGAAGGCAGGGAGGCCCAAGTTTTGAAGGGCCTCCCATCCCCACATGCAGCATGCATTTTTCACTGTAGAACTCTGAGGCAGAGGACAGCTGGAAACCAAGGGACCCAGCAGGTTCCTCAGAGCTGCTTTTGCTCTATATTACTTGACCAGTCATTGATACAAGTCAGATGTGAAAGGCAGAGATAGCAAACTCTTTCTGCTTTAAAAATGTGCAGAGGCACGTCCAGATACAGATAGTAGATTAAAACTGCACCACAGAATTTCTCCTCTTTAATTCCCAACACACTAAAAGAAAGTAGATAAAACTAGGGGTAAAAAAGTTACTATCCGCAACCAAAAAGGATATTAAAAATATCATTTCGGGAAGCAGCTGTGGCTCAATTGGTTGGGCTCCCATTTACCATATGGGAGGCCCCGGGTTCGATTCCCAGGGCCTCCTGGTAAAGGTAAGCCGGCCCACGCAGCGCGGTAAGCTGATGCACCAAGATGACGCAACAGAAGGAGACAAGCAGACACAGAAAAAAAAAAAAAAAAAAACGCAAAGCAAATGGACACAGCGAGCACAAGCAGCAAGGAGGGGATAAAAAACAAACGTCATTTTGGCAACCAAGGAAAGACAGAAGATTCTGGAATGGAAGGAGCAGCTCAGCCCATATCTGCTCCCTTCTCTGTTCTTGAGGCCCAGGAGGTGACAAAACCCTGGACGTTCTCCCTAGTGCTCCTGAGTCTCAAAGGAAGCAGATGTGGATTGTGTCCTTTCCTTCTTGCTCTTCCGCATGCAGTGTTAGAAAGTGTGCAGGGGAGCAGTGGGGAAGCAGGGAGCACGATCCACAGGGCTGACTCAGCCAATGGAAGTAAAGACTCCAGAACAACACTCCAAATTGCGAGACTGACCCAAAGCCTGGGTTTCCCTGCCTTCTTGGAAAAGGTGAATAGCATTCTCCTCTCCAGCCCCAATCTGGCCAAGGCGCCTCTGCAGGACATTCACCCGAGCCTCAGGGTAGGAGCTTGCCCAGGTCGGTTAACAAAGACTGCACTCTGCTTCCACCTGAGCTTTCCCCTTTCCCCTCCTTCCCTTCAGACTACCAAAAAGTATATGAACCTGTATCTCAAACAGTGGGGAGAGAGTCAATAAAGCCCCTTCCCTTCCACCACACTAGAGCCACAGAAAGCACAAGCAAGATGAAAAGAAATGGTGGAGCAACTATGCAAACACATGGCAGCAAAATATTAAAGATAAAGGGAAAACAGAGGGCTCCTCTCCCCAAAACATCTTGAGAAGGAAACTTATAGAACATACTTATAGAACACTTAAATAAAGTAGAACTAACGAGAAATGGAATGGACTACTCTGAAACCCAAATTGGGTTAATTGGGGCAGCTGAACAAGGCAAAGAGATTAAAGCAATTCGAATTAATAGAAATGGAAGACAGACCAGGATAATCCAACAGAAGGATTAATTGATATCCCTGGAGAAGAGTGCCAAAGAGAAATTCCTGAATGCAAAAAAAGCTAAACCAAAAAACTGCAGGTTAAAAGGGCAAACTATGTTTCAGGAACACTTGATTCAGAATTTATTTAACACTAAGATATATCTTAGTTAAGTTATATAGCTAAAAAAGTGATGAAGAGGGAAGCAGACATGGCTCAACCGGTTGGGCATCCGCCTACCACATAGGAGGTCCCAGGTTCGGGTCCCAGTGCCTCCTGGAGAAGATAAGCAAACAATGAGCTGACAGAGAAATGTCTGGGGGGGGGGGGGGGGATAAATTGAGAAATAAATAAATAGATAAGCTTTTTTTAAAAAGTGATGAAAAATTACTTCTTTAGGTAACAAGCAGAAATATATACACCAATTATGGGGGAGGAGAGGGAGGGAGATTCAGGCTGGCCTCACAATTTCCCCTAAAAGATAAAGGAGCAAAACTTCCACGTTCTGTCAAAAAGGAGGTGAGATCCAGGAATATTATATCCAGTCAAGATATATTTCCAGTGTAAAGGCAACAGCCAGGCATTCTTTTTTAAAAAAAAAATTTTTTAATTTTTTTAAATTAGAGAGGTTGTAGGTTTACAGAAAAATCTTGTAAAAGTTACAGCATTGCCATCTACCCCCTATTGTTGACACTTTGTGTTAGAGTGGTACCTTTGTAACAAATGATGAAAGAATATTAAAATTGTACTATTAACTATAGTCCATAGTTTATATTAGGTGTATTTTATTTCCCATATCCCACCCTATTATTAACACTTTATATTAGTGTGGTACATTTGTTAAAATTTATGAGAGAACATTTTTATACTTATACTATTAACTATAGTCCATGGTTTACAATAGGTTCCACTGTGTTATATAGCCCATGTTGTATCTTTAATTTTTATTATAGTAACATAATATGACCTAAAATTTCCTCTTTTAACCATGTTTATGTATATAATTCAGTGCTGTTAATTACACTCACAACAATGTGCCATTATCACCACCATCCATTTCTAAAACTTCATAATCAACCTAAATTGAAATTCTGTACAAGTTAAGCATTAACTCCCTATTCTCTAACCCCAGCCCAGCCCCTGATAACCAGTATTCTAGATTCTAACTGTATGAGTTTGCTTATTCAAATTATTTCATTTCAGTGAGATATTTGTCCCTTTGTGTCTGGCTTATTTAATTCAGCATAATGTCTTCAAAGTTCATCAGGACTTCATTCCTTTTTATGACTGAATAATATGCCATTGTATATATTAAAATAAAAATAATAATATTCTTTTGTAAGGAAACAACCATGTGGGCTAATGAAAAAAAAAAGTCTTTTGTGTACACAATGCAGTGATCCTACAGAAACACGGAGGTCTCTGTCTGGCTTAGGACAGCTGACTAAGTCTGATCGTTCCCCTCCATACAACTGTAAAATAAATAAATAAATACATAAAAATTAAAATAAAAAAATTCCATTGCATATATATAGAACATTTTATTTATCCACTCATCAGTTGGTGGATCCTTGGGTTGGTTCCGTCTTTTGGCAATTGTGAATAATGCTTCTATGAACATCAGTGTACAATTATCTGTTTGAGTCCCTGTTTTCAATTTTTGGGGGTGTATACCTAGTAGAAGGATTGCCAGGTCATATGGTAATTCTATCCTTCACTTTCTGAGGAACTGCCAAACTGCCTTCCACAGTGGCTGCACCATTTTACATTCCCACCAGCCATGAATGAGTGTTCCTATTTCTCCACATCCTCTCCAACACTTGTAATTTTCTGTTTTTTTTTAATTTATTATTTATTTTATTATTATTATTTTTTAATAATAGCCATTCTAGTGGTTGTAAATGGTATCTCATTGTGGTTTTTATTTGCATTTCCCTAATAGCTAGTGATGTTGAGCATCTTTTTATGTGCTTTTTAGCCATTTGTATATCCTCTTTGAAGAAATATTTATTCAAGTCTTTTGCCCATTTTAAAATTGGTTTGTTTGTCTTTTTATTGTTGAGTTGTAGGATTTCTTTATATATTCTGGATATTAGACTCATCATATATTTGATTTCCAAATATTTTCTCCCATTGAGTAGGTTGTCATTTCATTTTCATGATAAAGTTTTTTGATGCACAAAAGTTTTTTATTTTGATGAGGTCCCATTTATCGATTTTTTCTTTTGTTGTTTGTCCTTTGGTGTAAAGTCTAAGAAACCGTTGCTTAACACAAGATCCTGAAGATGCTTCCCTACATTTTCTTTTAGGAGTTTTATAATCCTGGTTCTTTCATTTAGGTCTTTGATCCATTTTGACTTAATGTTTGTATATAGTATGAGATAGTGGTCCTCTTTCATTCTTTTGTATATGGATATCCAGTTCTTCAGGAGACTATTCCTTCTCAATTGAGTGGATTTGGCAGCCTTGTCAAAAATCAATTGGTCATATTTCCCTGAGCCAAACTCAGCATATACACGCACTGCCAAGCCCCATCTCTGGTGTAGGACATGACTCCCAGGGATGAGCATCCCTGGCACTAAGGCATTATTACCAAGTGTCACCTAGCAATGCATTTGGAAAAAGACCTTGACCAAAAGGGGGAAATACTAAATGCAAATGAATTTTTATGTCTAGGAGATTTCAAAGTGAGTTGGGAGGTCATTCCAGAGGTTACACTTATGCACATCTCAGGAGGATCTCACTGACTGCCACAGTAAATAGTGCCTCAATCAGGGATGCTCCTGAGGGCTCTGGAGACATCTAGACACTATAGGCAGGGAAGACAACCCCAGGAAATCGGCACCCCATCAGTGGGCCTTACCTTGGAGTATATGATAACCTATCTTCCCAATTAATCAGAGTTAGACCCATTTATAATTTTCCTACACATGGTTCTTCTGCCCTTTTTATTTGAACCTATAATTAGCACTATACTCATTAAACATGTGTCCCAGAGACTTAACCCATCGGGCTGTTCATATACCAGTTGAGCCCTGAATCTCAGCAGAGTTGCAAACACCTACTTTCCAGTTCATCAGACTCACTCAGGACAACTAACAAAAGGATGGTGATGATGGACAATGCCCATCCCCCAAACCAGAGAGTATCTACAACAGCAAGCATGACAGTTCCATCCATCTGCCCCATGGGCTCTAATCCCCTTTCAACCAGAAGCAGACTGGGCATCACCATTCCAAAATTCTCAAGATTGAGGAATGAACAAACATAAGGGTAGAATACAACTATGGACCAAAGTAAACTTATTATTATTCTAGCAATGGAAGAACTTGTGACATTAATATAAAGACAAGGGTCACCAGATGTTCTGAGGGGAGGAAGAAAAAATAATAAGTGTAACATGGGGCTTTTTTTCAGACATTGGAATTGTTCTGCACGATATTGCAATGATGGATACAGGCCATTATACATTTTGTCAAAACCTATAAAATTGTGTGGTGCAAAGTGTAAACCATAATGTAAACTATAGATCATAGGTAGTAGCAATGCTGCAAAATGTGTTCATCAATTGTAACAAATGCACCACACTAATGAAAGATATTGTTAATGGGGGAAGTGTGGGAGGGGGAGGGAGTAAGGTATATGGGAATCCCCTATATATTCAATGTAACATTTATACAATCTAAAGCTTCTTTAAAAATAAAGAAAAATTTTTAAGTTCATGATGTTTACTGAACACTTATAGTTTATGTATGTTCATGTATGAATGTTATACTTCAATAAATTGTTTTTTGAAAAAAAAAAAAAAGAAAAAAGTAAAAAAAAACTCAATTGGACTTAGATGCAACGGTTTATTTCTGAACACTCACTTTGATTCCATTGGTCACTATATCTATCCTTGTGCTAGTACCATGCTGTTTCATCCACTGTAGCTTTGTAATAAGCTTTGAAGGAAGTGTGAGTCTTCCAACTTTGTTCTTCTTTTTCAAGATGTTTTTGGCTATTCAGAGCCCCTTACCCTTCCAACTGAATTTGATGATTGGCTTTTCCATTTCTGCAAAGTAAGCTGTTGGGATTTTGATTGTGATCATGTTGAATCTGTAAATCATTTTGGGCAGAATTGACATCTTAACAATATTTAGTCTTCCAATCCATGAACATGGAATGTCCTTCCATTTATTTAGGTCTTCTTTGATTTCTTTAAGCAATGTTTTTTAGTTTTCTGTGTACAAGTCCTTTGCTTCCTTGGTTAAATTTATTCCTAGATATCTGATTCTTTTAGCTGCTTTTGTAAATGGAATTAGCCAGAGAAAATGCTCCTTGAAAAAAAACAGCTTAACTATGAAATTAAGTCCATTAAGAGATCAATTGAAATAAAGAACTTGCAAAATAGAGGAAAGCCTTGGTAAAAGGACCAGTTAGGAGCACTGAATTCATTTAAATCTAGAACATATATCAAGTAAAGACTGAATTAAGGTTACAGACAGTGAATGTCATAAATCTGGATAATGTAACAATAATAATATAAGTAACAAAATTAAGAGGCAAGGTCAGAGGAGATATAAGGATGGAAAGAATCACAAGAGCTGATCTTTCAAAGCAATGAATACACACACATATATATAATGGAAATGTGTAATTTAAAAAAAAATGACTATAACCTCTTAAAAATTTTCACAATTCTTGTCTAACCTCAGGGGATCTTTCAGGAAGTAATATTGGTTGTGGTCAAGAAATATTCTTTGGAGTTCAATTTTCCCTCAGTTTCATTTCAACTTCTTTTTCTTTTTTTAAATTCCAGTAAAATAAAATTTAATACTTCTGATTAAATTAGCATCTGTATTATGGGCCAAATCCTTATAAAATAATTCTATTGTCTTTCCTTCTCTCTGTAAATATGCATAGAAAGATATCTAGAATGATGTAAACATAGTGATCATGATGGTTATTTCTGGATGGTGGGATTAGGGTAATTTATACTTTTTTTGTATTGTTTAAATTATTTAAAGTGTACCTATATTGTTTTTATAAAATCACTTGATTTTTCTAAAAGAGGTGGGTATAGGCTAAGAAATTTTCTGATGGTTGATTCTGAATGATGATAAATGGATGTTTACTTTTTTGCTCTTTTATATATTTTTTCTCTCTTTCTTATATTTTGATTTTCGAATGAACAGCCCCAAATCAGACTTGACAGAGATTGTTTCTGTCACCCAACATTCGTTCTCCTCTTCTAACATTTTATGGTCTTTTTAGCTACATACATGTTGGCCAGAATAAAGACCCAATTTCCTAGCTCCAGCCAATGGAATGTAAGCAGAAGTGCCAAATGGCAGCTTCTAGAATCATTTGAGAGTGTTTATTCATTTCTCTTTATCCTTTCATTCCATCCTGCCACCTGGAATGCAAATATTACCATATCAAACCACGAGGTAAAAAGCATTTGAAATGAAACAAGATAGAAGCTATATGTAGAGCATCACAACCGTCCTAGACTACCTACCAGAACAATGTGAGAGAGAAAGGAACTTCTACCTTGTTTAAGCAACGGTTATTTTGGGTTCTCTGTCAATCCCTAGTGGGCCTACACCTAACACATCCACAGATCTACACACATATAGAAATTTAGTCTGCGATACCAATGACATTGGACATCAGTGGGAAAAGGATGAAACAATTAGCCTGGTAAAGGCTAATTTTACCTGGTAATAGGGAGTAGGGGGAGTAGTCCCTTACCTTAGCACCCACACTTAAACAAATTACAAATTGATATAAATGTGACAAGCACATCTTTAAAAGTTTTATAAGAAAATACAAAGAGGATATCTTTATCATATTGAGGTAGGGAAAATTTTGTAGTAGACAAAAGGTGAAAACCATAAAGGAATTAACAGGTATACTGGACAACACAAAAAATGTAAGCTTCTGTATGACAAAGAAGATATAAACAAAAGTAAAAGAAAAGATAAAGATGGCAGAGTGAGAAGCCTCAGGGCTCTGCCCCCAGAAGCTTCAAACAACCAGCAGGAACTAACAGAAACATCTTTCTCAAAACAGTTAAAGGCTTGCAGAAATAGGTAAGTTCCAAATCGAGAAAAAGGCTACTTAAAAGCAGTTGGTTCTAGTGGTGCCATGACTGGCTCCTCTAAGGCATATTGAATATGTTCAAGTGTTCATAGGGCATTGTCTTGGTGGGTGGAGACCCAAACAATAACCAAAAGAATATTGAATTCCCATCCTGGGGAGTCCTGCTACATTCTCTAATAGGATGGCAAGAATTCTCTCTGAGTACAAGGGCAGTGCCTAGTGAAGGAAGACAGACCACTATACCAGGCCTTTGATATTTTTTTATTTTAATTTTTTTATTTTTTATTTTTTTTTATTTTACCAGGAGGTCCCGGGGATCGAACCCAGGTCCCTCCACATGGGAGACGGACGCCCAACCAGCTGAGCCATATCCGCCCCCAGGCCTTTGATATTGATGATTGCATTTATGAACCTTTTCTTGTGAAATTGAAACTTAGCCTAGAATTATATATTGCCTAAGAGTTACCTCCTGAAAGCTTTCTTGTTGCTCAAACGTGGCCTCTCTCTAAGCCAAACGCAGCATATAAAAGCACTACATTTCCCCCAGCATGGGACATGACTCCCAGGGATAAGCCTCCCTTGGCACTAAGGGATTATTACCAAGCACCAACTAGCAATGCATCTAGAAAAAGACCTTGACCAAAAGGCAGAAATGGTAAATACAAATGAATTTTTATGGCTAAGAGATTTCAAAGTGAGTTGGTCATTCCAGAGTTTAAACTTATGCACATCTCAGCAGGATCTCCACAGTAAACAGTGCCTCAAATAGTGGGGCTTCTGAGGGCTCTAGAGACATCCAGACATTATAAATAGGGCAGACAAGCTCAGGAATGCACACCCTATCAGTGGGCCTTACTCTGGAATTTATGCTCCCCAGTGTAACAGAGTTAGATTCATTTTTAGTTTCTCTACACATTGCTCTCCTGCCCCTTTTATATGAACCTATAATTAGCATAATATTTGTAAAATATATGTGCCAGAGACTTAAATCTTTGGTCTGTTCATGTGCCAGTTGAGCCCTGAATCGCAGCAGAGTTGCAACACCTACTCTCCAGTTCAATTGTCTCACCCCGGAAAACAAACAAGGAGATGATGATGGACAATGACCATCTCAAGGAACAGAGAGAGCCTGCATCTGCAAGCAAGATAGTTCCATCCATCTACCCCATGGAATCTAAGCCCCCTCTCAACTGGAAACAGAGTGGGCATGATCATCCCCAAATCCTCAAGATTGGGGAATGAATAATGGACTAAAATATACTTATTATTATTCGATTATAGTTTTATTATTATTCTAGCAATGGAGGAACTTTTGTCAGTGATATAAAGGCAGTGGCCACCAGAGGTTCTAGGGAGAGAGAGAGGGAAGAATGGGTGTAATATTGGGGCATTTTTTGGACATTGGAATTGTGCTGCATGACATTGCAGTGACAGATACAGGCCATTATATATTTTGTCATAACCTACAAAATTGTGTGGGACAGAGTGTGAACTGTAATGTAAACTATACTCCACGGTTGGTGGCAATGCTTCAATATGTGTTCATCAATTGAAACAAATGAACCACACTAATGAAGGATGTTGTTAATGTGGGAAGGTGGAGGAGGGGGAAGGGGAGGGGAGAGGCATATGGGAATCCCCTATATTTTTTATGTAACATTTATGTAATCTAAAGTTTCTTTAAAAAAAATTTTTTTTTTTAATTAAAAAAAAAAGGAGTAGGATCTAGTAGCACCTTGACTGGCCCCTCCCCCACTCCCTCACTGGCTTGATGCAGAGCCAGCTGTACTCCCAGTACAGGTCCAGTTCCAGAGAGAGCAGAGTAACCCTCGTGCACATACTGGGAGTATGTATGTCTGGCATAATGTTACTGGATTCAGCCTGAGAGACTGAACCAGGATACTCATCACAAGTTCTCTGTTCCAGAACTTGCCCTGTGTGTAGAAGGCAGCTCACCAAACTCTCCTACAGAACACTATGGGAGAGTAGTCAAGTTATGACTGCATGGGGCAAGGGATTGCTGTCTGTAGAACATACAGTGCAGTGTGTGGGACCATGAAGAAATTGTTCCCTAGGGAAGAGGGGACATTTGTATTCATGTAAACAGGGGAATTCCTAGGGCCACATGTGCATGCTCAAGATAAGACTCATGTACAGAAAGGGTCAGGGAGGCCTCTATGTTTGGCCTGGAGCTATTCTCTATCTTAACTATGGTTAAGCTCTGAAGCACAGCACTCACACAGGTTAGTCTGCAAAGACTGGGAAACATCTTTCCCTTCCCTTCCCCTCCCTTCTCTTCCCTTCCCTTCCCTTCCCTTCCCTTCCCTTCCCTTCCCTTCCCTCCCTCTCTCTCTCTCTCTCTCTCTTTCTTGTTAGCTCCCACTATTCAAAAAAAGTGCTGTTATAATACTAGCTGAATATAACCTTAAGAAACAGATGCTTCAGAGTCTAAATTCCAGCAAAAACACATTAAAATAGCAAAATGTCCAGGTTACAATAAAAGGGTATAAAACATACCAAGAAACAGGAAGCAGGCCTAGGCAAAGAGGAGTCAAGCATTAGAAACTATTGATGAGGAGGACCAGACCTGGGACATAGCAAATGAAGACTTAAAAACAAAATGGTCTTAAATATGCTCAAAGAGTTAAAGGAAAACATGGACAAAGAATTAAAGGAAATTTGGAAAACGATAGGTAAACACAAAGAGAATATCAATAGAAAGATGGAAATTATCAGAAGAAGACAAACAGAGGTGAAGACCACAGTAACAGAAATTAAAAACTCCTTAGAGGGTATTCTACAGCAGATTGGAGCTGGCAGAAGAAAGGATCAGTGACCTTGAAGATAAGACAATTGAAATAATTCAGTCTTAGGAGCAGAAAGAAAAAAGAATGAAGAAAAGTGAATAGAGTGTGAGGAACTCTGGGACACCATCAATCAATATATGCATTGCGAGAGTCCCAGAAAGAGAATAAAGATAACGGGGCAGAGAGACTATTCAAAGAAATAATGGCTGAAAACTTCCCAAACTTAACAAAAGGCATGAATATATATACATATACACACACACATATACATATATGATGCTCAACAGGATAAACCCAAATAGACCTATACAGAGACTTATTACAATCAAACTGTTGAATGCCAAAGATAAAGAGAGAATTCTGAAAGCCGTAAGTAAGAAGCAAGGTGTCAAATAAAAGGAAGACTCAATCAGATTAAGTGCCAATTTCTCATCAGAAAGTATGGAGGGAAGAAGGCAGTGGGATTACATATTTAAAGGGCTGAAAGCAAAAATCGCCAACCAAGAATTCTGTATTTGGCTAAACTGTCTTTCAAAAACAAGGGACAGATTAAGACATTTCCAGATAAAAGCTGAGGGAGTCCGTCATCACTAGACCAGCCCTACAAGAGATGCTAAAGAGAATTCTGCAGGTTGAAAGAAAAGGACACTAGACTTAATGATTTAAGCTGCATGAAGAAATAAAGATCTCCAGTAAAGGTAATGACACTGATAAATACAACTGCCAGTACTATTGGATTTTTTGTTTGCAACTCTACTCTTTACTTCCTGCAGGATCTAAAAGGCAAATGCAAAAAATGTAATAAGTCAGTAGCTTTGGACTCATAGTGTATAAGTCTGCAATTTGTGACAAGAGCTCCATAAAGGTGGGGAGACAGAGGACTATAGGATTATAATTTGCATTTACTATTGAAGTTAAGGTGGTATCAAGGCAAACAAGATTGTTACAGATTAAGGATATTAAATTTAAACCCCTTTGACTACAAAGGTAATACTGGAGAATATATAAGCTCACAGAGAAAGAAATTAGAGTACAGGTTGCCAGGGGTGGGGGAAGAGGGAATGGGGAGTAAATGCATAATGGCTATAGGGTTTTATTTGGAAAGATGGGGAAGTTTTAGTAACGGAAGGTGGTGAGGGTAACACAACACTGGGAATGTAATTAATCCCACTGAATTCTATTCTTGGTAATGGTTGAAATGGGAAAGTTTATTTTCAATTTATGTTTCCACAATTAAAAAAAAAAAGAAAAAAAAAACCTAATGGCAACTAAAGAAACAATGACAATTAAATGCAATAAGCGATCCTGGATGGGATTAAACAAGGGAGGAGAGAAGGCTCAAAAGGACATTATCAGGACATATGAAAAAATTGGAATATAAACTGTAAAAAAACTTTATATCAATGTTAAATTTCTAGAACTTGATAATTGCGCTTATTATATAAGTGAATATCCTTGTTCTTAGGAAAATGTACATGGACTGTTAAGTGTTCAAGGAGCATGATGTGTACAAGGTACACTCAAGTCTTCAGAAATGGATTGATAGATGGATGGATGATAGATAGAGGGATAGATAAAAATGTAGGAAAATGTTAAAAATGGTGGATCTGGGTACCTGGATATGGGGGTATGTTGTAGTTCTCTGTATGGAGTTTGTATTATTTTTGTAATAGTCTTGTAACTTTGAAAGTAATAAAGTCTGTTATTTTTTTTTTAGTAATGAAAGATAAGCAGCAGGCCTGGAGGGTGCATTTCCTGGAGTGAGGCCTTAGTCATGTTCACTGAGGCACTGAGTGTGTCTGTGGGGTGGGAGTGGGGCACTGATCAGATAAGTTTGGGCTGAGCTGTGTATATTCTGTTTTCCTCTCAGACAGTGACTGTGCATATTAGCTTATCAAAAACGGTGAGGACTATTACCAGAAATCTTTTTCCTGTATGGAACTCAGCATTCCCACAGTTATTGGACTGTGTGAACTTTGTGTGTGTGTGTGTGTGTGTGTATGTGTAACATATGTGAACTTGCCCTGGATGTAGAAGAACACTTGGACATGTTGCCATAAGGAATATAACTTTGCCTGCTGTGAGAAATGATGGTTGCATTCGCCTTTGTGTCCCCACAGGTAACTCACTCTTTAAGTAGTTCTGACCAGCAGTAGTATCTGGAAAAAAAGAAGGAGGGGAGAAATAAAAAAGAAATTTAGGATTTTTGGAAATAAGAATAATTTTTTCTAGTAGAGTAAACGTATCCCAAGAGAAGGAAGTCAGCTGTAATCTGGGCTTTTCCTTCTCACATACACTGGCTGGGGCTGCTAGAAGTAAAGCTTTGAGACATGCTCAACTAGGGGCAAAAAAAAAAACATTTTAATGGTAAGTTCAGGCAGATCCCAGAGAATAATGTTGCAGAAAATGGCAGTCAGTTGGGATTGATTTCTTGTCAGTTATTAGAAAAACAAAAGGAAAGGGCAGATATGGTCTGGGATGATCAAGTCATCCTTGATTGGCCACTCTTGCTGGGCTCTGCCATTAAGACCTTTATAGTCTAGAGAGGGGGTTGTTATTAAACACTACATTTCTAAGAACAGTTTAAAGTGCTTTATCTTATTTAATCTGGTGACATGGGTACTATAATTATGCTCATTTTTAGGAGGAGGAAAGGGAGGCACACTTAAGTAGCTTACCTAAGATTAAAATGCTCTCAAGGGGTGGAGACAGGATCCCAGCCCAGGTGGTTTGCCATAGATGGAGCTTCCTTAACCACTAAGCTGCCCTACTTCTCTTGCAGAGAACTACAACACAGCATGTGAAACCCCATGAGAAGAGGAACAAAGTGAAATAGTTGAGTTAGCAGTATTCTGTGGGATGTCAGCCCACCTTGGTGACAAGCTACATTTGCCCAGGAGAGAAGGGAGGGGAAAGTCATTGGGGAGGGCAGCTGCTCTGAAATCTGGATGTGCCAACTCCAGATGTAGTCTTTGGGCACCTCCAGGCAGCACAAATTTCTGAGGGGGAGGGCAAGTTGCTTCTCAGGAAGATAGTGGTGGTGGGGGTGTGTGGAAGGCGGACACACCTGGGATGAGGCCAATAGTGGGGCAGGGAGCAAACCTTGCTACTATCCTAGCAGACAGAGAGGAAGAAAAGGAGAGTTTTAGAGGATTGGGGACTAGATTCGTGAGAAAGTGAGATATTGAGAAAGATACCCAGCCCCCTAAAACCTCCGGCTGGGGCAGAAGTGTTAGTTTTCTGAGTTTTGTGCACGTTTTGGGTATTGAGATTAGCAGAGAGAAGGTAATAACAGGCACGCTCTTGGAGTCTTTGAGCAATGTTGGGCTCCATTTAGAAGTTTCCCCAGGCCCTTGCAGCGGGCAGGGTAATGGGCATTGGCAATCCAAAGCCTTGACCGTCGAGCTTAGCTTTTCTAGTGCACGAATGTGGGCCTTAAACTGCGCATCCTGCGCGTTTGTTGCGCAAGATGCCCAAAGCTGGTCCCTTGCCCGGAAAGGCAGCTCTGCCGGACGCGTGGGTCCCGCCCGGGTTCCCGCCCTGATTCCAGCGGGAGCATCAGGTGGGGCCCAGGGCCGGGGCAGGCGAGATTGAAGCGGCCTCTCCCAGACCCGACGGACCTTCCCAGGTCCTAGACATTCTGGCTGGTGGTCCCAGCGCCTCTGCAGGCTCCGGCGGGGTAGAAGCGGCTTGGTGGAGGAAACCCCCAGGACAGACGTAGCGCCCCAGTCTCTTCCTAACTTGCGGTCTCAGGACACCCCCGCCCTCCGTCCCCGGCTCGGCCGCAGCCTCCCACGGACACGCGGCAGGCCGGCGGGCACCGGCCGCGGTCTTCCCGGCACTGTCCTCCAGACCCCCCAACTCGCGGACTACAAGTCCCAGCATCCTCGACAGCTGGCACCTCGCGTCTCGCAGCGGAGACCCCCGGCTATCCAAGCCGCGGAGCTCCGGCTGCGCTCCGGGTCGGGCGGGGCGGGGAGGCCGGTCGCGCGGGCGGGGGCGGGGGCGGCTCCGCGGCTTCTCCCGCCGCTGCCGCCAAGGGGAGTTTCCAGGAAGTGGCCATATTGGATCCATTCAGCCGCAGCCGCCCGGGCGGAGCGCGTCCCGCAGCCGGCACGTCCCCGTCGCGGCCCCGGCGCTCGCCCTGGCTCGCCCGCCCGGTGCGGAGCTCGCCATGGCGGCCACCGACCTGGAACGCATCTCGGTGAGGGCCAGTCTGGACCGCGACGCGCGCTGGGAAGGCGCTGGGCGTGGGGAGGGGGCCGCCCTGCAGCTGGCCTGGGGGCGCGAAGCCGGGCTGTCAGCGCCGTGCGGCCGGGCCTTGACGCCTGACTGGCTCCCAGCACCCGAGGCGGCTCTCGGCCGCGCCAGCCCTTGCCGGGCGGGTGGCGGAGGTCGCCTTCCCCAGGCTCAGGGGAGACAGACCCCCTTTCTCGGGAAGAAGCAAAGACCCGACTGGCTCCGGGCAGGTGCGAGGACAGCTGGGCCCCGGGGACTGGAGAGGAAGGGTCAGGATACTCCCGGTCCCCATCCCCCGGGATGTTTCGTTTTGCACAGCTGGGGAGATACCTAGCCGCGCAGGTGCTGTTGGATGGGCACAGCCTGTGAGGATGAAGCCTTGGGGTTCCCAGGGAGCCCTCCCAGTCAGCTCAGGGCAGTTGCAGACTTGCGTACTGAGGCCCCTGGGCCTGTTTTTCCTTCCCTTTCCTATCCTCCGTGTCTGGATCCTGGGTGCCACTCCAGGCAGGTCCAGCCTCAGTGGTCGGATCTGCGGCAGCCATTCCCCAGGAACTGGAGCGATTCCAAATTCAGCCTAGTAGGCGTTTGCTTGGGCTCCTGTCCGGGTCTGCCTTCTGCAGGGCTGACGTCCTTGGTGGCTCCTGCAGAGGGGTCTCTGGGCCTGGGCCGGCTAATAAGCCAACTTCTTAAAGGTTTTTTAAAATTCATTCCTAGGGAAGGAGGCCTTTTGGCGGTTGTGTATGCAAATCCCCTGGTGCCTAAAACTGGATCTGGGTGTGTCTGGGAGGCTGGGCTGTGACGGTGAAGGAAGCTGTGTCCTCTTGCCAGCATGTGAGGCCCTGGTCGGTGGAGAGGGGGAGGGCCAGCCCCGGGCTGTTGTAGGAGGGGGAGAGGGGAATGCTGAATATGAGACTGATAAGCAGTTGGTTCTGGGGCTAAATAAGGGAGCCAGAACTTATGTAATTAATGCTATAAATACTGTCATCTGAATTTATATATGTAGATTTTCCCTTTCATCTGAAAATACATTTGTTGGTCTACTTTGGAAATATGCATAGCTAAGGCAGCAGCTCTTGGTTTTATAATTTCTATAGTAGAGTGTTTTATTCCCAGTGGGGCGGGAGTCTGTGGGTCAGTTAAGTAAGTTTAAATACATGAGAAGTAGATTCAGAGGTCAGCTGAATCAGAGAGTCACCTCACTTCTCTATGCTGTAAATTGGAATTTAGGTACTGGAGGAGGGCAGCGCTTGAATCTTAATAGACCTTCCAATTAGCTGGCAACCAAGAGACCTGCCAGTGCATGCATATCAGCATGTGTATCTGTGAACTGGGTGCCACCTGACCAGAAAGTTTTGTCTGGGTCTCATCTGTGGCCAGAGGTTGCTCCAACAGTTGGTCTTGCAGGGGGGTGCAGTGTATAGAGTAACAAGAATCACACTGCCTAGGATGAATCCTGGAATGTCACTTATTGGCATGTGACCTTAGACACTTTGTTCAACACCTCAGTTTACTCCTCTGTATAATGAGATAAAAGTATTACCTCCCTCATAGGGTGATTGTGAAGATTCAACAAGATAATCCAGGCCAGGTGCTTAGAGCAGTGTCTGGCACATGGCAAGGAGGTGTCAGCAGTGGGTGTGAAGACTGACCCTACATGTAAGAGTCGGGTTTGTTCTGTTTCACGGTGCCCTCCCCTCCATCACTGCGTGTGTGGAGATTGCCCTCAGAGTCTTAGCTGAGAGGCCTGGCTGCACTGCCAGGCTGTGGGCTGCAGGGGACCTTCCCCTCAACCTTCTCTGTTCATTCTTGGACCATTTTTATGAGGAGTTCAGGTATTATCCCCATGGAGGACTGAGGCACAGAGAGGGCACTGACTCAGGTAAGGGCGTAGAGTCTGAGCACAGGAGCCTTGGTTACTGTGCCAGGTTAAGCCTGGTGGCTGGACACCTTCCACACCCTCCACATTCTGGGCCATCAGTCTCCTGGGAGGACTTGGACAGGGTTGAATTTGGGTGGAGATCTTGGGTGGAGTTTGGCCTGAATTTAGGAGTCTGTATTCCATTCTCCCCTCCTGGCTTGTCATCCTGGGAAAATCGTCTCTTCTTCTCTTGGCCTTAGTTTATCTGTCCTTGCTATAAAATAGGCATGATCATCCCGATACTTTTCAAAGAGCTTGCAGAAGGTTAATTACATTCTATGGCATGTTTGGAGCCATGCTGAGGTGTCTCATAGCCTCGGGGAACACTGGGCCTCTCACCCATGTAAAGCAGTGGCCATGAAGCTGTGATCAGATGGGCCTGTGGCAGGTCTCCACTGCTTCTCTGGCTAGCTCAGTGGTCAGACCAGCCCCAGAGGGCCCAGGAGCTTTCTCAGCCTGGAGCTTAGGTGTCCATACAGAGTTGCCCTCAGTACTCTGAGATCTATGTTGTTGAGTTCCTATGTACTTTCATAGACCCTCGCCTGTATATCCAAGCACACCACCAACCTGTCTGCTTGTCCTGTCAGGATCCTATGGGGCAGGTTCAGACTCTGTGGTGAGGGATCACCTAGGGCTCAAGGAAAGTGGGGGTGTGAAGGGGAGGGGGGAGAAACATGCAGCACAGCAGCCTCATGCCTGGCATTCCTCCCAGCCAGGCATCCCTCCCATCCCCGCTTTAGCCCCAGCACCATCTGTCACTTCCGTTGTCACCCTTGTAATCTTGACACTTCCCCAAGAAGCAGGCTATCCAGGGAGTGCTGATTCCCTTCCTGAAGCAAGAGCTGGTGGGGAGGGATGTGGTAGGCAGCCCCTTTCCTGAGTGGGGGTCATGCCCTCTGCCATAGAGTGAGATCTCCCTGTCCTGTCAAAATGGCCAGTAACTTCCTCACTGAGCTGTTTGCAAGAGAAATGAGAGCTGAGCAAGAGATGCTGTGCCTGGTGGTGTCAAGGAGTGCAAGAGAGCACCACCTACACGATCACGTGGGAGGTGGGTCTGCTCTGCCCTACCTCACGCATGGGCATCGTGTCAGGTGTGGGTAGCTCATTTTAGGAAGCTCTGCTTGGGATTGTGATTGGAATGGGTCAGAGCTGGGAGGCTGGTGGGAAGGCATTGGTGATCCAAGGTAGTATACGGTAAGGTACTGACCAGGATAGAAACAGAGAGGGTGGCAAGAAGGGAATGATCACAGTGCCAACAAGAAGGGAGCAGGGGTGCAGGCTGGAACCCCAGGGCTTCAAGGTTTTCAATGGCAGGGAGCATGCTGGATGACTTGTGCCATCGTCTTGTCCATGCCAACAGCCCACTGTTGGGTGACTGTTCATTGGTCTGTAAACGGGGGTCCTAAACTCAAACCCCAGCACCAGAGTACTTCTTGGAATGGCAGAGAGAATGGAACCCTGTGCGCTTTGAGCCCTAGGATGGGCTAGATAGAGGAGCGTGTTTGGGGCAGTGACTACCATGAATGTTTCTGTGGCCTGGGTCCAGCGCTGGAGGCGAGCAGTTGCAGGATGACAGAGCAAAGGGCCCATGGGTTGGCCTGCCTCTGCATGCCCCTTGAAGTCCCACCAGCCTTCCTGTCTCCGTGCTGCCAGTTTGGGTCTCAGGACTCCTAGCATGGCCCCCAAGGCACCAGCTTTGCTAGACAGCCAGATGTGGAGCTCTGCAGGGTGGGGGGAGACACATCTGCCTGGGGAAGGGCTGTCTCCCAATGTCAGTATGCCCTTGTGGTAGAGCTCAGTGTTCTTTGCTGGCTTCCTGAGGGGCCATCTGCATCCTCGGGTTCCTGTCAGGAACAGTAATTGGGAAGTGGTGGCAGAAGGCAAGGTAAGGGGCATCTTGGAGTGCTGCTCTAGTGCTCTTGGGGCAGGTAGATACTCTCTTTCTCAGAGCACATAGCTTCCAAGGTGTTTCTTGGCTTCCATTCTAGAGGCCAGGTTACAGGGCTAGAACCAGGGGAGGAGGGGGTAAAGGCCCACTTCTGATCACAGCTGGCTGGCTATTCTCTGAGGGGCCTCCTGGGCTTGGACCACCTTGGGTCTGAGGCCCAGGAGGGCCATGGCCATGGATCCAAGTCCTATTGTCAGACCTGGCTGTGAGAACATAGGTGCGAGCCAGACACTCTGCTTGGTGCGGGGGTGATTGGGGTGAGCAACAAGGTATGGCAGTGCTGCCCCAAGCCTCCACTGGCCCACACTGGTACCCATGCATTCTCTGCTACTTTCCAGCAATTGCTTCCATGTTGGGATTGGCGAGAAGGCAGATAGGCATGCACAGGGGACACCGTTGCTGCCTACCTCCCCTGTCCAAGGGTAGGGTCTCATTTGCTGTGGAACAAAGGCTACCTCCTTCCTGCACTGAGGCCCAGACCACTCGTGGCTTTCCCTGCTCCAAGGCAGAGGTGGCTGCTGCTAGAGACCCTGAACCAGGTGAGGAAATATGAATGCCTGGGGTTCCAGTGCTTTCCCTGGCTCAGAGCACCTTCCCCTCTGCTGTGCTGTGGACTGGACCACTCCCTTGCATGTGGCACGGTAGAGCCCCAGAATGTGCCTGTGTCCCAGGCCTCAGGGTTGGGCACAGAGACCAGCAACCATGCTCTTGGCTTCCTGTAACCCTGATCTTGACATAAGAATTGTGAAACACACCATCCCAAATTAACAAAATAAAGCCTGGCTATATGCAGAAAGGACAACATTGGCTCAGCTCTCTGCAGTCAATTTACCTCTTGGTGAGACAGGGAAGCAGAGTAAATGGGTTATCAGGGTCAGGGGAGGTGGGCGGCCTTGGGCTCCTGCTCCCAGAGTTCCTGCTCATCCCAGGATGGGGTGGGGGATGACTCATGGTCCCCTTTTGGGTTCCAGCTGCCATCTCTTCGTTATCATCTGGCATCATAAAGGTTGAGCCCCACTTAGAGATCTTCTCTCAAATTTTCTATTTCTGCATTAGGAGAAATGCTTCAGTTCCCAGGTACCCTTTTGAGTAGGACAGGTGTAGCTTATCTCCATTCTTCCCTCCCAACCAGTGTGGCAGCATTCTCACCCCCACCCTTTCATTCACATCCCTTTAGTTATTTCCCTAACCCCTGACCTGGGCTTAGAGGCTTGCTGTGGAATCCTGGGACCAGAGCCTCAGCCTTTCCTGGGAAAATTCCTATCATTCCTCTCTGGGCTCAAGGACAGTTGTGCTTGTGACCACGGGTTCTGGCCAGAGGCCCCTCCGCTGGCTATTTAAGGCCCAGGCTGCCTGGAGTAGCTGGAGCTGGGAGCTGGTGATTTGTGCCAGCAATCTGGGTGGAGAAGGTTCCCAGTGGTGCAGTGACTCCTGGGCTCATTACTCAACGACTTAATAGGGCCTCCCCAGGGCTGGAGCTCTCCTGGGGAGTGGGCTTCCTGCCTGCCTGGCAGGGTGCACAGCAAGCATGCTGCTAGGCGTGGGAGCCCAGTGGAGAGCAGTGTTTCAAGTCCACAGCACCAGAGAACTCTGAAGGCCTGGGATCGGGGGCTGCCTTTGTCCAGGATTCAGGAGCCAAATGTACTCATTAAGGGGCATCCAAAAAATTCCACCTCACTTCTTGGTAAAAGGGGCAGCTCCTCTTGGCTGGCGATTGGGGCTGTTCCAGAAGCTCAGACAGAGCATTTCCTGATCAGGAAAAGAACGCCCTAGTTATCCACTGGGCTGCATAACAAAATGCTGTTCTCCACTTTGTTCTGGATGGCCAGGCCTGGGGGAACGCAGCCGGCCTGAGCAGTTATTTTGGTTTTTATCTTTGATGTACCAAAGAAATGATGACACCAAGCCTGGGGCCTGGCTCAGGAGCCAAAAGCTTGTTAGTGATTAGAGAGGAGGTGATGGTCTAGTGGAGTTTCCCATAGTGTATGGGTAGAGCTCAGAACTGCTAACTCACACTCTGTCCTGCACTTTGAAGACAGAGCCCCCTGAGTGGGCACCTCAGGGAGCTGGTTGTGTGGAAAGGTCCAGAAGCCACAAGTCTACGCTCAGTAGGGTCTGAGTTAAGTTGTCCAGCCTAGAGGCTTCTGTGGGTCTCTGTGCCCTGGAGAATGGAGACAGTAGTGCCTTGTCCTTCCCACTCACTCCCCTCTCCCATCAGACCCGGCCTGCAGAGAGTACAGCCCCTAGGCATGTTGTGTTGGGTCCTCATGGTATTCTAAATTTGTATTAATTGCCAACATTTAACAGTTAAGAGATTTCACATAAAAGTCTAGATTTATGGATCTTCTCAGAAAAATTGGAAGATTTGGCAACCTTGGGCCTGCATTCCCACTGTTGGCTGGAGTCATGGAACTGCAGCTGCCATGGATGGAGCATGGGCTCTGCAGCACCCCCACAGTTCCCCCTCTCCCTGTGGGACCCCATACTCAGCCAAGTCAACAGTTGCCTTCCACCCACCAAATTGCAAGACTGATGGCCAGTGGAAGACTAGAAGTTTCAGCAATGTGGTTGAAAGTGTGGATCCTGGCCCCACACTCCCGAGCAGTGTGGACTTACTTAATCTCTTGGTGCTTCACTTGTCTCATCTGTACAATGGAGATAATATTAAAGTCCATCCCATAGGGCTGATGTCTGGATTAAATGAGATTCAATTAGAGTAGCACGTGGTAGTCTTAGCTGCTATTATTATTGCTATTATTACTATTCTGCTCCTCTCCGCCCTTTTACATTACCTACCTGGCATCTGTAGGGATTTGAGTTTAGACTGAATTAGACTGAGCTCCTGAGGACAGAGGTCTGGTGTCCCATGTTTTTTTCCTTGGCAGCCTTCTGGTACCTGGCACACAGATGTGCCCAGTGAGTGTGTGTTGAGTGGCTGAATGCATGAGTTTGGAGCCTTCTAAGAGTAGGGGGGTGGTACAGCGGAGGGTTTGGGGCAAGGGATTGACCCATTGTGAAATCCCTGCTCTGCCCCAGTGAATTCCCTGGCTTCTGGGCACCTCAATTTCCTCGCCTATAAAATGAGGAGAATGATGGCGTCTGGCAGGCAGGGTGGAGAAAGGACCAAATGAGAGACTGTGTGTACATCACTTAGCTTAGTTCAGGCATGTGGTAGTCCTCGGTGAGATGTTGATATTATCATTATAATCCATTCCTTCCTTTTGGTTGCAAACACTGAGCTGTTTTACCTTCCACACCATCCTGTCTCTTCTCGGCTCTCCTTGCTTTCTCCCTGTTCATCTGCACCCAAAGGGTTTCACTTTGGGGACTGCAGCAGACAGTATGCTTTCAATTGTAAGTAATAGGTAACCCCACTCAACTGCCTTAAGGAGTGAAGGGGATATATGTCTAGAGGTACGGCAGACCCTAGCTCACCCTCTATGATTTTCTTGGCTGTCATCTTCTGTGAGCAGATGTCAGTCTCAGCCTAGTTCCTCTAATGGTCACAAGTTGGTTCACAAAGCCCATCCCAGGTCATTTGCCTGTACCTGGACTAATCATGGGATCACGCTGATTGGCTCAGGACTATTAGGACTCATCCCTGGAGTTGGAAGGGGGGTCTTCCCCACTAAATTGCAAGACTGATGGCCATTGGAAGACCTGAAGTTTAATTTTGAGTCAAGTGGTGGCAGCTGAGCAGTGCAGGAGACGCTTCTGTGGCTGCTGGTTGTTCCTAGGTGGTGCCCTCTCAGGTTAGCAGAGATACTTGGGATGAGCACCCTGGAGAGCAATACACCTTGGATCACATGTTGTTGGTACCATATATGTAATCAGAGAGCTTGGTATATGCAATAGAGTGACCCCTTAGAGAAACCAGGATGTTACATTGGTCTCCTGAGATCTGGGATCAGCACTCTGTCTCCAATGGCCATTCTTGTGTGTGTGTGTTATGTGTGTGTGTGTGCACATCACACACTGCAGACTGGCACTTCCTTGGGTCCTGGAGGCTCCTGAGCAGATACCGTCCTAAGTAGGAGGCCCCTGGAATGGCAGACAGCAGCCTGGGCAACAACCTGGGATAAATATCTCCCTGTTCTCCACACACTCCCATAGGGAGAGCCAAGCTATGAGGGGCCAGGGAACACTCAGGGTTTTCTGAGTGTGGGTAGGTGGGCTTATGTGAGACCCCTGAGTGCTTCTTTTGCCCCCCTGGAGCCTGGAACTGTAAGAAAGTGGGGAAAATTCAGGAATAGGATGGCCTCTGTTTCTCTCCCGAGGCCTCTGCAGCAGTGGGTGTGAGTTGCACGAGTAGTTTCCAGACACAGCTGACTTGGTGGATTTTGGCGGCAGACTACAGGATGTTGGACTGCATCCTGATTGTGTCATCCTTGGAAGAAAAGGATGAATAAACACATAGCCTTCTCTGCAAGCACAGCACGCTTTAAATCTTGGAACTTCGTAGTCTCGCCTGAAAAGGAAAAAGCTCTAGACTGACTGTTCTGTCCTCCATTTGATCCTCAAGCTGCCATGAGCAGGTGGAACAGAAACTAAATAACAGAGCTCTATGTAAGATGGGCATCCACCCCTGGGACTTGACACTGTAGCAGTTGAAGGCAGCATTTATAAATGGTAGTTGTGCCTAGCATGTTGGGCATAGTGATGGGAGGGTGGGAAGAATGGAAAACCTGAACCCCCACCCCCTCAACCTGCAGCCAACTTTGAGAAGCTTATGGAATAGTTGGAGAACCAAGATGCATAAAGATCACAGTGCAAGGAACTGGGATCATTGTCAGTTCTTGGGTGGCCAAGTCAGAACAGGTGCCAGGGAAAAGGGAGCTCTGAGCCCAGGGAAGGGGCATAGTTTGTGAGGAGAGCTGCAGACTGTGAAGGGCTGGAATGCCATGGGAAGTGATTTGGACCTGACCCAGCACACCCTATACTCCACTTTCTGTTTTTTGTGTGTGTGTGTGGCATCAATGAAGAAAGCTACCTTGGGGGCTTCTTTATCCAGTTATGTGTGCACCCCAGGGGGCCCTGGACGTGAATGGGGAGGATAGGATAAGGGATAGGGAGAAACGGTCAGCTTTATGAATAGCGGCTCCATTGAAAAAGCTGATGGAGAGAGCACCTCCAGGAGTAACCCCGACCCCTCAGGGATGGTACAACTGTCCAGAGAGGCCATGCGGGGTCCAACCTGCCAACACACACTTGGAAGTCAGCGATGCAGGTGGGCATGATGGTGGAGAAGAGAAGTCTGGGTCTGAGTACCAGGGAGCTCGGCAGGGTTTGGGCCAAGGCAGCAGTTGTGGCTGCAGAGAGATCAGGGAGTGATTTGATGCTGCAGAGAGCCCTCTGTGGGGAGGCAGGGAGCCGAGGGCCTGGAGAGTGGCTGCCGGGCCTTGCTGTCTGGTCCTGAGCCCTGCCAGGCTTGCAGCCACAGGTGCATAAAGGGCTTCCTGGGGCTGTGCTTGCTTGGGCCATTTCCTTCCCTTCGAGCTGTGGGCAATAAGGGCAGGGTAAGGCTTCCAACCCACTGCCTTGGCCTGTCCTTGCACTTTCTAGCTGGCAGTCACGGCAGAGGGGCCCAGGAATGGAGGAGGCATGCTTCTGTCCAACATGGAGCTGTTTGGGGCCTGCCCTCTAGAGGGGCCAAACTGGGGAAGGCTGAGCCTGGGAACTTTCCTTCAGAGGGCAGAGATATTCCCTCCATTCCCAGGGAAGCCAGAGAAACTGTCCACCCAAACCACAATCTGACCTTGGTCCTCTGCTCCGAGTCTTCATGGTTTCTTTTTATAGTGCTGTGGGCCAGCTCCAGTGACCTTGCTCTACGTTCTTATGCAGAACCTTCTGTCTGACAGCCAAGCCTGGGGTCAGGGTGGGAGGGTGGTGGGAGACAGAGCCCAAGGTGTCTGGAGAACTCCACTAAGAGTCAAGGGGGTAGGCCTGAGTTATCCCCTCAGAGCTGGTCCCCGAAACCCAGAGGTTGACTGAGTAAGTGTCCTTAGCAGGGCCTACATGTGCATCCCATGCTTGGATGAATGAGGAGCAGAGTGTGCTCCAGGATCATGAGCACAGCCTGATGGAGGTGGGGCCTCCCACAGAGCACAAGTGTGTGTGTGGGGGGTCTGGCCAGACCAGCCTCTGGCTTGAGTCTTGCTTCAACAGAAGGGTCTGTGAGGTCTGGGAGAGGGCAACAGCATCGCCCCCTCAGATCTGGCCCCAAGAGCATATATACTCTACAGTCTTGGCCTCTTAGAGTCTTTAAGATCCAGGGGCCATCTGGGGCCTCCTCCTGGGTAGGAGAACAGGGGAGCCCTTAGGTCCTGGGGTCACCTGTACCAGGGGACACCAGGCCCCAGCCCTAGACATCCCTGGCCAGCCAAGGTAGAGCAGAGCCATGGGGTGAACAGTCCTTTCCCAAGGTGGGATTCAGGGCCCCTGAGGTGCATTGGGCCTGGAGTTGGCGCTCTGGTGCTCTTATGGGTGTGTCCTGAGATTTGCTGAGAATTCAAAGATGGGCTGCCAGGTTGTCTCAGGTGTAGCCTCACCTGAGCTTGGTCTCTGTCCCCAGTGGGTTGCTGTCACTCTCTATCCCTCTCTTGGCAGAACGCAGAGCCAGAACCCCGGAACCTCTCCATGGGGGGCCATGTGGGCTTCGACAGCCTCCCGGACCAGCTGGTCAGCAAGTCAGTTACTCAGGGCTTCAGCTTCAACATACTCTGTGTGGGTGAGTGCTGTGGCCTGGCCTCGGACAGTGCCTTCTGGGAGAGGGGAGCTGCTGAAAGGGGTCTTCCCAGGCAGAGTGAAATATTGGGGGGTGGTAAGGAAGAGGACTTGTTTGGGGTCTCTGCCATGGTCAAGGACAGAGTTGGAGCCAGGGCCTGACTCAGACTTGTCAGGAGGATTAAACAGGATTAGGCACATGAATGTGTTTTGTAAAGCTTGGGTGTTTATCAGAGATTTAGATCCATTTATTCATTTGTTTGTTTATTTTAAAATGTTTACTCATCCCTACTATGTGTGAAGGATGCTGGGAAACAAGACTGTGCCCTGTCAAGAGTCGGTTATGCAGAGCATCACAGCATTGTGCACTGAGGGCTCCAGCACACATCCAAACACACACAACCCATAATGGGAAGACACATGATTTCTGAGGTCCCTTGTAGAGGGGATGGCTCCTGGGAGATGGGGACAGCAAGGGACAGAGTGGGAGGCCTGTGCCTCTCTCTCACATGGAGGCTAAGGGCACCTGAGCTGTACCCAGCCTAGCCCCCACCCAGGGACAGTCTGAGTTCCGGTCTCTGAGAAACCCCTCCACTCCCTGCTCCCTAGGGGAGACTGGCATTGGCAAGTCCACGCTGATGAACACACTCTTCAACACGACCTTCGAGACTGAGGAAGCCAGCCACCACGAGGAGTGCGTGCGCCTGCGGCCCCAGACCTATGACCTCCAAGAGAGCAACGTGCAGCTCAAGCTGACCATTGTGGACGCTGTGGGCTTTGGGGACCAGGTCAACAAGGATGAGAGGCAAGAGGCGGGAAGGGCAGCCCGGACAGTCTCATCTTGGCCCCACCCACTTGGCCATGGGTGTAAAACTCTGCCTGAGCACTCCTCACTCCCAGCTGCCCCCATAGAATAACTGAGCCCCTACACTCTGTGAGGGCTAGGGAAGGACCTCTTGGGGAATATTTGAGGCTCTGTGGCCGCTAACTGACCAGTTACTCCTTGGGGGTGGTCAGGAGATGGGGTCAGATCCCTAGACCAGTCAGGGATCCTCAGATGGAAGCTGTCTCTTCCCACTGAGAGAAGGCCACTGGGCAGCCTGGCGTGGCTGTGGGGCAGGCCTGCCCAGCCCATACACTGAGGCTCTGCTGCCTGCCTCTGAGGTGATGGAGCCATCTGTAGTTACAGGCCCATAGTTGACTACATCGATGCGCAGTTTGAAAACTATCTACAGGAGGAGCTGAAGATCCGCCGCTCACTCTTTGACTACCATGACACGAGGATCCATGTTTGCCTCTACTTCATCACACCCACGGGGCACTCCCTCAAGTCTCTGGACCTGGTGACCATGAAGAAACTGGACAGCAAGGTACATGGGCCCCACCGCCCCTCATCCCGCTGGCTCCATGGCCCTCCCCAGGGTTGGGATGCGGTGGTCGCTACGTGGTTCTTCACTGTGGTCTTCTGGAGCTCTCCTGGTCAGGGGCTTGCAGACCACCCTGTTGGCTTGGTCCTCCCTATACTTCCTATTGCATCTGTCCCTGTTGCTCCAGCAGGCCCCCACTGCTCTGGGCTCTCTCTACAGCTCTGTGCCCTGGGTCTGGTCCTGAGCCACTTCCTCTGGCTAAACTGGTTCTCATTCTCAGCCCACTGGACCCTGGTCCCCCTGCCCCTCTTTCTAGGGCTGCCTCCACCTGGACCCTCTCCCCAAAGCATTCTCCATCCCATCTCAGCTCTTCTCTCTTCATGTTCTCTCTATTCCTAGTTCCTTTGCTCTCTTCACTTCCCCTTTCCTTTTTGCTGTAGATTTCACTAGGTGCCTCCCAAGTCCACTGGGGAAAGGTGAGATAAACCCCAGAAATGGGTTGTGAATCAGGAGAGGGCATTGAGAGGGCAGAGAAGAAAGGGCAGCTTCCTAGGGATGACAGGAAGGGTTGGAGCTCTGGGTCTCCCAGGCACCTGTCAGCTCTCACACGCCTGCCCTCCCCCCATCTCAGGAATTCACGTTTTCTGAGGATATTGGGAAATAACCATGGCCTGGGAAATGTCAGTCTTCCTGTGGCCACTGCTGATGGGCTCATCTGACTTGTTTAGTGGGGAGCTCAGAACCCCTGCTGCTGCTTCTGTCAGGCCCCAGGCCAGTTGATACCTCCAGAGCACTCTAGGTTAAAGCTGGGTATGCCCTAGGGGGACTAATTTTAGGGCTGGACAGTGGTTTGGGGAACCAGGGCTATAGGAAGCACTACAGCTGATTGTTACAACCCATCAGAACTGCCGCAGGTGGGTGGATTTGGGCCAGGGCTGCCCATGGGAGCAGTTCCATCTCCCTGGCTTCTTCCGCCTCTGCCCAGGGATGTTGCCTGGCCAAGGCTGTCCATGGTCAGGGAGCCGTTGCTCCAAATACTCAAGCAACCTGCTGCCCCCTCTCCCCTGAATCCGGCAGGTGAACATTATTCCCATCATCGCCAAGGCTGATACCATCTCCAAGAGCGAGCTCCACAAGTTCAAGATCAAGATCATGGGCGAGCTGGTCAGCAATGGGGTCCAGATCTACCAGTTCCCCACTGATGACGAGGCTGTTGCAGAGATTAATGCAGTCATGAATGTGAGCATTGGGCAAGGGCCTCAGGGCTCTGGGGCCAGAGGGCTGGGAGCCAGCAGATCTCAGACACAGCCCCGAGATTCTTTTCCCCAGGACTCCAGCCTTAGCCTCTCCAGGGCAGATGGGTGGCATCAGGAACTAGCCAGTCCTGCATCCTGTGGACAGGGGATGAGAGGAATCAAGTATTGGGCTTCTACTAGGGCTGGTTTTGAGTTTCACAAGATCCGGATTCAGGGTGGGAACCTGAAACCTGTAAGAGTAAGCAGGCATGATGCCAGGGCTTGGGAACTTGGAAGGGGGCCATGCCTACAGGCCCTTTGAGGGAGCTTTCAGTCACCCCTGGGAAGCCCGAGAGAGACAGGAACACCAGGAAGGGAGTTCATCCCACTCCTCTGTTGAGAGGTTCTAGGGCACTTGTCCAAGAGAGAGCCAGGAATTGCAATCTGGCCCCAGGGCCTTTGTTCTGGTCTGGGCAGCCTCAGGTCAACCCCTCCCTGGGCCCCGGGGGTGATTAGAAGGGGCTGTCCATCAGCCTGTGTCAGTTTAGTGCTCATGCACACTTGGGCCCCTTTCCAGGCACACCTGCCCTTTGCGGTAGTTGGCAGCACCGAGGAGGTGAAGGTGGGGAACAAGCTGGTCCGAGCACGGCAGTACCCTTGGGGAGTGGTGCAGGGTGAGTGTGGCGGGGAGAGAGCATCCCCAGCCGTAGGCCCTGAACTTAGTCCCTGTCCTGCCTTGCTCTCCTTCCTCTGCAAGCCTGCATGTAGCACTCTGTTTTGGGCCTTGTGCTCCCTGTGCCCACCTGTGTGTCTGCCGTGACTCTGTAGAATCTGCTCGTAGCACTCTGGCCACCACCCTGGGCCCTGCCCCCATGCCCATCTGTGTACCTGCCTGGTGCCCCACGCACCCTTTGCTTTCAGTGGAGAACGAGAATCACTGCGACTTCGTGAAGCTCCGGGAGATGCTGATCCGGGTGAACATGGAGGACCTCCGTGAGCAGACCCACAGCCGGCACTACGAGCTCTATCGGCGCTGCAAGCTGGAGGAGATGGGCTTCCAGGACAGCGATGGTGACAGCCAGCCCTTCAGGTGAAAGCCTTCGCCTGGAGCCACAGCCATACCCGCCATGCTGGCATCTGCCTTCTCGGGTCATATGACCCAGAGCGGGGCTGTGGGGACCCCAGCCTTCTCCTACCCCCAGGGCCCACATGTTTCTACTTCTCTGGCTCAGCCCCTACCCATCCCTCCATAATCCCACCCTTGACCTCTCTTCTCTGGGTCTCCACAGCCTACAGGAGACATACGAGGCCAAGAGGAAGGAGTTCCTGAGTGAGCTCCAGAGGAAGGAGGAAGAGATGAGGCAGATGTTTGTTAACAAAGTGAAGGAGACGGAGTTGGAGTTGAAAGAGAAGGAAAGGGAGGTGTGTGCTGGGCTCGGGGATGGTGGTGAGGAAGGGCAGGGCTCGGCTGAGAGGTGGCAAGGCCTGGGCAGCAGCCCTGCCCCTGCCGAAGGCTACCCCCCACCTTTCACTCCCAGCTCCACGAGAAGTTTGAGCACCTCAAGCGGGTCCATCTGGAGGAGAAGCGCAAAGTGGAGGAAAAGCGGCAGGAACTAGAAGAGGAGACCAGCGCCTTCAACCGCAGGAAGGCTGCAGTAGAGGCCCTGCAGTCGCAGGCCTTGCAAGCCACCTCGCAGCAGCCCCTGAGGAAGGACAAAGACAAGAAGAAGTAGGTGCTGGGCCCCGCCCCGAGCTCGCTTGTCCTGTGCATGCAGCTCTCTGCTCTCCTGCTCTCTGGCCTGTGCTGGTCCTCTCGTGCTCGAGCCTCTCACTCGCTCTCTCGCGCATTTGCCATCTCTCATTTCCGCTTGCCCTCCCACCTCTTTCTTGCTCACCTTTCTTTTTCTTCCACTAGTGACCTCAATATCTCACGATCTGGATCTTTCTTTCATGTCTGTACATGCTCTCTTGCATGAGTGGTCTTGTTCTCTCCTTCTCTCTCCCTCTCTCTCATTTGTTCTCCTGCAGCCCCTTCAGCAGCCAGGGATTGTCCACTGCAGTGTGGTGGAGGCTGGGCCACACAGGGAGGGAGAGGCTGTAGCTGTAGTGGGCTCAGGGAAAGTCTTCAGGCCAGGAGAAGACAGGGCCCAGGATTGTCAGCATTTCCAGACAATTCCAAGTGCTCCTGTGGTTTCTGCTTGGACAGCTATGGTGCATTCCCCCTGCAGTCTGAGGCGGTGGGTGTGGGACTGATATTGGCTGGCAGGTGGTGACTGAGAACAGTGGAGACTAGAGTCCAGCCAGTGCTGCCCCCGGGGCACTAGGCTCACTACCCAGCTATTTTGAAGGCACTTGGGGCTGAAGGAAGGACAGCTGCTCTCTCTAGGGGAACTGGGGGTCCTGCTGGGAAAGGGGGCTGCTCCCCAACTAGAGGTTGGAGTTACTCTCCAGAGAGTAGACTCTGGGGAGAGTGACAAAGAATGGCAAGGAGTGCAGTCAACTTATTGGCCAGGCGGGGGCAACTCTGAGTCATGTCTCCTTGGTGGTTTTGATAGCCCATTGTCACACCCTTAGCTGGAGTACAGATGCCCTGGCTTCCAGGGATCCCTCTCCCTCTCCCACCTTGCTTCATTCAGCATCCCATGCCACATCACACAGTCCCAGCCATCCCTACTTCTCCTTGTCCCTGGCCTGTATCTTGTGCCTACCTTCTCTAGCTAAGTAGGTTAGTTCCTGGGTTAGCACCCTTGGAATTGACCCTTACCCTTGGGCTCTATTGAACCCCATTTTCTCCTGGAATGTTTGTCAGTGTGTGCCAGACCCTTCCTTCCTTGGTAGCAGTGAAGTTAGTGGTTAAGGCCAAGAAGTGCATATTAGCTGTGGCCCTGGGCTGCTGCTTTGGGCATCAGCCCCCTTTTCTCCACCCCATGCATTCCCACACCCATGGCGACCCTGCCCTGCTCCCTGTCAGCTTGGCTCAGGCCATCTTAAAGGAAAGGCAGGCAGGGTCCCCTGGGAAATAAGCTGAAACCAACGACAAGGACCTATGGCCAGGTTAGGATCTGAGGGCCTGTGGGCATGAGGCACAGGCTGGCAGTCAGTGCCTGGAGCTTTTACCTTGGCCCTGCCGGGAGGCACTGGCACAACTCTCTGAGTGGGGGCTTGTCGCCGGTGTCTGGCCTCCCTGTTTGTTCCATGTGGCCTGGAACATAGGCCTTTTCTGTTTGCTGGACACAGCAGAAAGCTTCAGTCAGTTTGGCCTCTGGGAGAGAGGCTTCCCTTCCCATGCTGGCCTGGCAGAGGCTGGGAGTGGGACCGGTGAGGTGGCTTGGGAGCACTTCTTCCTCCTGCCCTGGTCAGGGGGTGGGGTGAGCAGGGTGTACATTTTTCATGACCATGTAGCTGTTTCTTCCTCAAATTTTAATCCATTTTTGCAAAATTACTTCCCAACCAGATCTTGACCCTCAGCTGGGATGCCACAAACTGAAGCGAATTCCCTGCTTTGCTCGTGACAAATGCCAAACTGACTGCCCTTTCCCAGTGTCCATTTTGCTGTCTTTTGCTTCTGTTTGATTTGGTCTGTGTATCTTTTAATGTGTCTGTTTCTTTTGTTTGTTTTATTTTTATTTTTCAGTTAACGCACACACAGATTTACATGTCAAGAGCGGACTTTAGACTTTCATGTGTTAAGTTGCTTGAGTTACACCTTGTGACCCTTCTCCCATAACATGGTGTGCGGACGGACTGGGAGCCGGTACAGACTCCAGTGTTTACAGTTTTGCTTTCCCCCATCCTGCCCCAGCCCCAGCTGCCCCTGGGCCTGATGGGCCACCCCTCTCTATGCAATCATGTAAAAAAGCCAGGAATGCTGGAATCCAAAACTGACGAGGTTTATTTTTTTCAGAGCCAGTGGCTGGTCTTCCATTTACAGTGTCACTATTCCTTGATGGAGCAGTTATGTGCCGCTCTAGCGAAGGGCCCAGCCGGCGATGCTGGGCCTAATTGTTCAGCGTCAAGATGGCAACTCACGCGGTGCTCTAGGTGCGGCCGTGTGGCCTGGTATACATGCTGCAAAACTCACCCGATTCCCCATCATTTTAATTTTTCTAACCTAGAGCTTAATTTCAATAATAACTTTTAAAACTTTAAATTTTTATTTTGGCACAAGAATAAAGACAGAGAATATCCTCTCCCATTATTTTCATAAGTAACACACATTCCCTGATTTTTAAAAACTAAAATTTCTCCAAACCTTCCTTATGTATAAAGTACCCCTATATATAGGGAGAGGTGGGTAATAAACTTCCTGTAATGACAGTGTTCGGAATTTCTTTACGGATGAAAGTGCAACATGAATAAGACCATGTCCTGTGTTTTTACTGTAAATGTAAATGGAACAGCAACCCATAGCCATTGTCTGTACCCCAGAGGTGCTACCTGTAACCAGGGGCCAACTCCATGTACGTGTGTTAAGTGTTTGACTCCAGTTAAGACCTCAGACCAACTCTGTATATTCCAAGCTCAAAGAGTGCTCAGAGGGGAGAAGGTTTTTATTCCAAGGTCATTGTTTCCTTTTTTCCTGACTGAGTCACAAGACAAAGATATGAAGGTGTCTGATGTATGTGGACAATTTAAGAAAAAAAAAGAAAGAAAGAAAAAAAAAACCAGCAAAAGAGCTTTTCCCAGTCAGCTGCACTCCAAAAGAGAACATTTTAAGTACTTAGCAGTATTGATTCATTCCTGTTCCTGTTGGTTTGCCAGCCACTGAGATTATGAGAGTTGAAAATATGGCCTGGTAAAATGAGAGACAAAAAATGAATAGATGAAAGGAAGGAATTTGGTTAATGTTGGTGAAGCATGGCACTGGGCACCAGGGCTACCCAGAGTAATGCACGGCCCCTGCCCTCAAGGAGCTCACAGTCTAGTGCACTTCCTAGTTGGGAGCCTTAGGAAGCTGTGCGAATTTATTGGTGGATGGCTGTTTTGTTCTCCACACCCTCAGTCTTCCCTGCCATCACAGTTTACCCGTCTGCCTTGGCCTGCTTTATTGATTTCCAGGACAAGCTCTGGCTTCCTCCCGCCCTCCTGGGGTAGTGAGCCACTCAGAGTGGGGCCGAGGGCTGAGCTGAGTTGTCCACTGAGATACTGCCAGAAAGAGGCAGCTTACACGTGAGGGGCTCCGCACACCAGGAGCAGAGCAGGGTTTATTAACACTTAAACTGAAAATTCTCCAAGCATTATGCCATGAACAGGGGCAGATCCAGGTTTTGTGGGGCTGAAAGCTTGTACGATTTGGGAAGCCTTCTTTAAAAACAAGATTAGTGCAAAATGAGGTATAGGGCCTTGGTGGGGACCCTGAGGACTAAGCTTCATTAGCTTCACAGTTGATCCACCCCTGATTGTGACTGAAAACTGATGTCTCATTGTATGCAGTTTGAAAGAGGAGCCATCTAAAGATATATATCAGCATATCTAAGGCAGGTGTGGACAGCGAGTGGCTTGCCTTTAGGCTAATTATGTTTTAAAGTGTATTCACTTGGGTTGAAATAGGACCTTTAAGATAACCTCTCTCAGCTCAAGTATTTCTGAAGAGGCTCAGTGGCCCAGCAGGTTAACTAGTTGTATAAGAAACGAGGACTCCTGGCTCATGTACCAATGTGGGGGCTGGCTCTGGAGTGGGCAGATTCTGCCACCTGTTCACTGCGGACTGCGGGCTACACCCAGGGCATGCTGGGAGGCCAGAACTGTGCCTGGCTGCCTGTCCGCAAGCCCAAGGCTTCTCAGCATCTCTGTGAGACCTGTCAGATGAGCATTCTGGGGGCTGAGCTGCCCTCCACGGGTCCCATCAGCTTGAGCGTGCTTCATTGCACTTCTCTCCCCCTGTTGTTTGTGTTTGGAATTTTGTTATCTGTAGCTGAGACCAAATTAAACCTCGGTGCCCAGGTGAGCTTGAAACTTGCCATTATTTAACCAACTACCCTCGTGGAATGTGACCCGCCTGCAGGATCTGATTCACCCGTCCTTTTCTTAATGTCAGTTGTTGGCATCGTTAGGGCTATCACATGGGATCATGTTGGCATTTACTATTGTGTCTCTCATGAACCATGTTGCTTTTGGGTAGACTCACCGTGGAATTTCTTGTTCAAACTGGGACACTTGAGAGCAAAAGGGAGTGCTATTAATAATTATGCCAGGTCTACAAGCAGACCAGTTCTACCAGAACTGTCCCAGGCAAACGGGGAGGTATGGTCACCCTAGTTATAGGCAAACAGTATATAGGCGGTTTATAATTGTGCAAAGTGACTGCATATGTTTGTGTGTGTATATGTGTGGGTTTCCTGTTAAATGGGGCTCATACTACTGGATAAGAGGCTTGAGGGAATGTGGCTTGCTAGTCTGTTATAACATGCTTTTCTAAAACTGCTTCATTCGTTAATTCATTTACTCCTTCATTGACTGTTTTTGTTCCTTTCCATTCACTTTGTACTCATTTATTTTCATTAAATTTTGCATTTATTTTGAGTTTTTGTGGTGTCTTTTTTGGGCAGAAGCTTTTCTGATTTAACAAGGTTCCTAAGCCTATTACTCTGCTACAACCATGGTAAAATACCAGCTTGTCTACTCTGTGAACTTTGTGAGGGTTGATCAGCTTCTATAGGAATTGTTTTAATAGGGAACCCTGCTACAGGCATCTGTGAGGGGCAGTTGAATGCATGTGGAATGGAGGAGAAAGTCACAATTAGGAAAGAAGGTACAGCCTGTGGTCCATGAGTCTATTGAGTGAGCAGGTGCTGTACAGGACAAGAGAAGACAAGCTGCCCTTGAGTATACATCCTTGTCAAGGCCGCCTGACATAGAACTAACATTTGAGTCCTTATAATGTGCCACATTGTCTTAATATGCATTACATTTATTAACTTCCCTCATCCCCATGTTAATCCTATGATCAGGTACCATTAGTCTCCCTATTTTATAGGGGAGGCACAGAAAGGTAAAGTACCTACCTAAGGTCAGACAGCTAGTTGTGTGAGAAGTTGGGATTTGAACCTAGGTAATCTATACCCGTAATTCCTTGGCATCCTGATGGGATGATAACAGTATTAATGTAGTCACTGTTAAAGTGTGCAGCCTGACAGCATGGATCTAAGATGATTTGGGGGGATAAGAGGCCCTGGTGGGCAGGCAAAGGTTGAGGAAGGGGAGACTGGTGGTTGAAGAAAGTGATGAGCTCTAGGGTTAATTTGTTGAGGACCTTTCTCTGCTGGACTCTAGGCTAGACTCTGGGGAGGCAAAATGAGATAGAGGGCTGAGATTGGGGAGCTGACAGGGGGACTGTTACACAGACATCCCTAGCAAAGGTGCAGTTTAACTCTGCCTACGAGGCAGCAGGTAGCAGGGAAGCAGAGTCTTCAAGCTTTGAAGGACACCCTCCAGGAAACTGAAGGGAGAAAGGCCTTCTTGATGGGGACCACAGCACATCCAGAGGCCTGGAACAACTTTGTATGACTCGCTCACAGTGTTTAGTGGGGGGAATGCCGACTGAGCAAGTTTAGGAAAGGTCCATAATGTTCACCTGCCAACCTCCCTTCTCAGCCCATATGTCTTGCCTGCTGCTGTAGCACCTGCCACTGACCTTTCTCCCATCTCCACTTTCTGCAGCCACAGTCCCTTACCAACCTCTGCCCTTCTCTAGGTGAAGACGGAAGATGGACTCTTGTCCATATTTTTCCCTCCCTCTCTAGTGATCTTATCTCTGAACCAAGGTGGGTTTGGAGTTCCTAGTATCAGAGAAAGAAGATGTCAGCACTGGCAGGAAAGGAGAGATCAACAGTGGAATGGAGTTAGAGGGGAATAGGTTGGTACCTGAGACCCAAAGACAGGCTTGAACAGCCCACAAGACTTTAACTCACATCTGGTGCTTTAGCAAAATAGAAGTTAGCTTCCCAAAAGAGTAACATCATTTACAAAAAGGTGGGGGTAACGAAGCCATCCCAGGACTGGGGCTCATAGGTGTACCTTCTCCTTTCTCCAAGAGATTGAGTTGGGTCACCTGCCTGGTTAAGAAGTTCAGAGCCTCCCAGCAGTCTGAGATAATCTGAGCTGGTATGGGCCCTCATTATGAGCCCCTAGCCCACCCACAAAGATTGCCTACCCACACTGGAAGGGAACAGACAGACATGGCCACTGTTGGGAGCTATGGCCAGAAGCAGCATGCTGCCTGAAGCATCTCCATCTAAAATGGGTGCCAGACTAGAAGACTGTTATTGATATGGCCCAGGAGATGATTTTTCAAGTGTCTTTGGCTCTAGCAAGTCTAAATGCACTTTATCCCATAAGTGTGAAAGAAGAGTTAAACAGGGTTGGAAGCAAAGTTTAGTTTTATAAAAGCTACAAGCAAGTAAGCCTGTGTCAAGAGGAGATGGGGATGTGTGCCAATTTTAGTATGACATTATGGTACATCTGATCCTTAGCCACTTTGCCCCTCATAGCTGCTCATATCACCATGACTTAGCACATGTACAGAAAACTCTTCACGGTGGAAAGATTTCAAAACCACCTGAGTGTGTGGCTGTGATTTATATTCCCAACACAGTATACAGCTCCAGCTGCAAGGACACCAGCTGGACTCCACTGCTTCCAGAGAATGGCTCTATAGTATTGGCTTCAGAGAGGCAGCTGGCCTCTCCCCTTGGCAGCTGAGCTAGTACCTCCTCCTCCTCACAGCACAGTGGTTGGAGCAGACATAGCATTAGAACCTGCTCATCCCAACAAAAAGCTTTCAGAGCTGTGGCTCTGCCTCTCCCAACACAGGTTTTACCCTATAATATCCATTCATTAGTTTAAATATTAGTGTAAGCATACCCCTAATTAAACTACTATAAGAGTAATAAAGGAAAAATGTGCTTAAAGCTGCCTCAAGTTACTATACATTAAACAAAGCACACTGCAAATCCAGTCCTGTCACAAGGAGGATAAGTCATGACCAAGCCAGGGTAAATGCATCTGCAGAGATTGTCCCATTTTCAGAGTGGCAGGCAGGCTAGCTGGGACTTGAAGCGCTGCACATGTATTTGGTATAAGTCTGGGATGCTAGAAGGGCCTAGCCAGCTCTTGAGGCCAGAACAGCCAGGACTGGTCAGTCGGAACCAGCCCCAGCTCTTTAGTCCTGCACAAGATCCACCTACTTCTGGCCTTATATTCCAACTGTTAGGGACCAATACCAGGCTTTGCTGGAGAAGGAAGGAGAAGCTATTGCAGTATGAGCCTTCATTCTCCCTGTCTCAGGCTTGGGAGGAGAGAGGGGGGCAGGGTCATGGTTGACCAGGTTAGAACGACCTGCAGCTCTAGTGACCCTGATCAGTCTTTCCCCACCCCCCTTATTTTCTTCCAAAGACCTTCTTCCTTTCTTGTTACAAGATACATAAAGCCAACGAATTCCAAGGAATCCAAGCAAGGAAGTGTTCCCATTTTGCTCAAGGAGGTCACTGGAGTCAGGGCAGAGAGGCTGATGGCAGGTGAAACAAAAAATTGTCTGTGCAGAAAGATGACTAGAAACTTCTTAGCTGCTGCATTACAACTTTCTTGCAGTCGCTGAATTGGTCAATACTGATCTGTAATTAAAACAGTGGCCAGCCTTGAAGCAAAACCATCTTAAACTCTAAGGAATAGGCAGCTCAGTGTCAAAAACACTTCCGTGAAGCAACCACAGGAGGGATCCAACCACTCAACTTAAAAAGCATTAACTCCATCATCTCAGGGACATCCATCTCCAACCTCAGTAAAATTGTCATTGGCCTAACTGTGCATTCCATCTTAACCTGTCCATCCTGAAGGATTCTTCCCCCACCCCAGCACCTGCCTCATGGTACCTCACTGCCTAGCACCAAATACTCTTATGGAAGGTAAAGGACCTGGAATTTATACTCCCCACTATTAGCCTTGGCTCAGGGTTGCTTCTTTCTGAGCTAGACATGTCCCCTATTCTCTTTGGCTACAAGGATTGCCATTGAAATAAAGCTTCTCTCACTGACTGAGAAACCCCCCACCATTAGTCCAATGAAGGGAACATGTGTCCCATACCCAAGGTCCAATGGGCATGGCAAAGTTGTAGAAAGCCTAGCCCTTAGGTAGCCTCTTCCCAGAGCCATCATGGCCAGAGTATCTCCTGGAGCCCACAAGGGCCAAAAGGGGCCAGGGGTACCCTTTTGGGGTCCGAGTACATCTGCTAAGGGGGTATGACCCTGAAGGCCTGGTCTGGGGCAAAGTTGATGTCTACCTGTGCTTTCTTTAGCAGATCAGATGTAGGAGTCAACCAGTCGGGCATGAGCCTCTCCAACTCTAAGGTGATGATGACCAAGGCCAGTGTGGAGCCCTTGAACTGCAGCAGCTGGTGGCCCGCCATACAGTGCTGCAGCTGCCTGGTCAGGGACGCGACGTGGAGGGAAGGATTCCTCTGAGGCAGCAGGTCCAACACGTGGGGCCAGCCCAGGACCACCAGGGCGTGGAACTGGAGACCATGGTTTTTAATGTTAGACTAGAAAACCCCATACTTTCCATAAATCAATGACCAAAAGTACAAACAATTTAAACTTCCATCAGGGAGCATCAAATGTTGCCCAACCCTTTTCATTCCCATTCCCTCAAGGGGCTTGAGGCTTAATGCCCATTCTGTGGCAGAGCTGAGCTTCAACCTTAGAGAGAAAAAAGTCTGCTGCTCTCTGACGTGGTCATTAATATCATAAGCTTTAAGTACCCAGATGACAATGTTTCAATTCTGAAAAATAGAATCATACTATTCAAGATCAAGGTAACAAAAGTATCTGTTTGACAAGAAGAAACTCAAACTTGGCAAGTGTGGTCATTTTTCATAATGAAACAGCCCTTGGTGATTTAATCCTTCATGCTTCAAAACAGACCAAAACCCCGTGACATTTCCACATTGCATATTTTTGCCTTACTAACAGAGTCATATCCTTCAGGATGATCATCATTCCCCTAACTAAAAACAAAAACTAAATGTATGATATTTTTTCAAGTGCCAGATCAATATGGTCTAAAGCTTCAACAAGGATTGTGTGTAGATGGATAAAGACAGCCAAGTGAATGTGTGTAAAGTGTAGCAAAAGCAGACAGCTTTTTATGTACAGTATTCATAGAATGGAAAGTTAAATATTTTTGCAGTGTGTATTTAAAAAGAGAAACTCACCATAATAGTGCCGCCTAAAAATCTTTGTAAAGTTAATTTAATGTAAAAGTGGGAGTCCGGTGGAATGGTGTTGGATTTGGGTCGATTTAAAACACATTTTCACTCTTCCGTACGTCGTGAGCCTTGTGGGTCACTTCACTGTGGTGCATGTGCAAGGACGTGTGCACGCCTGGGCTTTGCTGTCCTATGTTGTGAACAGCTGATCCAAAGGCACAAACTCCTCATACTCACTATAGTCAAGAAGTCCAGCGGCGTCCCAGTATAGAGGTCCCATTGCAGTACGTCCAGAATAGCCAGCTCCATCCTCAGCAGCTCATTCGGGGTACAGGCAGAACCATAGTGCTTTATGAAGTCTTTTACACGTGGAATTAACTGTTAAAAAGAAAATAAAAAGGCCAAAGCCCTATATCATGTCATGGTAGCTTTTGTTTTCTTATCCATGGGGATTGGGTATCTCATGACCCGAGTGGAGTGCTCTTCCAGTAGCCTACCACAAAAAATGCTTCTGAAAGAAAAAACCAAGCCAGCTCTTGGCTATCTGTCAAGGTTCCACATAGTAGTGACAATATATAGTGAATGTCACATGGTTACCCCCTGCAAACAGGTCCTGATCCCTGGCGGCATGCCAGCTTATACCCAAAGGCTGAGGCTGTACTCTGGGCTTCCATACAGCTGTAAGAACTCACCCAAAGTTTTCTAGGAGCTGTGGGTTCTGCCCATTTCTGTTTGCTGTTCCCACCATAGTTCTTTTTATTGAGAGAAAAATTGTGTCTTTGAGCTTCCTGGTCTGCACCAGCCAGGCCCACTGGTAAAACCTCCCAAAGTTTTTGCAGCACCACAGCTGCAAACATGTACCCTTCAACCTTGAAGGCAATTCAGTTCTGGAAAAACCATGACCTTTTCCCAGAGGGACTAAGGAAGCTTATCTACATGTAAACATCCAAGCACCAAATGCATTAGAGTGTTGGTCCTATTTTTTTTAGATAAATGAAGTATTACTATAACCTCCAGAAACGCTTCTCTTCATTTACTTGATTTTAAGTTAGACAAAGGCAACTTTTGGGGAGTACATATTATATTCTAACAAACAGTGGTTAAAAACATTTTTATTGAAATTTTGGCACTACACACACAAGCATTTTTTTCCTGCCCCCTTAGGTCCTGAGCTCAACCAAGACAGACTATGGGAATGGCGGTGGTTCCACCATCTCCAAAGGGGGAGAAGAGGCAGGGAAGCCTGGGAAGGGTATTGGGAGATATCCAGAGCAGAAGCCACAGCAAAACTTGCAAGTCCGAGTAAGCCTGGAAAACATGGTCAGGACTTCTCCCCCTACCAGCACTTGGTCCTCCTGCCCAGCTCACAGGAGGACCCTCGAGTCCCTCAAGACCAGTTTCATTGACACAGCCAAGTCCTTAAGTCTCAGGCAGCTTTCTTACATGTCCATCCCTAGAAACTACCTTAAGCCACGTGGTTTGGAAAGCTTTTTCCTAGATCAACAGCAAATGTCTGTTTAATAGGAGGTGGAATCTGGCATCAACCAATGAGGCAAGATATATCTGCCAAGACCTCAGAATTTGCTGGGCTAGGAGAATTCAGCTTTTCTAATTTATGGGGTCTCAGTCTGACAAACTAAGGAAGGAACAGCAGGAATCCTGGGAAGTTAGGGACTTTTCCAAAATGCCCACCATTTCCCAGGGTGCAGACCCTTCAGGAAGCCTGAGTGCTACCATGTCACACCCCTGTACCCTAAAAACAGTCCAGAATGGACTTCCAGGGATGCATACCTCCTCTTCTTCATTAACTTTTGCAGCAAGTCTCAAGGAAGTAATTGTGACACACTTGAGGTACCTCTCTTTTATCTGCAGTACAGAAAAAACATGTTTGAGTAGAATATGAATACCAATTATAAATTGTAAAGCATCTGTAGTCGTCGAGATTTATTTTATTTTATTATTTTTTAATAAAGACTACTACTCCACAAGACAGAAAGTACCATTTTCAGGTTTGACCAGTGAAAATGCTCCTGATTTAGAACCACACATGGCTAGTCTGTATTCTTTTGTTAGAGGTCTAACTGGAGATGGGGAATAAGGCACATTCTTAGGGAACACACAGTTCCATTCTAGCCTCAGGTCTTGCCAGATAGGCCTAGACCAGGGATTCTTAACAAGAGGTCCATGAGCTTGAGGTGAAATCCAAAAAAACATTGTGGGGACATGTTGGTGTGGGTGTGATATATTTAATAGTATAGTGTGGACTTACTTAATAGTATAGTAAGTAACTATAACTTTGCCCCTGACTGGCAAAGGGGTCCGTGGAACAAAACAGGTTAAGAACCCCTGCTCTAGACAAACATATACTACTTTATCACACAGAAGTCCTCTCCCAATGAGGTACTCTCCTGCCTCCTAGAAGTTCAACCTGGACCACCACACAACACTGAGCCAGATAAATACACTAGTAGGACAAAGAGGTGTTAGAATCCCAATTAACACTTTGGGCAAGTTATTTGGCTTATGAGCCTTGACTGGCGCATCTATGATGGCTCAGCTCTCAGGGTGCAATAGGGAGCAGAGGTAAGTTCCCTCTCCCACTATCACTATCCCCCCAGCCCTCCCTACCTTCCTTGATGCCAGGAGGCGGCTGATGATGGTGAGAGCCAGGTTAATAGTGGCCCTGGAGAAGCCAAAGATGTTATCAAGCCTCAGAAGCCACAGCACGACTTCCTGGAAGGCATTGCGGATCTCGACTTGCTGGAGAGGGGTTGGGTAGGGCAGGAGAGGTCGTTGGTGGCCAGCCCCGATCCATCAATGGCAGGAGTTGCCTGCTTGAGGTGGCCAGAAGGGCTGCGAGAAGCCCATTCCCCTTAAATGCTGGTCGGATTAAGTGCCTCTGTTGTCCAGGGGCTCCCCTATTTAGACCACTTCCCACCCACTACCCCCACTTCTCATGCTAAGCAGAGTTCCCCAACTCATACAGGCCCTCTCCCGAAGCACCAACAAGCAAGACACCCTCTTGGTGAGAGAAGCAAACGAATCCCACCTCGTGCAGGGACACACCTGGGGAAGGTCCGGGCCTCCAGAGTTGGAATCACCTGAGCCTGAGTGCAGGTGGAGCCCATCCGCCTCCCGCGCGCGCGTGAGGAGGGGATGAAGGTGCGCCCGCGAGGGCCCGGACGCGGGGACCGGTACCTGGAGTTCGCCACCCCGCCACAGGCGCGCCTCGCGGCCCAGGGCTAGTTCTAGGTGGGCGACCACTCGGCCCTGGTCCATGAGGCCTCTCCAGTCGCACGGCACCGGCCAGCGTCTTTCCTGGGACGACTGCTCGGCAGGCTGCGGGCCAAGAGCGGCGTCGGGGGCAGGGCCTCCAGCTCCTGGAGACCGCGCTGCACCTAGCCGGCGGCCTCTGGGGCTTCTCAGGGACGGCGTGGGGACGGAGGCCGCTCAGGGCTGGCGGGCCCTGGGGAACCTGCTCCTGCACCGCGCCGGGAGAGAGGCAGGCGGGGGAAACCGGAGAAGAAAGCACAGGGCTGCTTCATCCGGACGCCCGCTGGGACGCTGGCCGCGGCGCCCGACGGCTCTTACCTCCGAGGCCTCAGGCTGCGGGAGTCGCGCGCCCGAGGCCATGATTTGAGCGGGACCCGAGTCTTTGTAGGTCCTGCTCCCGGCTCAAGCCGGCATTTTATAAGCCCGCGCAGGGCATGGTGCAGCTGGGGCCAGCACGAGGGTGGGCGGGGCAGGCCCCACCTCCCAGCAGCTGCCGGGGCTGCCTCCTGCGCGTGGGGCCCGCCCCTTCTCAGCACTTGCTCGCCCGGAGGGGGAGCCTCGGGCTTGGGGCCCGACGGATTGCAGCGCGCAGAGTGGTGAGGGACCTAGACCCTCCCCACCGCCCATACCCGCCCACTTCGCACCCCTTTCCCACAGCCGCAGTCGGAGCACAGAGTCCCCAGCCGGGGGTGGGGTGGCTAGGGACCATACTGGCCCTAGGGAAGGACGCCGCTCTACAGATCCGGTCCTTCCTCGCCGTGGAGATTTGAGGGCACAAGACCAGGAAGGCAGAAGAGCATTAAGAGCACGCTCTTCAGTCGGCTTGAGGTGACATTCCTGACTCGCTGTGTGTCCACGTGCATGTGAGTTGACTTCTCAGAGTCTAGGTTTTATCTTCTCTAAAAAAAGAGGTAACATCTCCCTCAAAAGGTAGTTTATTCATGTATGCATTTATCCACTCAGGAATTATTTACTGCAGGCCTACCGTGTATTTAGTGCTAGGAAAAAAACACTGAACAAAGTAGTCATGGAGTATACATCCTAATCAAGAGAGACAGACAATAAACATGAGCAAAATACTTGGGAAACCCTGCATTTCCACTCCTAGTAATATGCCCAACAGAAATGGATTAAATACACTAAGAGACAATCACAATAATGTTCAGAGCAACACTATTTGTAATATATTTAAACTGGATACAACACAAATATCCAACAATAGTGGTATAAGATAAACAGTGTATTCACACAATGGAATACTACACTGCAATGAAAAAAATACAGCAACAAACTACTGATATACCCAACAATATGGAAAATGTTCATAAATATGATATTGAATATATGAAGCCAGATACAAAAGAGTTCCTAATGTATGATTCCACTTATATAAAGTAAAACTGATCTATACTGTTAGAATCAAGATAGTGGTTACTGTTGAAGACTGGGTAGTGACTGGTAGGGAACACAAGGACTTCTGGGGGACTGATAATGTTTCCTTTCTTGATCAAATGCTGATTATACAGATGCATTCAACATGTCAAATTTGATTGAACTGTACACTTATGATTTGTGCACTTTTCTTTATGTAAGTTATACTTTATTAAAATTTTGCATTGAAATATATGGCATGAGGTCAGATTGTGGAATGGGAATGTGAGGAGTCTGCAGACCCTCTCCCCAGTGAAACAACTATAACTGATGAAAATTATTTTTACAAAACCAAGACAACCACTTAAAGTCTCAGAAAATTGTCCTGAGGATATTCAGCAAATAGAGAAACATTTATCCAAGAGACTCTTACTACATTTCAGTAAGCACTCTATGGACTTTGAACCATGACCTGCACCATGCTCCCCACCATCCTAGCTCAGCATGATGGAAGCACTATTCCTGGTGGGTGCAGCCAAGAAGACAGGCCTCCCTATCTACTCAGGCTGTCAATCTAGGCTGCCAACATTTCTCAACCCTACCCCACCCCACCCCACAGCCACCAGCTCTGTGTTGCAGATGTTCTTTGCTAGGCAAGAGGGGTAAGAGGTCTAGGGTTCTCTTCCTCCAACCAGCCCTCATTCCTAGAACAGCTGCTCTACCCCAAAAATAGTGGACCTAGGCTACCCTACCCCAACTCACTCATAGAGCAGAGAATCCATGCTGGGAGAGGCAAGCCAAGAAGACCAGAAGCTACTGCCCCTCCCTGTCCACTGCCCCACTTGTAAAGTAGGGGTGTCACTCTGAGAGAAGCAGAATACTGTTGCAACCCCAGCTCCGGAGCAGTGGTGCAGAAGTTTTGCCTGGGAGGAGAGGCAGAAAAAGAGCTCTGTAACTCTCTTCAAAAGAACTAACTTTATTTGGAATAGATCATGGTGGAGTTCAAGCCTAAGGGAGCTATCAAAAAACCAAGAGATTTTGGTGGTAAGCAATTAAGAGGAGGCTGGTAGCAACATGAGAACAACAAGTAAATTATAGACCAGCTTGTGTTTTAATGGAGAGAACCAGGAAAAGAGACAGCTAAGAAGAGCTATTCTGAGGTTGGAACAAGCCTCAAAGACTGGCCTCAAAAAAGACCCTTGCAAAGGTCCTCAGATTTAATTGAAGCATATTGGAGAAATTTGTTGTGAAAAAAAAAAAGAGAGAGAGAGAGGGAGAGATCAGACCACATTAGTAGAGGCTAGCAACTGAATGTGACACCAACAGAGGCAGACAGCAAAGAGATCAGAGTGATGATAGTCAAAGATGGCCCTGGTAAAACCACTGTCATCACAGGGTGACAAGGTGTATGTCCAAGGCTGTGCTCTATGAAGAATGACATCAGAGGCTGTACACTGCAGGGGGAAATTGCCTAGCCAAGTCACTAAACAAACAAACAAGCATATCATTTGTGAATGACAACAAGATTTGGAATGAGGGGTAGATGGGAGATCAGACTCCAGAGTTGCTACAATATAATACCTAAAATGTTAACCGTTCAACAAAAAAATTATGAGATATACAATGAAACAGGAAAATTTGACCTATGCACAGGAAGAAAAAAATAAAAGAGACAATAGAAACTGGCTTTGAGAGGGCCCAAATGTTGGACTTAGCAGAAAAAAAGGCATCAAAGCAGCTGTTATAAATACATCCAAAGAACTAAAGGAAACAATGACTAAAGAAGTAAATGAAAATATGATGAAAATGGCTCATCAAATAAAGAATATCAATAAGGAGGTATAAATTATAAAAAAGAACCAAACAAAAATCTGGAGTTGAAGAGTACAATAACCAAAACAAAATATTTACTAGAAGGGCTCAATAGTAGATTTGAGCTGGCAGAAGAAAGAATCAGTGAAGTTGAAGATAGGTCAATAGAGATCATTCAATCTGAGGAAGAGATAGAAAAAAGAATTAAGAAAAAGGAACAGAGTCTCAGAGAATTGTGGGACACCATTAAGCATACCAATGTACATGTGATGAGAGTACCAGAAGGAAGAGAGAGAGAAAAGGACAGAAAATATATATATATTTGAAGACAAGATGGCTAAATAGGCCACAAATTTTATGAAAAATCAATCAACACATCCAGTGATGTCCAAGTAGGATAAATTCAAAGAGATCCACGATCAGATGCATCATGGTAAAAATGTTGAAAGTCAATGAGAAAGAGAAAATTTGGAAAGCAGCAAGAGAAAAATGACTCATCACATAGGGAACTCCAATAAGATTAACAGCTGACTTCTCATCAGAAACTCTGGAGGTCGGCAGGCAGTAGGATGGCATATTCTAAGTACTGAAAGAAAAAAACTGTCAACAAAATCTTATTTCCAGTAAATCTATCTTTAAGATATGAAGGTGAAATGAAGACATCCCAGATAAACAAAAACAAAAATTTTCTAGCATACCCGTATTATGAGAAATACTCAGGGAAGTTCTTTAGGCTGAAAGCAAGTGACCCTAGAAGGTAATTTGAATTCACTCAAAACACAAAAACACAAAAACAAAAAACCAAACGACACTGCTAAGGGAAATGTATTAGTCAGGGTTCTTTAGGGAAACAGAAGTGAAAGGAGATATCTGTAAATATTATGGGATTTTATAAAATTGTCTCATGCAACTGTGGGGATGCTGAAGTCCAAATTCCGTAGGGCAGGCTGCAAACCAGTAATTCCAATGGAGGTTTTCAAAGAATTCCCCAGGAGAAGCTGGCTGGCTGAAGTAGAGATGGAAATTCTCTCTTTTGACTGCTGAAATTATCACTTCTCCTTTTAAAGCCTTCAACTGATTGGATGAGATGTCTCTTATTGCTGAAGGCAATCTCCTCAGTTGATTGTAGATGTAATCAGCCATAAATGCAATCAACTTATGGGATGATTTAAGTCCACAATGGGTCCTCCCAGTAATAGGCCAGTGCTTGCTTGACTGAACAACTGGGCACCATTAACTGGCCAAGTTGACACATGAACCTAACCATCACAGGTTATATAATGTTATATAATGTAGCTAATTATAAAACAGTATAATTGCATATTTCTTGTCTCTTCTTAACAGATTTAAAAGCAATTATATAAGCTACATGTATAATTATATTATTGGGCCTCTAACATGTAGAAATAGAATACATTTGACAATAACAGCACAAAGGAGGAAGATGGGAGCAAAGATATAGTGTAAGAAAATGACACCAAGTGATAACAGAAATCCATAGGAAGAAATGAAGAGAACCAGATATGCTATGTCAGAAGATTAATATGACAAAGTATGTAAATATAGACTTGTTCTCCTTTCTCCTCTCAGCTTCTTTAGGAGACATTATATTTTATATATTATATTTTATATATTTTATAAAATATGAGGTAATAATTATAATAAAGTATTATTGAGTTTGTAACATATATAGATGCAATATGTATAACAATAATAGCACAAAAGGAAGTGGGTATAGAACTATATAAAATTAACATTTCTATATATCCCTGGAGTTAGTCTGTGTAAATCTGAAGTAGATCTTGATAAGTTAAGATGTATATTTTAAGCCCTAAAGCAACCACTAGGAAAATAACTAAAAGATATGATGAAAAAAATCATGAAAGTAATTAAAATGTTAAACTAGAAAATATTCACTTAAGGCAAAAGAAAGCAGTAAAGGAAGAACAGAGGGGGAAAAAAGACAAGCCATATAGAAAACAGAAAGGAAAATGGTAAATGTAAACCTAACTATAGCACAAATAACATTAAAAGTGAATGGATTGGGAAGCGGCTGTGGCTCAATCAGTGGGGCTCCCGTTTACCATGTGGGAGGCCCCGGGTTCGGTTCCTGGGGCCTCCTGGTGAGGGCAGGCCCGCCCGCACGGCGTGGTTGGCTGGCCTAGAGAGCACAAGCAGCAAGGGGGGGTGGTGTAAATGAATAAATAAATAAAATCTTTAAAAAAAAAAAAAAAAAAAAAAAGTGAATGGATTAAACAATCCAGTTAAAAGGCAGAGATTGTCAGACTAGATAAAAATAGCAAGATCCAACTATATGCTATATCCAACTATATGTTAAAATGTGTTTCTATGGGAAACACACTTTAGATTCAAAGGTGCAAATGGGTTGAAAGTCAAATTATGCAAAAAGATATGTCAAGCAAACAGCAACCATAAAAAAACCTCATTGGCTATACTAATATCAGACAAAATAGACTATACAGGAAAGACAATTAATGGGGGAAAGAATTGTCTCTTCAACAGATGGTGCTGGCACAATTGGATATCCATATGCAAAAGACCTCTCTCTCATGCCCTATACAAAAATAACTCAAAATGGCTTATGATCAAAATATAAGTGCTAAAACTATAAAATTCTTGGAAGAAAACTTAGGAATAAATCTTCCTGGCCTTGGGTTAGAAATGGTTTCTTATCTATGACACCAAAAAATGCAAGTGACAAAAGAAAAAATATATTGGACTTATCAAAACTAGAATCTTTTGTACTTTTAAGGACATTGTCAAGAACATGAAAACACAATTCACATAATGAGAGGAAATATTTATATATCATATATCTGATTAAGGACTTATTTTCAGAATATAAAAAGAACTCTTACAACTAAATGATATAAAGACAACCTGTAGCAGTTTGATATTATTGATGAATTCCAAAAAGAAATATTGGATTATGTTTGTAAACTGGTCTTTTCCTCTGGGCATATTAGAGTATATTGGATTCAGAGGTTTTACTTTGACTTGATTAAATAATGATTAAGGTTTTGATAGGGCCATGTCAGTAGGACATTGCATATCTGCCCCCTTGTTGGGTAGTGACTCACAGGGAAACTGCACCACAGAGAAAAGAGGTTGGAGTATTGAGCTGGAGCCCCGGGAATTAAGCACATAGAGGAGCTTGGTCGTGAGGAAAGAGAAGGCTCTGGGAAGGGAAACAAGCTGTTTGCCTAATAGTCTACAGTTGGCCTTGTGGAAATAACAGAGCAGTTGAACCCGGAGAGAGGCAAGCCCCGGGAAGAAAGGAACCCAGGAAGCCTGAACCCTTACAGATATCAGCAGCCATCTTGCTCCAATATGTGGCAATGAACTTTGGTGAGGGAGGTAACTTTTGCTTTGTGACCTGGTAACTGTAAGCTTCTACCCCAAATAAATACTCTTTATAAAAACCACCAATTTCTGGTATTTTGCATCAGCACCCCTTTGACTGACTAATACACAACCCAATTTAAAAGTGGGGAAAGAATTTGAGTAGACATTTTTTCAAAAGAAGATATACAAATGGCCAATAAACATATGAAAAGATGCTCAATATAATTAGTCATCAAGGAAATGCAAATCCAAACCAAAATGAGATACCACTTTATGCTACTTGTATGGTTATAATAAAAAAGACAGGCTAAGTTCATCCTTCAGTGCCTGGCTTGCTTCACTCAACATAAGATCTTCAAGATTCATCCACGTTATTCCATGTGTTAGCACTTTGTTCCTTCTTACAGCTGAGTAATATTCCATTGTATGTATGTACCACATTTTGCTTATCCATTCATCTATTGATGGGCACCGGGGCTGATTCCAACTTTTGGCAATGGTGAACAATGGAGGTTGTCCTGAATACCGTTGTGGCAACGGATGTAGGCCATTTTAAATCAGCACACACCACTCAGAACTGTGTGGGAGAGAGTGTGGTCTACGATGTGAACTGTGGTCTATGGTTGGTGGCAAGGCCCCAGGATGTGAAAGTCCATTGAGGGTGGTAGGCCACACTTGTGGGAGATGTTTGTGTGGGATGTGGTGGGAGGTGTGGGAGGTGGGCAAGTGGGTTCCATGTAATATTTTAGGTAATCTAAGCACCTCTTAAAACATATTTATATATATATAAATAACATTTTTGTAAGCAAATGCACATATATGCATATATATTTATATATCATTTTACAAATATTGGTATGTATTGTGAAAATTTTGATTTGTACCCACAATAAAAAATAAAAATAAAAAAAAATAAAAAAAAAGACAGGGGAGTAGATGTGGTTCAAGCAGTTGAGCCCCTGCTCTCCACATGGGAAAGTCCTGGGTTTGGTTCCTGGTGCCTCCTAAAAAAAAAAATAATAATAATAATAAAAAAACAAACAACAAACAAATGAAAAAACCAACTCAGGGGAGCCAATGTGGCTCAGTGGTTGAGCACTGGCTTCCCATGAGGTCCTGGGTTCAATCCCCAGCCCCAGTACCTCAAAAAAAAAAAAAAAGACATTAAGAAGTATTGGTGAGAATGTGGAGAAACTGAAGCCCTCATAACTGCCAATGGGAATGTAAAATGATATAGCCACTTTGGGAGTTTGGCCTTTCTTCAAAATATTAAACATTATCATTAGCAAATATCCCAGTTATTCCACTCTTATATATATACCTAAGAGCAATGAAAACATGTATTTACACAAAAATTTATACATGAATGCAAATCCAAACCAATAACTCTATGTTAATATTTTTGTTAATAATAACAAAAGCTAGGGAAGCGGCTGCGGCTCAATCAGTAGGGCTCCCGTTTACCATATGGGAGGCCCCGGGTTCGGTTCCCGGGGCCTCCTGGTGAGGGCAAGCCCGCCCGCACGGCGTGGTTAGCTGACCCAGCGAGCACGAGCAGCAAGGGGGGGATAAATAAATAAATAAATAAAATCTTAAAAAAAAAAAAAAATAACAAAAGCCAAAAAGTGGAAATAACCCAAATGTCCATCAACTGATGAATGGAAAAATAGAATATAGTATATCCAGATACTGGAATATTATTCAGGTATAAAAAGTAATGAAGGGGAGCAGATGTAGCTCAAGTGGTTGAGCGCCTTCTTTCCATGTACGAGATCCTGGGTTTGATCCCTGGTACCTCCTAAGAACAAAACAAACAAATGAAAAAACCAACTTGAGGGAGCCAGTGTAGCTCAGTGGTTGAGAACCAGCTTTCCATATACAAGTACCTGGGTTCAATCCCAGGCACCAGTACCTCAAAAAATAAAAATAAAAATAAAAAAGGAATGAAGTATTGATACATGTTGCAACATGGGTGAACCTTGAAAACATTATCCTAAGTGAAAGAAGCCAGTCACAAAGGACCACATGCTGTATGATTCTGTTTATATGAAATATCCACAATAGATAAATCTGTTGAGACTGAAAGTAGATTAATCATTGCTTGGGACAGGGGGTAAAGATTGAAAATCGGGGGAAATAGACAGTGACTGTTTATGGGTTTAGGTTGTTTCTTTTTTGCAATGATGAAAATCTAAAGTTTATTGTGATGATGGTTGCACACTGTATATATTCTAAAAACCATTTAGGGAAGCAGATGTGGATTGAGCAGTTGGGCGCCTGCCTACCAAACGGGAGGTCCCGGGTTTGGTTCTCGGTGCCTCCTGAAAAAAAAGAAAAAAAGAAGATGAGCACACAACGAATGGACACAGAGAGCAGACAGCAAGTGCAAACAATGAGGGGGGAATAAATAAATAAAATAAATCTTAAAAAAAAAAAAATGATAGTCTTAAAAAAAAAGTTCAATTATATCCAATTTCAATTGGTGAATTGTATGGTATGTGAACTATATCTCAATAAAGCAGTTTATATATATATGTGTGTGTGTGTGTTTAAATACATATATGTATATATATTAGATGGTAATAAGTACTATGAAGAAATATAAAGTAGGGAGGGGAGATAAGAGCTGGGGTAAAAGTTATAATTTTAAATAGTTAGGGTAGGCCTCACTGAGATGGTGATGTTTGAGCAAAGACCTTTGAAGTGAGTGAGGGAGTGAGTCAGGTGAATATCTAAAGTAAGAGCTTTTCGGCTGCCTGGGTTTGGATCCTGGCTGTGTTACTGCCTGTCTGTATGACTTGGACATGCTACTTAGCTGTTCTTTGCCTCAGTTTCTTTATCTGTAAAATAGGGATAACAATACTACCCATTTCAAAGGGTTATCATGTGGATTAAATGAAGAAAAATGTAAAATACTGGCACTAAGTAAAATGCTTTGTAATTATTTCATGAGTTTGTACTGCAAGTGCAAAGTCCTTGCATGCTAAGATGGAAGCTTACGTAGAATGCTGGATGAAGCTAGGAGGCCTGTGAGGTTGGTGATAAAGAGGGAGTATTGTCGGGGGACGGATGTGGCTCAAATGGTTGGGCGTCTGTCTGCCATATGGAGGGACCTGGGTTTGATCCCCAGGACCTCCCTGTAAAAAAAAAAAAAAATTAAAAAAAAAAAAAAAGAGGGAGTATTGTAAAAGATGGGGGGAGGGTCAGAGAAAAGATTCATGATGTCTAACACCTTCACTGTGGCTGCTATGTTAAAAATAGACTACAAACGCAGGAAGATGGAAGCAGGGAGACCAGTTCTGAACTGTTTTAGGAATGCAGGTGAGACATGATGGTGGTGATAGGAGGTCAGATTTTGATCTACTTTGAAGGATTGGATATTGGGTATGAGAGAAAGGAGACTGCATATTTGGCCTGAGCAACTGTGACAATGGAACTGCCATTTATTGAGTTGAGGAGAATCAAACTTGAAATGCTTATTACAGGGGGTGGATGTGGCTCAAATGGTTGGGCCTCCGTCTCCCATACGGAGGGACCTGGGTTTGATCCCCGGGACTTCCCGGTAAAATAAATAAATAAATAAAAGAGGGAAAAAAAAAAAAAAGAAATGCTTATTACACGTCCACATGGAGATGTCGAGTACTCAATGGGATATGAGCCTGGTGTTGATGGGAGAGGATCGGACTGAAAAGACGATGGATCATTTGTTCTTTCACAAATGCTTAATGAAATTCTACTCTAGGCTACTCCCCCAACTAACCTCCTAATGGTGAGACCAGTCACACAAGTCAGCAACTAAGCTGGCTTAGTCTTTAGCTCTCGAGCTGTGACACAATAAAGCCTAACATACAATTGCTATTGTTGTTTTTAATATTAGAGGTTATTACTAGCGCCAGGAAATGGGCTTTGCGATCTAGGAGCGCTTTCTCCTCCCACCCCTGGCTGTCTGGGATTCCCGCACCACGGCAGGTCAAGTTTCGAGCTCTGCGGAATCTCAGCATTGCGCAGGCGCGGCCTCAGCGGGGTGTCCTAAGAGACGGACTCGAAAAAGCTCGGCGCAGGCGTATTCAAGGGGCCGAAGGAACAGGAGGCCTCGAGATGGGGTGGGGCGAGCTCGGAGTGCGCATGCGCACTGCGCGCTCTCGCTTGGGAAGCCGCAGTCTCGGGAACGCCAAGGAAGTGGTTCGGTAATCTCTGGCCTGCCTGTCCCACAAACCCGGTGTCTTTGGGCCGCATCGTGGTTGGGGACGTTCGTCGGGCACGCGAGGGGCCCACGATGCCGGTGAGGAGAGGCGCTTAGACCCTGGGGTTCCTCTTCATCCCAGCGGCCTGGCCCGGGGGCGCGACCGTTGCCATGGAGGCGCAGAGCAGGCGGCTGCCGGGGTGGGGCGGGGCAGAGCTGGCCCCGCGGTACCACTCGGTTTTGGAGCCTGGCGAGTCGGCCTGGGACCCGCGGGCGTCCAGCTGGCCCTAGCAGGGACCCTAGGGCAGGTTCTCTCGCCTTTGTTGTTGCGGCATCCCGCGGGGCCTTTGCTGCTTGGCATAAAGGCGCTGTGCCCCAGAATGCGCTCTCGTTCCCAGCCCTGCCGCCTGGGAAGGACATCTAGGGGCTGCAGCGGAGGGTCTGCTTTGGATGCTTCGCATCCGGTGGGACCTCAGCGCCGCAGAGCCAAGGCCTAGAATGCGACAAAACGAAGGCAACTCGCCCCTACCTCAGGTCTCTGACTCGGACTACCTTAGGCTCGAGCTGTCATTCCTCTAGTAGCGCTTTAGCTTACAGTGCAGAGTGTAACCTGTAGGTGTCTTTGGGGGCGAGGGCGGGAAGGGGTAATGCTTATCTTGTAGGATTTCACAGGTCGTTCTTATACATAATAAGGGGGCATTTTAAGTCCAGTACTTAAAATAACTGTCCGGTTATTACTAGTTGTGAGGCCTTGGACAATTATTTAATCTTTCTGGCCCCTTAGTTTCCACATATTTAAGCTTTTCCTCGTGGGGTTGTTATGAGGATGAAATAAAATAATGCACAAGAAAACTTGAAGGACAGTGTTGGACATTTAGCATTAAATTGTTACTGCTTTCAAGTTATCCATTGTTGAGCACGAGCCACATGCTAGTCACTGGAGATAAAATGGTGAGCAAAATAACCAAAGTTCTTAAAATTGGGAAGAGGGAAGCTTGAACAGACGTGAAAATGATACATGTTTACAGAGACAAGACACTAAATGTTACTGAATGAAGTGTGGATTCTGGTGAATTGGAAAGTGTTGCCATGTAGGAATGAATGCTGGCCTAGAGATGTCAGATCATCTAATTTTTTCAAGAGAATCTAGAAATTGTTATTTTTGTGTAATTTCTCAATTTTAAAATCTTAGCAACTAATTAAACAAAAAATTAAATGTTGTGAGCCAAACAAAAGACATTTGTGGCTTGGTCTACCCATTTGCATTTTCTAGGTCTAGTGGGAGAGAAAGACATTAACCAAGTAGGGCACAAACAACAGTAAAATTATAAGTGGATGAGTGTTGATGAAAGAGAGGGACAGGGTATGAGATCTTGTAACAGGAGGATTTGACCTAGTCAGGGAAGCCTTCTCAGATGAAGTGGCTATTGAGCTAAGATTTGAAGGGTAAGTAGATGTTAACCGTAAGGGCAGGGAGGAATGTTCTAGGCAGAAGGAATGGCACTTGGAAAGGCCTGTGATGAAAAGGAGCCTGGTGAATACAAACGGCTTAAAAGGCCAGTGAGGCTGTGGCTAAGGGAGCCAAGCAGGGTGGTTTGTGGGGGCTGGAGCATCAGGCATGGGCTGGAGCCAGATCTTCAGATGACCTTAAGGATTTTTATTTTTATCCTATGATCTATGGGAAACCATTGAAAAGTTTTAAGTAGGGGAGTGACATGATTAGATTTGTTTGACTCTGCCATGTAGAGAACACACTTTTGGGTGAACCTAATTAGATGCAGGAGTACAGTTAGGAGGCTTGTAATGATCCAGGGCTGAGATGATGGTGACGTAGCCTAGGGTGGTGAGAAGTTTGATATAATCAATACCTCTCAGTTTCAAAGTCTGGGTCAATGACAATGGCTTATGCTTGTTTCTCTAATGTTTAAAAGAGCATCTGAAACAGTAGGAATTTAACAAGTATTTGTTGAACTAAACTGTTGAATTCTGTACTTCAGTAATGGAATGATGTTTTAATGTAAATACTTAATTATATCAGATTTCCAAAATGGAAACTTTACATATACAAATTTTCATAATTTAGGGTCATATGAAGACATTTTTTCTGTCATGGTACTTTCTTTTCTGCCTTTATTGTCCTCTGTAGAGAAGACAAACCACTTAAGGATATATTATATGATTTAAAAATATTTTACTCATGCACTGTGGAAAACAAAACAAAGTCTCAAGACATCTACTATGTTCTTGAATTAAAGTTGTTAGCCATGTTCACATGTGTTTTCCTGCAGGCAGGAGACCCAGATGATGTCAGGGGTTTTTGTTAGGAAAAACAATCTATAATATACTGGCTCATTTTCTGCTTAAACAGCATTTACTACATATGTAGTTAGGTTTTCTTTCCCCTCTTTTGTGTTTCCAAAGAAGCCACTTTTCTTTTTCTTTTAATAAGCTTTTTCTATATATCTGTAAGATCTTTAATTGCATTTAAAAGATATTTATGGAATGCTTAACACGTGCAGATCACTGAGATGGCAAAGTAGCGCCTCTGAAATTATAAATTGAATTTGTTAAGGGTAAAAATAAGTGTTCTTTTTGTTATCTGTGAGTATTTTCTCCACCAGATCAACAAATCAGAGAAGCCGGAAAGTTGCGATAATGTGAAGGTCGTTGTTAGGTGCCGGCCCCTCAATGAGAGAGAGAAATCAATGTGCTACAAACAGGCCGTCAGTGTGGATGAGATGAGGGGAACTATCACTGTACATAAGACTGATTCTTCCAATGAACCTCCAAAGACATTTACTTTTGATACTGTTTTTGGACCAGAAAGTAAACAACTTGATGTCTATAACTTAACTGCAAGGCCTATTATTGATTCTGTTCTTGAAGGTTACAATGGTGAGTACTTTATATAGTTTACATTAAAAAAAACAACAGCTTTATTAAGGTATAATTAACACCCTCATGAAGTGTATAGTTTAATGAGTTGTAACTATTTCAGTTGTGATGCCATCACCACTCCCTGTTTTAGAACACTTTTATCACTCCACAGTGTTCCCTTGAGCCCATTTGCAGCCACCTTCAGACACCCATTGTTCCACTTTCTATCTCTATAGTTTATGCCTTTTCTTGAAATTTCCTATAAATGGAATCTTACAATATGTAGTCTTTTGTGTCTGTCTTCTTTCACTTAGCATGTTCTTGAGGTTCATACATGTTGTTGTGTATAGTATCAGTACTTTGTTCTTTTTATTGCTAAGTTGCATTCTATTGTATGGATATACCACATTTTGTTTATCCATTCACCAGCTGATAGAAATTTGGATTGTTTCCAGTTTTGAGCTCTTGTGAATAATGCTGCTATAAACATTCATGCATAAGTCTTTGTGTGGACATATTTAAGAATTTCACTTGGATAGATACCTAGGAGTGAAATTGACGGGTTATATAATAAATGCCTATTTACCTTTTGAAGAAACTACCAAACTGTTTCCAAAGTGGTGACTATACTACTTTATATTTTCTACCAGCACAGTGTGAGGATTCCAGTTTCTCACATTCTTGCCAGCACTTGGATTGCCAGTCCTTTATAGCTATTCTAGAGGATCTGTAGTAGTATCTCATTAGATATTATCTTGTATTTCCCTATTGATTATACTTATTAGCCATTCGTGTATCTTCTTTGGTGCAATGTCTCTAAATATATTTTGCCAATTTTTTAATTTGGTTGTCAATCTTCTTATTGACTTGTGTTCTTTATATATTCTGGATTTAAGTCCTTGTCCAGATATATGATTTGCACATATTTTCTCCCAGTCTGTGGCTTGTCTTTTCATTTTCTTAATGGTGTTTCTTGAAGAGAAACAGTTTTTAATATTAATGAAATTTTCCTTTATAGATCATGCTTTTGGTGATATAACGAAAAATTTTTGCCAAACCCAAAGCCACAAAGATTTTTTTCCTGTGTTTTCTTCTAGAAGTTGTAGAGTTTTAGGTCTTTAATTTTATCTGTGATCCGTTTTGTTAATTTTTATGTATAGTGTGAGGTAAGGGTCTAAGTTCTTCTTTTTTTTTTTTTTTTTCTTTTGTGGCCTATATATATCCAATTGTTCTAGCACTATTTGTTGAGAAGACTATCCTTTCTTTGTTAAATTACTTTGGCATCTTTGTCAAAAACCATTTGGCTACAAATGCATAGACTTATTTTTGGATTCTGTAATCTGTTCCACATATATCCATCTTGATAACCATAGCTTTCCAATATATTTTGAAATTAGGTAGGGTATGGAGTCCAACTTTGTTATTCTTTATCAAAATTGTTTTGGCTAGTCTAGGTCCTTTGCATTTCCATCTAAATTTTATGATTGCCTTTTCAATTTCTACAAAAAAAGCCTGTTGGGGTCTTGATAGGGATTGTGTTGAATCTATAGATTAGTGTGGGGAGACTTGTCATTCTGATATTAGTGAATCTTCCAATCCATGAACAGAGTTTATCTCTCCATTTATGTCCTCTTTAATTTCTCTCATCAGTATTTTGTAGTGTTTAGTATACAGTCTTGAAATTCTTTTGATAATTTTTTCCTAAGCTACTTTAATAGGATTGTTCTCATAATTTCATTTTTGTGTGATACATTGCTAATATATAGAAATACAATTAATTTTTAGGTAGATTTTTTTATTGAGATAAAATTCATATGGTATAAAATTCACCATTTTAACCATTTCAAAGTGTACAATTCAGTGTTTTTTTTTTAATATATTCATAATATTGTGCAACTATCACCACTATCTAATTCCAGAATACTTTCATCACCCCAAAAAGAAACCCCATGCCCATTAGCCAGACTCTCCAATCTCTCCTCTCCCCAGCCCCTGGCAACCACTAATCTACTTTCTGTCTCTATGGATTTGCCTATTCTGAACATTTCATATAAATGGAATCATACCATGTGTGGCCTTTTATGTCTGTTCACTTAACATAATGCTTTCAAGGTTCATCCATACTGTAGCATGAATCAGTACTTCATTGCTTTTTTTTTTTTTTTGGCTAATATTCCGTTGTATGGATATACCACATTTTGTTTATCCATTCATCAGTTGATAGACTTTTGGGTTGTTTCCACTTCTTGGGTATTATGAATAATGCTGCTACGAACATTCTTGGACAAATTTTTTATGATGATATATGTTTTCAATTCTTTTGGGTATATTCCTAAGAGTGGAATTTCTATGTCATTTGGTAGCTGTATGTTTAACCTTTTAAAGAACTGCCAAACTGTTTTCCACAGTCCTGCACCAATTTATATTCCCAGCAGCAGTGTATGAGGGTTCCAAGTTTTCTACATTCTTTTCATCACTTGTAATTTTCCATTTTTAAAATTATAGCCATTTTAGTAGGTATGAAGTGCTGTCTTGCTATGGTTCACAATCATTTTTTAAAAAAACAAATCAGTTTTATTGATACATATTAATAAAGCATACAATACATCCAAACACAATCAGTTTTTGTATATCAATTTTATATCCTGCAACCTTGCTAAACTCACTTATTAATTCTAGTAGGGTTTTTTTTTTGGGGGGGGGTAGAGGGTAAATTCCTTAAGATTTATTTTATATGAAATCATGTGTCTGCAAATAAAGTTTTTATTTCTCTCTCTCTCTCTTTTTTTTTTTTTTTCCTTTCTTTATGCCTTTATTATATTTTTGTTGCCTGGTTGCACTGGCTACAACCTCCAGTACTAAGTTGAATAGAAGTGGTGGGAGTCATCATTCTTGTCTTTTTCCTGATCTTAGGGAGAAAGCATTTTGATATTTTAATGTGTTATCACTAGAATTTGCACTCTAAGGAGTCTATTCCTTAAGTTTGTATCCAGCTAATGTTATGACCAAGATTTCCTTGAATGTCAGGAACTAACCAAAAAAAAAAAAGAAAGAAAGAAAAGAAAACACCTGAACACCCGTTCTTATAGATTGGCCTGTGGTAGTACTCTCTTTCAGAGTTTAGTTATACAAAGAATTTAGAGAGTAGCTCAAGTAGAAAGCATAGGGTCCTCTCTGGTCCTCTCTCTACATGCATCTTGCCCTGGGCATGTGCACATGGCCCGAAGAATTCCCCTGTTCACACAGATCCGAGTGTCCCCTCTTTCCTAGGAAACAGTGCTTCCTCATGGTCTGAGGTACTGCACTATATGCCCCACCACCAGCAAACCTTTGACCCAGGCAGTTGCAATTTGACTGTTCTCCTGAGCGTTCTGTAGGAGAGATCTGTGAGCTGCCTCTACATGCAAGGCAAGTTCTAGTGTGGTGAGCCTGTGACAAGTTTCCTGGTCCCGGACAGATTGGCCCAGATATACATGCACCCAGTCTGTGCACGAGGGTTACTCTGCTTCCTCCAGAACTGGAACCAGGATCCTGCACTGGGACTCTGAGCCAGTGAAGGGGCCAGCCAGTATGCCACAAGGAGGATTTCCTATCATTTTAAAGTTACCTTTTTCTTGATTCAGCATTCACCCTGTTATTGCAATCATTTAACTGTTTTCTGGAGCTTTGAGAAAGCTATTTCTGTCAGTTTTTGCTGGTTGTTCAAAGCGTCTATAGAGGGGCAGAGCCCTGGAGTGTCTTACTCCACCATCTTGACTGGGACAGCACATTAATTTTTGAGTGTTAAACCACCTTTGCATTCCTGGGATGAATCCCACTTGATTATGATGTACTATCCTTTTTGTATATTGTTAGATTTGGCTTGCCAAAATTTTGTTGAAATTTTTTGCATCTATGTTCATGAGGGATATAGGGATAAAGTTTTCTTATAATGTCTTTATTTGATTGGTTGGTTGGTTGGTTGAGTTGGGAAGTATTCTCTCCTTTTAACTTGTCTGGAAGAATTTGTTTAGAATTGTTTCTTCTCCAAGTGTTTGGTAGAAATTACCAGTGAAACCATCTAGCCCTAGCGTTTTCTTTCTGGGAAGGTTTTAACTACTGGTTCAATTTCTTTAATAGACTTAGAGCTATATAAGTTTCCTAGGGCTGCTGTAGCAAATTACCACAAACCAGGTGGCTTAAGCAACAAAAATTTATTCTCTGACAGTTCTGGAGGCTGGAAGTTCTAAAATCAGTTCTCACATCGAGGTGTTAGCAGGACCGTACTTCCCTTGAAGGCTCTAGGGAAGACTCCTTCCTTGCCTCTTTTAGCTTTTGCTGGTTGCCAGCAGTCTTTGGTGTATCTTGGCTTGTGGTAGCATCATTCTCATCTCTGTCTCCATCTTCACATGGCCATCTTCCTTCGATGTGTCTCTGTGCCACATTTCTCTCTTATAAGGAAACCAGTTGTTGGGTTAGGGCCCACCCTATTAAAATATAACCTCATCTTACCTTGATTACATCTGCAAAGACCCTATTTCCAAATAAGGTCACATTCACAGGTTCTGAGTAGACATGAATTCTGGGGGACTTTATTGTACCTAGTACAAGAACTATTCAGGTTATATTTTTCTTGAGTAAGCCTTGGTAGCTTGTGTCTTTTAAGGAATTTGGCTATTTCATCTAAGTTGTTGAATTTATTAGCAAAAAGTTGTTTGTAATATTTCCTTATTTTCCTTTTAACGTGAGACTCTCTAGTGATGTAATCTTGCTCATTCCTGGTATTGGTAATTTGTGTCTTTTTTTTTTTTTTTTTTTTCCCCTGATTAGTCTGGCTAGAATTTTATCAATTTCATTGATCTTTGCAAAGAATTGACTTGTATTGATTTTCCTAAATTGTTTTTATGTTTTCTATTTCATTGATGTCTGCTCTGATCTTTATTGTTTTCTTTCTCCTACTTATTTTGGGTTTAATTTTCTCTTTTTCTACTTTTTTAAAGGTGGAAGCTTAGGTCATTGATGTTAGACTTTTCTTCTTTTCTAATATAGAGGTTTACTGCTATAAAATTTCCCCAAACTGTTTTAATGGCATCCCACAGATTTTGACATACTGTGTTTTCATTTTTTTTTGCAGGTCAAAATACTTTCTACTTTTCCTCTTTATTTCTTTTTTGATCCTTGGGTTGTTTAGAAATGTGTTATTTTGTTTCCAAATATTTTGAGATTTTCCAGAGATCTTTCTGTTATTGATTTAGGGTTTAATTCATTTGTACCCAGAGAACATAATTTGTATGAGTTGAATCCTCTTATGTTTCTTGAGATTTAATTTTATGGCCCAGAATAAGGTTTATTTTATTAAATAGTTTGTATACACTTGCAAAGAATGTGTATCCTGCTATTGTTGGGTGGAACGTTCTATAAATATCCATGCGGTCAATTTGATTATGTTGTTCAAATTTCTGTATCCTTGCTGATTTTTAGTCTATCAGTTACTGAGAGAGTGGTATTAATTCTTTGTCTATATTTGTGGATTCGTGTATTTCTCCTTGTAGTTCTGTCAGTTTTTGCTTCATGTATTTTAAAACTCTTTGAAAAGGTACATAAATGCTTCGGATCATTATGGCCTTTTGATGAATTGACCTCTTTTTCATTATTAATTTACCCCTTTTATCCCTTATAACATTTCTTTGATTGGTAATCTATTTTGTCTGATATTATTATAGTCACTGTAAATTTCTTTTTACATCTATTATCATCAATGTTAATATGGCATATATTTTCCATTCTTTTACTTTTAACTTATTTGTGTTTTTATTTTGAAAGTCTGTTTCTAGTAGGTAGTTGTGTTGGGAATTCCTAAGATCACCCCCACTCAGGTTCGGTCGTCTGATAGGGGGAGTCACAGGATTCAGAATATAGTTGTACTTATACAATGGATTTCTTATAGCAAAAGGATACCAAAAAATTCAGCAAAGAGAAAAGGCGCATGGGGAGAAGTTCTTAGGAAACCAGGTGCAAACTTCTAGGAGTCCTTTCTTAGTGGTCATACAAGATGTATAATTTTTCCAGCATCAAGTTGTGACAACAGATGAAGAATTCTCTACCAGGGATGTTCATTAGAGACTCAGTGCCCATGGTATCTCTTGGGTCATGTAGGCACCTTCTGTTTAGCACATATAAAGATTCCAGACTCCAAGAAGGAAAACAGGTGTTCAGCATAAACCATTATTTTTGTACAAACAATTTAGCACAGTGAGCCACTTTTATCAGTTAGGGAATGGTGGGGACTGTATTATTTTTTTAGGGATGCTATAAATAGTACCACAAACTTGGTGGCTTAAAACAACAGAAATGTACTGTCTCACAGTTCTGAGTCTAGAAGTTTGAAATCAAGGTGTTGGCAGGGCTATACTTCCTCAGAAACCTGTGGGGAAGAATCCTTTCTTGCCTCTTTCTAGCTTCTGTTGGTTTGCCAGCAGTCCTTGGCATTCCTTGGCTTGCAGCTATATCACTTCAAAATCCGTGCCTCTGTCTTCACACCACTTTCTCCCCATGTCTATGTGTCCAAATTTCCTTTTCTTACAAGGATACCAGTCATATTGGATTAGTGTCTTTTCTAATCCAGTTTGGTCTCATTTTAAGTAATCTTTAAAGAGCTTATATCCAAATAAAGTCACAGAACTAGGGATTAGAACTTGAACATATCTTTTGTGGGGGATGCAGTTCAACTCACAATAGGCACTCTTCCAAAATCCATGTTCCCAGATGCCAGCCCAGGACCAATATTGAACTTTTTTCTCTGTGATGCAGTTACTTGAAAACAGTTTGATCCTTTCAGCTCTTTCTTTTTAAGATTTGTTAGTCAGGATTGGAACAGTATTCAGTCTAGGTTAATTGTTCCCCAATACTGATGCAGTACCCATTTGTATACTGTACCTAATGTCCTGTGAATCGTGAGGTTTTTCTAGTCTGGCTGGTGGGAACAGATATTGTTCCTGCTCTGTGTGAGTGCTGGGCACTGTTTCTTCCAACTTTTTTTAATGGTTTTCCCCACCGATTTGTATAGTTTCCTCGCACTGAACAACACTTCGCTGAATGCTTAAGGAAGACCCTGTTCAGATCTCTGGTGCTGTAAATGTAACTGTCTTCTCTCATACTATATCCTGTCAACTCTAGCCACTTTGGTTTCTCTGGACTCTCAGCTCCCTCTCCTTTCCCCAGGGAGTCCTTTGGTCTCTACCTGGGTTCTTGCTCCTGCTCCATAGCTTGGATTCTCTCTCAAAACAGTATGCTAGGCAAGCTTAGGGCCTACCTCTCCTGGTTCCCAACTTTCAGGAATCACAGTCCTTTGCTGACTGATACCCAGTGGTGTCTTGAAAACTATTTCATGTATTTTGTCTGTTTTGTTTCAGCTAGGAGGGTGAATCTGGTTCCTTAGTCCATCTTGGTCAGAAGTGGAGGTGTTGGTAGTTTAATTTTGAATTACTAGAATTATGTGCTTTTTGAAAATAAATGGTATACAGAGTAGTATTTGAATGTCAAAGGAGTTTTTATCTATTTTCCAAATATATTATGCTGACCTTGAACATCATTGATAGCAACAAATAGAAATACATCTTCAAAAGGGACAAAAATTAGGAGTGCTGTAATATGTTATACATTTACTCTCCATTATTTGAATGTGGTTTAGTTCTAACCCTGTGGAGTCTCAAAAGGAAGTATATAATCCTTCTACCATTTTAAATGTATGCTTATGAGGGAGCTGGGTAAAATCTCAGGGCATTTTTTTTACAAGTAAAGTTTTAAGAGAAGGTTGATATCGAAGAAACTATAGCAATTAGTGTTATTAAGTTTGACATTTAAATACTAGAAATTTTGAGTCTCACCTCTGAAAATAAGATAAGATTCTGTTATTCTGAGGGATCTCTGATCCTTCTTTTCAGCTCTAAAATTGTAGATTAATATCTTTTTAGGATTAGTGATTTGTTTCTATATTGAACGTATGCATAGAAGTTGCTTTAGGAATTAATTTTGAGTTAAAACATTTTTTTTGGCTATTTCATAGTGGTCAAAAAATACGGGCTTTGTGGGGAGCGGATGTGGCTCAAGCGGCTGAGTGCCTGCTTTCCACATGGAACATCCCGGGTTCAGTCCCCTGTACCTCTTAAAAACAAGCAAACAAATGAAATAACCAACTCAGGGGAGCTGATGTGGCTCAGTGGTTGAGCGCCGGCTTCCCACATATGAGGTCCCGGGTTCAATCCCTGACCCTGCTACCTCAAAAAAAGGCGGGGCAGCTTTGGAGCCAGGTGGACTGTTCAGATCTTATCTCTACCACTTACTGTGATGACATTGAACAAGTTATTCTAAACTTCTGTGTCCCCATATGTATTAGTCAGCCAAAGGGGTGCTGATGCAAAGTACCAGAAATCTGTTGGCTTTTTTTTTTTTTTTTTTTTAATTAATCTGTTGGCTTTTATAAAGGGTATTTATTTGGGGTAGAAGCTTACAGTTACAAGGCCCTAAAGAGTCCAACTCAAGGTTGCTTTCTCACCAAAGTCTGTTGTTACATGTTGAAGCAAGGTGGTGGGTGATCTCTGCCTAGTCTCTTGGGCCTTCTTCCTCTTAAGGTTCCATGGGCCCAGCTTTTTCCAATCTCAGCTGTAGGCTGGCATAGGGCTTATTTCTTTCTGGGCCTTCTCAGCTGCTCTGGTCTCTTCACAAGGTTAGCTGTAAACGATCAGGTGAATAGCTCATCTCTTCCCCGCGCTGCAGGATGAGAGCTGACAGAGTTCTCTGGTATTTATGGATCTCTCTCTCTTCCTGTTTCTTCTTCCATGTGTCTTCTTGAGTGAGTATCCATTTATATCAGCCAACCAAGGGGGTGGGGACTTAATCTGAGTCATGCCCTTCTGATATGGTCGAATCAAAGCCCTAATCTTAACATAATTTAATCAGAGACATCTCAGCTGAATCTATTACAATCAAAGGATATTACACCCAGAAGAATAGATTAGTTTATAAAATAATCTCTTTTTTGGGGATTCATAAATAATCTCAAACTGCCACACCATGTAAACATTATTTTATGGGAATAAAAATAGTGCCTACTCTTAGGATTGTGGTAAAAATTAAATAAGAGTGTATGTAAAGTACATTGCCTACCACATAGCCAACAGTCAGAAATGGTAGCTGTTGTTTATATAAAACTCATTATTTAATGATTCACTGCATTTATTCTAAAATTTAGTTTATGAGTTCATGCTGTTCTCCTCTGAATGTAAGAATGTAAGAATGAAGATTGAACTATTTAGTCAGTTTGAAAACAGTTGAGACTTTTTCATGTCCATGTGTAAAAAATGGCTTCTGGAATGATTAATTTATTTTATTTTCACAAAAAGTCTGAGAATGATGATGACATTTGAAGTTAACTAGAGTAGTAGTAGTTGAAAAACCTTTTTTTCATTTATGCTATTCCTTTTTGGGCTGTCCTCTCATTCTATACTGTCTTTTGAGGCAATTGCATTTGCTCCCCTGGCTTCATTTGGCAAATAGTCTCATATATTCAGCTACTTGACACATCCATTTGGGTGTATCATAAGGCACTTCAGGCTCAGTATGTCCTAAACTGACTTCATGATCTCCCCCTTCAGTCCTGTTCTTCCCTTGGTCATGGTCACCATCTAAATAGATGGCATCACAGGATACCCCCTCGTTCAAGCCAGAAAATTGAAAGCCATCTTTATTAGTCAGCCAAAAGGGGTGCTGTTGCAAAATACCAGAAATCTGTTGCTTATATAAAGGGTATTTATTTGGGGTAGAAGGTTACAGTTACCAGGCCATAAAGCATAAGTTTCTTCCCTCACCAAAGTCCATTGCCACCTATTGGGGCAAGATGGCTGCCGACGTCTGCCAAGAGTTCAGGCTTCTTGGGTTCCTCTCCTCCTGGGGCTCCGTTTCTCTCCAGGCTCAGCTCCTCTGTTTCCTCCACAAGGTCAGCTGTAGACTATGAGACTCTCTCGGCTTTGCCTCTCTCCACAAGGCCAGCTGTGAACTGTCAGGCAAATGGTCATCTCTTTTCCCGGGGTCTTCTCTCCTTCCTCATGACCAAGCTCCTCTGTGTGCTCACTTCCCCGGGTTCCAGCATAAAAACTCAGCATCAGAACTCCAATCTGTCCTTTACCATGTCTTTTATCTGTGAGTCCCTACCCACCAAGGGGCGGGGACTCAACGCCTTACTGATGTGGCCCAGTCAAAGCCCTAATCATAATTTAATCATACCAAGAGGAACAGACCAGTTTACAAGCATAATCCAATATCTATTTTTAGAATTCATAAATAATGGCAAACTGCTACACCATCCTTGATTCTTCTTTTCCCCTGGCCCCTGCTATGACTAGTCATTCCCCAGGTCCTGCTCCTTCTAACTGCTAAATATCTCTGAAATCCTTCCGTTTTTCTTTCTCCCTTCTGTTAGCAGCACCGTCTCTCACCTGGTTAACCACTCTAGCCCTCTAACTGGTTTTTCCACACCTGCCTCCCCTTGCTTTCCTCCAAGTCTTTGTCCACAAGATAGCCATAGTGCCTATCATGTCATGCCTCTGACTGAAAAATCATTCTGTGGCTCCATGTTGTTTTTAGGATAAAGTCTCAAAACTCTTAACATGCTCTTCATGGCCATGTGTGATTAGACCCCTACCATTTTTTCTAGCTCTATCTGCATCCGTCTTCCTTTTCCATCTCTGCTTCTTTCATTCTGATCTCATTTCAGTTCCTCAAAATATCCATGCTATTTCTTGCCTCTTGCCGTTCACTCTGTCTATCTAACCCTGTTCATATTTCAGGTCTCATCTTAAACTTCCCTCACCCCTACCCCCACTTCCTCCCACAATCCCCCTCTGCCTAGATTATATCCCTTGTTCCCACTAGCACTCTCTGTTTCTCTTTCTTAAAACTCATCATGTTTATAAGTTAATAGATCAGCATCTCCTCCCCAAGATTACACACCATAAGATTCAGGATTTTGTCTTTTTTGTTAGTCACTGTGTCCCTGGTGCCTAGCACAATGTCAGACTCAGATATACGATAAGTATTTTGTTCAGTGAATGAATTTAGGTGTTTAGAAAATTTGAATTGTAGCTGTAATTACCCGTGCTAATTTTACTGTCACCTTTTAATCTTTTCCTATTCCTTACTGTTATCAATTTTTAAAAAATTTAACAATGATCTTATTTTAGGATAAAGAGAAAAAGCTGCTATTTATTGGTACTTTCTACCAGGCATTGTATTGGTTGCTTTAAGTAAATGGTTTCATTTGGTTCTTACTACCAGTGTGGGGTAGTTATTGTTATTCCCATTTTACCACTGAGAAGAAAATTTCTGGATACATAACTTGCCCAAGGTAAAGTGGCTAAAAAGTGGCAGATATGGATTTAGACAGAGATCTTTCTGGCTCCAAAGGCTGTATTTGTTTACTTTTTTTTACATGAGCTTGTCCAGTTTAATGTCCACATTAAATAATTAATGTACGCATCACCAGAAATTTCCTGTTATTTGATATAGTATACAATTTTGCTTTTAGGGTTTGGGATATTTTTTATTAATTAATTAGGAATATTCCATTGACCCTGGTACTTTTATATGCTTTACTCATGTGGCACAGAGTACATACTGTACATGTTGATAATGAAAGTGAAATTTGTGCTAAAATAGATTTTTAAATCCAGGGCAGACATTACTTTATAGTGTCAAAAGAATTAAATTTAGAAGCCATTGATCTATAACGTTAGACTCTAAAAAGTGACTGATTTTCTTCATCATTTTCAGGGACTATTTTTGCATATGGACAAACTGGAACAGGCAAAACTTTTACCATGGAAGGTGTTCGAGCTGTTCCTGAACTTAGAGGAATCATTCCAAATTCATTTGCTCACATATTTGGTCATATTGCAAAAGCAGAGGGTGATACAAGGTAAAAATAATTATGTTTTTTCTACTGTTGAGAAGTCCAAGCATAGGAAAGGCATATAGGTATAAATTTTCTATATATGTTTTAAAACTGTTCTTTGTAAATATTTCACTGTCTTTTATGTATTTTAAAACAATATTTTGTTTATAGATTTTTGGTTCGAGTATCTTATTTGGAAATATATAATGAAGAAGTTCGTGACCTTTTGGGCAAGGATCAGACACAAAGGTTGGAGGTAAGGATAAATGAAATTCTGAGTACTTTCCAAAACAATAGAATATTTGCTAAATTAAAGTCCTTTTTGCACAAAAGTTGCTTTTTAATATTTTATTTATTTTTTGATTAGGTAGTATAATCACATGGTTCAAAAATCAAAATGTTATAAAAATTATGCATTGAAAAATCTTGTTCCCACCCAATCTCTGCCATTTCTCCCCATCCTAAGATAACCACTTTCATTATCCTATAGTGTTTCTTTATGTAAATACAAACAAATACAAATTTTTTACACCAAAGATAACATACTGTATACATTGATCTGCACTTTGCTTTTTTAAAAATTGAAATTGTTGAGATAATTACAGATTCACATGTAATTGTAAGAACAAAGAGAGACCCCCATATACCCTTTACAAGGTTTTCTTCAATGGTAACATTTTACAGAACTATAATACAGTATCCGCAGCCAGGATATCGACATTGATGCAATCCGTAGATCTCATTCAGATGTCGCCGGTTTTACTTGTGCTCGTTTGTATTCTCTACTGTTTCATCACATGTGTAGGTTCCTGTATCCACTACCACAGTTAAGTACTAAAAATTCCATCGCCATGAAGATCCTTCATGTTTTCCTTTTATTATGACTTCCCCTTTTCTCCTGACCACCATCACCCCTTGTCCCTAACCCTTGAAAACCCCTAATCTGTTTTCCATTTCTAAAATTTTGTTATTTCAGAAATATTATATAAATGGAATCACAATATGTAACCTTTTGGAATTGGCTTTTTTCACTCAGAATAAATCCCAGGAGATTCATCCGAGTTGTCACGTGTTTCAGTCATTCCTTCCTTTCTATTCCCAAGTAGTATTCTGTTTTATATACGTACGAGGATTTGCTTAACCCTTCAGGGGTGTTTAACCATAAATGAAATGCTGTATTCATTAGCATTCATTCCCAGTTCCTCCTTCCCTTCAGCCCCTGGAAGCAACTAATTTACTTTCTATGAATATAACACAGGGAGTTCTGTGGTGGAAGATGACTGTGGTTAATAGAACAAATATGAGAACATACTCTATGAATTTTCTTATATTGAACATTTCATATACATGGAATCATAAAATATGTGGCCTTTTGTTTCTCACTTCTTTCACTTGGTGGAACGTTTTCTTTTTTTTTTTAAAGATTTTATTTATTTATTCATTTATCCCCCCCTTGCTGCTTGTGCTCGCTGGGTCAGCTAACCATGCCGTGCGGGCGGGCTTGCCTTCACCAGGAGGCCCCGGGAACCAAACCCGGGTCCTCCCATATGGTAAGCGGGAGCCCCACTGATTGAGCCACAGCCGCTTCCCTGGTGTAACATTTTCAAATTTCAAGCATGTTATAACATGCATTAGTACTTCATTCCTTTTTATTGCTGGATAATATTCCAGTGTACGCATATATACTACATTTGTTTTTCCATTCCTTAGTTGATGGACATTTGAGTTGTTTGCACTTTCTGGCTATTATGAACAATGGTGCTATGAACATCCACGTACAAGTTTTTGCTGGACGTATGTTTTCACTTCTCTTGGGTATACGTCTAAGAGTGGAATCACTGCATCACATAGTAACTCTCTTTTTAACTTTTTGAGGAACTGTCAACCTGTTTTCTGAAGTGACTGTACCATGTTACATTCCCACCATGCATGTAGGAAGGTTCCATTTTCTCCACGTGCTCTCCATTGTATTGGGTGTGAAGTGATCTCTCATTATGCTTTTTATTTGCATTTCTCTGGTGGTAATGATGTAGAGCATCTTTTCATGTACTTATTAGTCATTTGTAGATGTTGTTTAGAGAAATATCTGTTTAGATCCTTTGCATTTTTTCATTGGGTTGTCTTTTTATTGTTGAGTTGTCAGAGTTTTCTAGACCCAGTTTTTAGAAAATAAAATTTAATGAAGTATATTATTTATACATGAACATACATAAACAATAAATATATAGCAAAAGTTGTTAACTTACAAAACAAACATTTATCATCATGTAGGGCTCCCATACTTCACCCCACTACCACCACCTTGCATTGTTGTGAAGCATTTATTACAAACTATGAATGAGCTTTGTCAAAATATTACTTCTAACTATAGCCTATATCTTACATTTGGTGTATTTTCCCCCCAACTCACCTGATTATTAACACCGTATATTAGTGTCATATATTTGTTATAGTTCATGAGAGTATGTTCTCATATTTGTTCTATTAACCACAGTCATCTTCCACCACAGAACTCCCTGTGTTATATAGCCCCATGCTTTGTACAGTCCATTCAAAGTGCATACTCAGTGGCTCTCATTTTCATCACAGAGTTGTGCTGTCATCACCTCAGTCAATTTTAGAACATTTTCATTACTCCAAAAGGAAAAATCCTATACCCCCTTAAAACCCCCTATTATTATCCATTAGAATTGATATATCTTCCTTGCCATTGCTGCAGAAATATTACAATATTACTGTTAACTATTTTCCACAAATTATATTGCTTATAATTTTTCTGTTTATTGCCATATTCTTACACTTTGTAAAAGAAGAACATTTTATATTTATACTATCAACCACAATCTTCATCCACCACCAAAATCACTATGTTATACATTCCCTAGATTATTCTCTAGGTTCCTTTAAATTGATATTTATGTCCACAGACTACCCCTTTCAGCCACAATCACATTTATAAATCAGAAATGTTAGTTATACTCACCATAATATGTTACTCTCAACTCTAGTCATTTCCACACTTTTACAAGTAACCTTATTAAAAATGCTGCGGGGAAGCAGATGTAGCTCAAGTGGTTAAGCACCTGCTTCCCATGTATAAGGACCTGGGTTCAATCCCTGGTACTTCCTTAAAAAATAATAATAATAATTCTACATACATTAAACATCAGCTCCCATTCTCAACCCACATTCTATTTCCTAGAAACCTATACTCTAGAGTTTACTTCCATGAGTTTACTCATCATATTTAGTTCAGATTAGTGAGACCATAAAATATTTGTCCTTTTGAGTCTGTCTTATTTCACTCAACAGAATATCCTCAGAGTTCATCCATGTTGTCATAGATATCCTGATTTCATTACTTGTTACAGTTGAACAGCATTCCATTGTATATATATACCACATTTTGTTTATTCATTCATTGGTTGATGGACACTTGGGCTGTTTTTGTATTTTAGCAATTGTGAATAATGCTGTTATGAACATCATTGTGCAATTGTCAGTTTGTGTCCTTGCTTTCAGTTCTTCTGATTATATTCCTAGTAATGGGATTGCTGAATCACATGGCAGCTCTATATTCAGTTTCTTGAAGTACTACCTAGCTGTCTTCCACAGATGCTGTACCATTCTACATTCCCACCAACAGTGAAGAAGTGTTCCTATTTCTCCACATCAGTTCCAGCACTTGTAGTTTTTTTTCTTTTCTTTTTTTTTAAATAATAGCCATTCTATAAAGTGTGAAATAGTAGCTCATTGTAGTTTTGATCTGCATTTCCCTAATAGCTAGTGATGTTGAACATTTTTTCATGTGCTTTTTGGCCATTTTATTTCCTCTTTGGAGAAATGTCTATTGAAGTCTTTTGCCCATTTTTAAATTGGGTTGCTTATCTTTTTATCGTTGAGTTGTATGATCTCTTTTTATCATGGATATCAAACCCTTATCGGATATGTGGTTTCCAAATATTTTCTCCTACTGAGTTGACTGTGTTTTTACTTTCTTGACAGAGTCTTTTTTTTTTTTTTTTTACCGGGAGGTCCTAGGGATCGAACCCGGGTCCCTCCATATGGGAGATGGACGCCCAACCATTTGAGCCACATCCGTCCCCATCTTGACAGAGTCTTTTGAAGAGCAAATGGTTCAATTTTGAGGAGGTCCCGTTTATTTTTTTCTTTTGTTGCTCTTGCTTTGGGTATAAGGTTTAAGAAACTACTGGCTACCACAAGATTTTGAAGATGTTTACCTACATTTTTTTTTTCTAGAAGTTTTATGGTTGTAGCTTTTATTTTTAAGTCCTTGATCATTCTGAGTTAATTTTTGGGTAAGGTGTGAGGTAGGGGTCCTCTTTTCTTCTTGGATATGGCTATCATTTGTTGAATAGACTGTTCTGGCCCAGCTGGGTGGGCTTGACAGCCTTGTCAAAAACAACTTGACCATAGATGTGAGGGTCTATTTATGAGTTCTCAGTTCGGTTCCATTGGTCAATACGCCTAGCTTTATGCCAGTACCATGCTGTTTTTAACCACTGTAGCTAAGTAATATGCATTAAAGTCTGGTAATGAGAGTCCTCCAACTTTGTTCCTCCTTTTTGAGACTTTTTTTTTTTTGGCTATTTGGGGCCCCTTACCCTTCCAAATAAATTTGTTAATTGGCTTTTCCATTTCTGCCAAAAAGGCTTTTGAGATTTTTATTGGGATTGCATTGAATATGTAGGTCAGTTTGGGTAGAATTGACAACTTGAAGATATTTAGTCTTTCAGTCCATGAACACAGAATGTCCTTCCATTTATTCAGGTCTTCTTTGGTTTATTTTACCAATGTTTTGTGGTTTTCTGAATATAGGTCCTTTATGTCTTTGGTTAAGTTCATTCCTAAGTATTTGATTCTTTTAGTCGTTATTAGAAATGGAATTTTTTTTCTGACTTCTGCCTCAGATTGTTCATCAGTAGTGTATAGAAATGTTAATGATTTTTGCATATTAATATTGTATCCTGCCACTTTGCTAAACTCTTCTATTAGTTTTAGTGGCTTTGTTGTGAATTTTTCGGGATTTTCTAGATATAGGATCATATCATCAGCAAATAACGAAAGTTTTATTTCTTCCTTTCCTATTTGGGTGCCTTTTATTTCTTTTTCTTATGCACTTACCATGTTGAGAAAGTTTCCTTCAATTCCTATTTTTTGGAGTGTTTTTATCAAGAAAGGATGCTGTATTTTGTCAAATGCCTTTTCTGCATCAGTCAAGAAAATCATGTGATTTTTGTTCTTCAATTTATTAATGTGGTTTATTACACTAATTGATTTTCTTGTGTTGAACATTAGACTCAGTTTTAATACATTTTGTATATCCATGCTTCTCTTCTCATTAACGTCTCTGTTCTTGGTGTTTCCAGAGTGTATTTTTTGTAATAGTATTTATATTTTTATGTTTGTGTTTTGTATGTGACTTGACATCTCTCTCACCAGGTTGTAAACTCCTTGATTGTAGACACAATGCCTTATTCATTTTTCTGTTAACCCCTACCTCCCAAATAGCTCCTTCACTGCGTCTCACATAATTTAGATGGTCACTTCAAGGCTTTTAGTAGGTTCAGTCCCTTTATTCACTTTTTGGTGCAACCTGTCCATCTGTGGTGGTAACTATGTGAATGTTACATATTGTAGCCCCCTGGGGTTTCCAAGTGAAGTAGCACTCATTGGCCAGAGTGCCACAGAGGAAGATGGCAGAGACCTAACTTATAGAGAGACATGTCAAGATTCATTAAGATTAATTAAGATATTCCTAAGTGGCCTATTTGAATTATTTTCTGTTGGTTCCGCCCACCACAACTCACAACTGAAAAATAAGCAAGTGGTTGATGGATTAATGAAGCAGGTATGTTTGGATGTTGTCTTTCTTCACAGGAACTTGTTAATATTTGTAGCATACCAGTTGAACCTTCCTCTGTGTTTCCCAGTGGGAGAAACATTCACCATCAAGTAAATAAATTGCTGCTATTGTTCACCTTGGAACACACTACATCTAGTTGTCCAAGTGAGAAGAAACATACCAGTAATCCATACCTGGAATTTGGAGTGTCTGCCCTTGTCGTTTTTGCTTCTGGGCTCATTTTTCAAAGTTGTGTTTATCTTTGTTGTCTGTGAGGTCTTACTGCCTGCAGGATGGCTGTCCCCATTGGCCTCTGCCTCGGTTTTACTTTATTCTGTTGGCTTCTGTAGGTGCCTCCTAGGGCCCTCCAAAGTAAATTTTGTATATACAATGTTATGTGTATTTGGGTCAGTCCATTCTAAGTTCATCCTTCAAATATGGTGACAGTTCTAATAAGGTAACTCACAGAAAGATCTTTTATTTATTTATTTAAACATGGATACCATCAATCTCAGTATTTCACTCAGGTGCTTGAAATCCTCTAGTGGCTTCAAATTGCATTAAGATAAGGACCAAAGGTCATTCATACTCTTGTCTCCGCCTACCTCTGTTAGCCAGATATCTCACCAGTTTCCCTGTTTCCTTCTCTCTTCAGCACCCTATTTTGTTTTTTATTTTTTTAGATGCTTAGTTTGTTCCCACCTCAGGACCCTTGCCTGTACTCCTCTCTCCCTATCCTGCCTCAAACTGACTATATTCCATTTGTTCTTCAAGCCTTCGCTTAAGCATCATCTCAGGAGATTACCCTGTTCCCTTGACCAGCTTAGGTTTCTCTATAATATATTTTCGTACTGCTTTATAGTTCTTCTTCATGGCATTATCACAACTGAAATAAAATAATTCTTGAGTGTGATTGTATTATCTCCCTGTAGATTGTCAACTCCACAAAAAAGGAACTTTGTCTACTTCTTTCATCACTGTATCCCCACTGTCTAGCAGAGAATCCAACACATTGTAGATGCTTAATAAATATTTTGGAAGAATTATTAATCAATGTGTAAAATCTTATGATCTATTATATTATCTTTTTTAGGTTAAAGAAAGACCTGATGTGGGAGTTTATATCAAAGATTTATCAGCTTATGTGGTAAATAATGCTGATGATATGGATAGAATTATGACACTAGGGCACAAAAATCGTAAGTGTAAATGTGTAATTATGATTAAACATTGATGTGTTGTGTAGGGTGGTTTAGAAGCAAAACTGGTATGACAGTTCACCTCTTAGAGGCTGGATTTTTAGATGTCTTAAAAACTCTCCTCTGATTCTTTTTTGTTTTTTCTCCTTTTATTTTTTACTATGTAGAGCACATACATCAATGAAAGAAATCACAGACTATTTTCCCTGCTAATTAAATTTTGTTTCTCACTAATAGAGATATCCTTCAGAAACTCTCATATAGCTTGTCTGTTGTTAGCTATAATAATAAGTAATATTTATTAAACCCTTTGCTATTTGGCAAGCACTTGTGCTAAGTGCTTTATAAGGGTGATCTCTTTTCATCCTCACAGTAGTCTTTGATGGCATTAAATTCTGATTTTATGGAAGTAGAAACTGAGGTTTGGTTTAAGTAACTTGTCCAAGGTGATATAATTACTAAGTGGCAGGGCGAGGATTTGAACTTAGGCCATTAATATGCATTAACCAAGTGATATTCTGCCTCCCTTATGTTGACAAGAAAAGCAAAACAAAATTCAATAAAATGATGTACTTTCCAGTAATTGTTTCAAGTTTTTGTTAAAAAACAAAAAACTTCAACAATATTTAAGACGCAGATGCCCCAGGCCTAGTACGTGATATGGCTTATAGCATTAGATATTAAAGAGATAAAAGATAAGAACATAGGGGGAAAAAAACCATAGGAAATGAAGAAATTTTTTAACATTTTTATATCTTGCCTATAGAACTAGCAAACCCAAGGACTATTAAACAACAAAAATACCATTTACATTCCTATAAAGCAAGAAATAGAAAGACAAAGACCAAATCTTAACATAAAAGTAAGCAAAAAAAAAAAAAAAAAATATATATATATATATATATATATGAATATGTTATTCTCAGAAGAAGAACTATACATAGCAATAAACATATGGAAGGCTGCTCAACTTCACCAGTAATGAGGAAAATGCAAGGGTAAATTAAGAGTGAGAGATATTTCATCCGTCAGATTGGATGAAAGAATATCCAGTTGGTGAAGCTTTGAAGATACTGGTGATAAAGTGGTACAGACTTTTTGAAGAGCAATGTAAAGTATCTGTTGAAATTTTAAAATTGCATTCCTTTTGGCCAAGTGTTTCAAATTCTAGAAAAATATTTTCAAGTGTAAACAAAAATACATGTTTTTTTGCAACATTATTTGTAATGGCAAAAATTTAGAAACTAAATAACTATCACTAGAACATGGATTATATAAATTATTGTATAAACATATTATGGACTATAATGAAGTTGTTAAAAACAGTGAGGTGAATCTACATGTAGGGACCTGGAAGATTTTTAAGATATATTGTTAAGTGAAAAAAGAGAGTGAATTACAGAACAGTGTGTACTGCACAATCCCATTTATATATATGCAAAAACAAAACAAAAACAAATTACTAAACCATATATTTGGGTATGGTGTGTGTGTGTGTTGATGTAAAATACAAAATGAAAGGACAAAGGTAACAATTGTTACCTTTAGGGAGGGGGAAGTAAGATTGGAGAAAGGGAGTATAAGGAGCTTTTAATTTATGCTTTCTTTATGTCTATGATTTTGTAATTTTTTAGATCAGGAATATGTTCGTGTATTGCTTATATAATTTTTAAAAATGTTTAACAGAAAGATTCCATTCACATTAATGACCAGCACCTCCCATTAACAACCTGTTAATTAACTTAACTTGGTATGTGAGATTTGTTCAAGGAAAACTACAAAAAAATTTTAATGAGAAAAGTTAAACAAAGATAAAGGGGTTTGAAGACCTAAGATAGCAAAAATGAAAATACTCTTAGTTAATAACTAGATTGAGTCCAAGAATTAAACATTTAGGACAAATCCCCAGGTAAAAGAGGTCAAATATAGAAATATAAAATTTATCATCTTGGAAATACAATAAACATCAAGAAGAAAATAGCAAGAGGGGGAAATCTGACAATAAAAGCAGCTACTCTAAATAGATGAAGAATTGATACAAACATAAGATTAGTACCCACTTTGTACAGGTATAGAAATGGTTAATTTTACACTTAAGAAAAGAAGTCAGTCATCTCATGGACAAATACACTGCTTGCCTAGCAACTAAAATGCAAATTTAAACAAGTAGGGTTCATTTACATTGTGGGCATCACTGCAAATTGGCCAATATTTCTTCAGAGCAATGTTTTTCAGTCTTTAAACCATAATCCTCTTCTTTAAAAAAAATTATCTTCTTGAGTAAGTAATCCATACACATAATAAAATTCAAAAGGCACAAAAGTATACATTAAAAACCCAAGTCTGTCTCCTACCCTTGTTTCTCAATCACCTCCTTCCCATGACCAGCAGGTTTCTCAGGTGCCCTTTCTGACGTAGTCTGTGTACAGGCATGGATGTGCGAGCAGGAGAGCAAACACACATTCTCTTTCTTTTTCAGTTAGGTAGTAGCATACTTGGCTTTATTCACTTCATGTTATCAGGGAGATCATTTCACCTTAACACATTTTTTAATGACTAGCATTTTGTTAGATGGATGTGCTATAATTTATTTATCCAATCTTCTATTGTTGGGCTTTTGGGTTGTTTTGAATTTTGCTATTATGAACAATACTGGAATAAATATTCTTGTATATACATGAATTTATACATAGGTAGGCATATTTATCGGATACATTTTCCATGCTTTCTTGAAAAACTAAAAATTTCATGTTTTCTTTATGTCAAAATAAATATTTTGACAAAAAATAAGCAGTGGGATTTTAGAGGGAAATGATTTTTATGTTGAAAATAGTTTTTTGTTTTGCTTTGTTTTATCTACATTATGAGCTGTGTCAGTAGGTTGGAGCCATTAAGTTACCTGATGGCCACAAGTTGTTCTTTCCTAGGGATTGTAAAGTTCAATGTAGATCAGTTTTAATGGCACCTCTTGTTGCATTGCTTTGTTTTCATAGCCAGAAATACAGAAAAACCAGAATCGTAATTAGCATGCTTTACTTATATTGCAAAAACAATAGGTATTAAACTATTTAATATGCTTATTTCAAATGATATCTTCTCTCGCACCCCAAATTGAAAAACATGGTACAGTATGATTTGATAATCACCTAGCTATAAAACGATTCTTACCTTTTGATTTGGTAATTTTAGTTTGGAAAATATATCCTGTGGAAAATAAGCCTAAACATAAAGAAAAGCATCTGTTCAATGATGCTCCCATCAGTATCACTTATGAGGGCCTACAATGGGAAACAATCCAAATGTCTTACAGTAATGGAATAGTAAAATCACTTATAATAAAGTTCCAAGTTGTTTTTACATGAAAATGTATATAGGAGGTTATGTTAAGTGGAAAAAAGCAGAAGATAGAATAAGACCTAACACTCTATGGAAATATGTATTTGTATTATGAATGATTGGATGACATCTAGCTTTAACAGTTCTTTTTATTTTTGGGAAAAAAATCTTAAATTCACAAATTGATTTAGAAGAAAATTGAGATATATAGTAGATTCACATATATAGATTCATAATTCCTTAAGTTTTCTTTCACAGATTATTCATTTACCTTCTTTTGTCCAGGCTCTACTTACCTTTATCAGTGCAATTTACATTCTAGTTATCTGACTTCTAATATGGCCATATGCTAATAAAGAAAACGCTTTTTACATTTAAATTCTAAAACCAAAGTTTGCATGGAAATGTTGTGCATGATATATATATAAAATAAGATAGTAGAAAGGTAATTTTGACATTGGGTAAAATTAACATGATGCTTTTAACATACTTTGGAATTTAAGAAAAAAACTAATAGATGCCTCTTGTAAAAAACAGAACAAACCTTTTTCTTTGGTTACATAAATATATTCATGTAAAATATACATTTGCATATGCACAAATCCTAGGATATTTTGAATGGGTGTTTCTTGTTTTTGTGTTACCAAAAATGGGACCATGCTACATATTCCACGGAAACTTGCTTTTCTTTCAGTTCATATATCATGGGCATCTTTCCATGTTATTAGATACAGATCTACCTGCTTCTTTTAAATGACTGCTTAGTAATCCATAGTATGACTAACCTGTAATTGAATAATCATTCTCCTGTTTGGCCAGAAAGGACATGTTTTTGGGGGTAAATTAGTTATTTTTTGAATCTAGTAATGCCTGGGATTGAAATGAAATATTTTGTGCTAAAATTTCCTCTTTAATAGGAGAAACATTACAAATTCTTTTGCTATCAACATAAATTGTCATAGAAATTTCTAATAATGGCTAAAGACAGCTGAGCTTTTATGATTTAGCCATACCCTCAGGTTTTGGCTATGGGATGAAATTATGTATTTTAAACTATTCTGAATATTTAATTATTTTTACAGGCACTCTCTGTTGTTACACTTTTTAAGGGTTTCCTTCCTTTATTAAAGGTTCTGTTGGTGCAACTAATATGAATGAACACAGTTCCCGCTCCCATGCTATCTTTACAATTACTATAGAATGCAGTGAGAAAGGTGTGGACGGTAACATGCATGTCAGAATGGGGAAGCTCCACCTTGTAGATCTTGCTGTGAGTAACAGGCTGCTGCTTAAGGAGTAACTCATTCTTGTAGCTTCTTTTTATTTCATAAGTGAATAATTTATTTAAAGTCAAAAGGTGTGATTTATACATAATTTTAAAGCTGTTTGCTTGTGTATGAGTTTAACCTTTTATTTATTATGGAAAGTTTCAAGCATATACAAAAATAGAATAGTATAATGATCTCCCATGGATCTGTCACCCAGCTTCAACACTTCAACAGCTCACAGCCCATCTTGTTTCATCTCTACCCTCAGCCATTTCTTGCCTCCTGTATTATTTTGAAACAAATTCCAAATATCATGCCAGACTTTTTATTTTTAAAGTACCTTTTTTTTTTTATAACCTGGATAAGAATATTATGTATTTTTTTGTATTTCACTTTATTTCTCTGTCTGTTTATTGCTAGGGTTCAGAAAGACAAGCAAAAACTGGAGCTACTGGACAGCGCCTAAAGGAAGCTACAAAAATCAATCTTTCACTTTCCACCCTTGGTAATGTGATTTCTGCCTTGGTTGATGGAAAAAGCACTCATGTGCCTTATCGTAACTCTAAATTGACTCGTCTTCTTCAGGATTCCTTAGGAGGAAATTCAAAAACCATGATGGTAAGACTTAATCAGTGGTATAGTTATGTGTAACATTTTTAAAACATGATTATTTAGGTGTTTTTTAATTTTATATTTTTTATTTTTAGTTATTCTTTCCCTAGCACACTGGGTATACTAGATCTATAATGGTGTCTAATTTGGAAACACAGATGGTTGGCATTCTCTTTTAAAAGAGGGCCAGAGTGCATAGATGTTTTAAAAATTGTCTCTTTGATATATGTGATGGTAGTATTAATTTTAAATGTGTAAAATGATTTGTTTTGTATTCCCAATTCAACAGTGTGCAAATATTGGGCCAGCAGATTACAATTATGATGAAACTATCAGTACATTACGGTATGCCAACCGTGCTAAAAATATTAAAAATAAAGCTAGAATTAATGAAGATCCAAAGGATGCTTTGCTTCGTCAGTTTCAGAAAGAAATAGAAGAACTGAAAAAAAAGCTTGAAGAAGGTAATCTTTCCTCAAAATATTAACCTTAATATTGGCAAAGAATAGGTTGATTGAACCACTGTGCTAACAAAAAAACCTGTTAAAAATTCTCTGAGCCTTTAACATTGATATTTAAAGGACTGTTTCTACAGAGTAACTGAGTATTTACATACTTGGGCATTTCCATTTTTAAAACATGATTAAAAATGTTTTTAACATTTTTAATGTGACTTTTAAAAATTGTTTTTTTTTTTGTTGTTTTTTTTTTTTACCGGGAGGTCCTGGGGATCGAACCCTGGTTCCTCCATATGGTAGACGGACGCTGAACCTCTTGAGCCACATCCGTTTCCCAAAAATTGGTTTGTTTTAAATCTCCATCTCTGTGACCTTTTGTAGATTTCATATGACCATTTGTTAAATAATGAATTTTTCTTTATTTATTTATAAGAGCAAGTTTTATATATGTCTGTAGAAGAAAATAGCCAGACTTTTGGCTTTGTAGTAGATATTAACTATTTTTTGAAGTAAAGAAAGATATCAGAGAGTCATGGGTAAACCAATTTTGCTATAAGTGAAAATTTATTACCTGGTCTTGAAATATGTTTTCAGAGTTAAATTGAAACATTAGATTCTACTTTGGAATTCTTTTCTAATAAGATAAAATTAGAAAGTTGGAAGACCAGACTTTATACACGAGGTGGAAAACTTCCCAGCCATCATTAAATGCCTTGTGACCCCCTGCATCTTCAGAATGGAAACAGCCTTTCTCGTGGGCATAAGGCTCCTTTGCATACCAGGTCCATAGAAGGATTTGGTACTGTGCCCTTCCTGTCTGTGGGAAAACTGATAGATCAGAGGTGAAATCAAGAGATGCCAACATCAGAAATGTTTGGAGAAGATGCTGATCCAATAAACTTTGAGTAAGATTTATTGAGGAAAAACAATAATTGACCTGCCTCTTAGATAATGAAATTTGGTGTTTTAAATGTGACCACTAGGTGGTATTTATAGTCAATAAGTTTTAAAGATTTTAAATTTCTTAGCTATGTTAGTGTTGAATTTATACCTTTATTTTGCTGACTTTATTTTTAACACAATTCATTTTGTTTGTGCTCTTATGACTTTTTTTTTTTAAGATTTATTTATTTACTTTTATCCATTTTTACACATAACTCCCCCCCACACCCCGTTTTTGCTGTTTTTGTGTCCATTCGCTGGGCAATTCTTTGTGTCTGTTTCCTACCCTTTTTTCTCATCCTTCTCCTTATGTGTTCACTGGGATTTGATCCTGGGAACCTCCGATGTGGGAGAGAGATGTCCTACTGCCTGTGCCACCTTAGTTCCTGGTTTTTCGACACGTCTTGTCTTGGCTCGCCCTTGTGTCATTCTCCTGTTACATCATCATCTTGCTGCGTGGCTTGGTGGGGTCTGATGGCACGCCTGCTCGCAGGGCCTGGGGGCCACGCCTGCTCGCAGGGCCTGGCAGCGCACTCGGTCACGGGGCCTGACGGCGCACCTGTGCACGGGGCCTGGTGGCCTGCGTGCCTCCTATATTTTTTTCTTTATTTTTACCAGGAGGTCCTAGGGATCGAACCCAGGTCCCTCCATAAGGGAGACGGATGTCCAGCCATTTAAGCCACATCTGCCCCCTGACATTTGTTTTTATAATCCAGTTAATAGAGCTTTATAATCCTGTTTATAGAGTTGATCATAAACAATATAAAAGTAGGAAAAAGCATTAAAAGAACAAAATACTTTTAACTTTTATTTTGAAATAATTTTAGACTCATAGAAAACTTGAAAATATAGTATGGAGTGTCCCTGTACCCCACTTCTCCATTGTTAAAATCTTATATAATCATAGTAAAATTCTTGAAACCAGGACATTTACATTGATATAATCCTATTAACTAATAGACAAACCTTATTCAAATTTTGCCAGTTTTCCTTCTAATGCCAATTTTTCTGTTCTGGATCCAATCTGGATGGCATTAGAAGGAAATGCATTTAGGTGTCATTCTCTTTAGTCTCCTTAAGTTGGCTCTAGTTCCTCAGTCTTTATCTTTTATCACCTTGGTACTTTTAAAGAGCACCGGTCAAACAATTTGTGGAATGTCCCTCAGTTTGAGTTTGTCTACAGTTCTCTAATAATGAGTCTGCCAGATTTCTCTACTGTAAAGTTACTATTTTATTTTACCTTTTTTTCAGTCAATATATATTTTGTGGGGAGATACTTTGAGACTATGCAAAGGTTCAGTTTCTCATTATACTTTCTCCCACTAATTTTAACATCCACTGACGATTGTTGCCTGTACCAGTAATTTTGTGGCATTTACTCAGTGTTGATTTTCTATGACCATTATTCCTTCTATGTTTATTATTTGGAATTCTTTTGGAAGGAAGATCTCTCCCTTCTTCCCTATTTATTTATGTATTCAGTTATTTATTTATATCAATATCGACTCATGGATATTTATTTTGGTCTGTGGATTATGACACAATATTATCATTATTTTGCTCAAATTGTCCCAGCTTTGGCCAGTAGGAGCTCCTTCAGGGTAGTTCCTGTATGCTTTCAACATGCTCCCATATTTATTTTGGGTACTTCCTTACTTGCTGACACCACAAGATGTTCTAGGTTCATCGTATATTTTCCCTGTCCTGGCATTAGAAGCATCTATATCTTTCTAGTTCCTTTCATTGGAGAATGATAGTTAGAAACAAACATTTGGGCGGTAGGTATGCTCATTGCTACCAGGGTGTCGTTGCTTCCAGGTCCAAAGAAATAAATACTTTTAACAAATTCCTTCTTTCAAGATTCTGTGATTTCTTTCCATTATTATTTATAGATCTAATTATAACCCTGGTTGTGAATAGTGTATATTTTACTCCCCTGTCAATCATCAAGATGGTACTGCTCAGTATTAATATTACTTTAATCATTCCTTTTCATTGAGTATTTTTGTTCTGTTAATAGTACCTATCATCATCTTTGTGTAAATAAGCTTTTCTTATTTTGAAATATATATTTCTTGCAATATAGTCCTAAAAGTGGGATTTCTGTGTTAGATAACTGTTTTATGGCTCATAAAAAATAGGTCAGATGAGTAATTTAAAAACAACAGAAAAAACTGAGGAGAAAATGCTTACATTTTTAAAAGGCTAAAATAACTCTCACATATAATTTCTGTAAATATTTAGGACTGTACTTAAACTAAGGATTCAAAATTTTGAATGGATCAGAATTTAACTTTTCTTTAGGAACTTTAACAATAAAGCATCCATGTCTATCATATCCAAATCTGATATACTGTTTAGGAATATTTAAGTAAGATTCGGTTGAGGCAATAGAAACTTAATAAACAATATTGATAGAGACATTTCCTAAATAGCCAGTGACTTTGGTACAGAATAAAAATCATTGTATTAAATTTTTGTCCAAGGAGAAGAAATATCAGGCTCTGATATCAGTGGGTCAGAGGAGGAGGAGGATGAAGAGGGTGAGGTTGGAGAAGATGGAGAAAAAAGGAAAAAAAGAAGGGGTAAGTTCCTTTGAGTGCTTTAATTTATAGAAATTAAATCAGATTACTACGTATTGATGGTTTAGCATTCCTTAAGGGTATAGAGCCCAAGCCTTTTTATTTTGTCATTTTTAATGATGGTAGCAATTAGAATAGAGGAAGTATGCCATACCCTGGTTAACTTGACATTATTTTGATTTCCTTTGCTGATCTCCTGTTCATAGCTGAATCCGAATACCATTGAGCAGTTAGTATGGTAAAATTTATGATAGTAGATATACCATTTTAAAATTTCATGTGGGGTTTTAATTTTATGTAGGGATTTTCATTCTGTGTTTGAAACCTAAATTTCTTAGTAAATTGGGCTATTGTGGAGTTTTTCTCAAGCAATATTAGCCTTTAGAAATCACTCAATTTTTAAACAATAGATTTGTATGAAGATACTATTTTTGAATTTGTTTTTTTCCTTTAGAAAACGTACTCTCAATTGCATCCTGTTGTGGGGCATTTGCTACCAAGTGAGAATTAAGACTGATGTGATAAGGATATAGAATAACATGCAAAAGAGAGAAAGACATATTATAATGGCCTATATTTCAAACCTCTTTACCCTAAATATTTACTTATTTTAAAAATTTCTTCCATTAACATGGATCATTGTTTTCAAGCTGGTACAAATTTTACTTATCTTATTAAAATGATCTTGCTGAAAATAAACCAATCATTGCATTTCAAACTTTCAAACTATAAAATTCTCTAACCTCAAAAGGTAGGAAAAACATGATTTAGAGCAAGAGTTGGCAAAGTTCAGCCCGCATGCCAAATCCAGCCCGCTACTTGTTTTTGTAAATAAAATTTTGCTAAAACAGCCATGCTCATTTTTTTACATATAGTCTATGGCTGTTTTCAGAGTTTAGTTTTGCAATAGAGACTGTATAACCTGCAAAACCTATAAAATCTACTGTTTGGCCCTTTACAGAAAAATTTCACTGTCCCCTGATTGAGAGAAATGGTTTTGTGTTCACACCTATTTTTTCACAGACTAAGCTATTCTTTTCAAAGCTGAAGCAGATCCTAGATTTGTTAAAAACAAAATTTCAATGGATAAAAATGCTACTATTTAATATGTTAAAATATATAATAGTATTACCTTCCTTCCAGGCTTAGAAATTAATTTTTCAGTGAGGCTTTCCCACCTTTTGCTGTGAAACCTTAAACATAAATAATTTTATCTGGTAGGTTGATATTTTGGGGAGAAGAGAATGAGATTGGAGACAGACAAACCTGGCTATAATGAAGGATAATTTGTCATTCCTATAATTTTAGTCACGCATGGCTTTTTACATTTTAAAACTCAGTTCCTTCAACTTGTCAGCCTAAATAGTTTAAATAGGCTTAAATGTCACCAAATAACTTATTTATTTTTTATTCTTGTCCTTTCAATCCTCTGAATTATAATGTTTATATGGGTAGTGGAGTTTGCTTACAGCAGATGTTTTAAAGAAATACTGTTTCTAATTCCTTAGCATGGCTTTATAAATAAAGTAGAGAATACTTGCTAGACTGCCAAGAATGGTTTTAAGGGGAAAAAGTTTGGGTTCTTTAATACAAAGTTTGATTGTCCTTTAAAATTCTTTCTTCTGGAACTGAATTTTTCTTGAATGTGTTCATTTTCTTGTTTGTTCTTTCTTTGGTTCCCGTTGGGCTCATTTCTTTGTCTTCCAGGCAGTAGCAGCAGCAGTAGTTCAGACTCCACATGTTCTGTCATAGAGAAACCTCTGGATAAGTTCTTGCCTAGTGAGTGGTAGCTCTTAAATTCTGTAACAGAGCTTTGGCTTTTCCATAACCCATGAGCTTCATTTGAGAAATGCTGCACTGCTCCCTGTCATTACTTGAAGAATACACCTTAGATTTCTCAGTAGACCAAAGCATGTGATGACTTTTCCTCCTCTTCATTGCTTCCAGTTAACCATAATTGTTAAAACATATGCTTAAGCTTATGTTTGAGACAATGGAAGAGAGAGTCATGCTTTTGCAATTGAGATAATGTAAAGAGAGCTAGTAAGCTGTATATAAGAATAATTTTTATGGCACCTTGATGATAATTTTCTAATCCTAATCAGGATAAGGAACATGTAACAACACGTTCAGACTTTCTAAAAGTATAAATTGTATTTGGAAATAAACCAGTGCCCGTTATGTTTTATGGTTATAAGGATTTACACTTTGGTGGGTATCCTATTATTAAGGGTAGCTTATATTGAAAGCTTCCAAATAAAGAAAAATGTAAAGTTTGAAGCAAGTAAAGAGAAAATGAATAGTATTTGATTTCAAATGGCCATTGATCCCTGTTTCTAAATTACCTAATAGATTTTAATGGAAATTTCTTAGGTGTGATTAGAGAATTCAGATCTACTAGAAGAGTTTTATGCAGGATCTATCGAGGCTTTTTATTAAACTTTAATTAAATTGAAAAAAAAATTCATTTTATCTATTTACATTTTATTTTCAAAAGAAAAAGGAGGTGATCCTTTCTCGTACTAGTTTGCAGCTTACTGTCTTTTAAAGCATTATCTATATACTTACCTTTTCTAAAACAAATAACAAAAATGGTTATTGTTCTTACGCTTCTAGCTTCCTAGAGGAAAAATTCCAAGAATACTAGAAATCTTTTTCTCTATTGACAATTATTAGGCATTTTACCAAAACAATTAATTTCAGAGAATAATTTTTAAAATACTACATGAAACTTCTTTAGAAACAAATAGAGGTATTATTTTGTATTATAAACTGCAAAACACAAGAAAAATATCTGAGAGGGAGGTATTGTGATTTAATTTGCCTTTTAAAACTCACCTTAATTCTTCAAGAGTAGTTATATGAAGTATGTTATGAAATGAATTATGCTTTGTTCAATTCAAGAAGTTTTAATTGCTATACAAGTGCCAGGCATATAATGTTAAGTTATTTTGTTGTGATGTAGGTGCATTGATGAAAGTGGAAAGATGGTTTTCCCAGCACGTGGTTGCTGTTTATAACTTGTATGTACTCTGCCTTTTTAAAAACACAAATAACCTTTTTTTAGGTATCCTTTGCTTGAATCATCGGTTGGTCATTTTCTTATATAAAATCATTATTACAATTACTCTTAATAATCCACTAATAGACTGAATGTAAGTTCATTATTATACAGATGTACTTCACTTTATGTAATAAATATTTTTTTCTGAAAAAAATGCTTATAAATCAAATTGGAAAATCAAATCACAGTATGCCTGCATTAAGACAACTTGCTGTTTTAAAAAATTCTTCATTAAATCTTTTTGTTAAATAATCTGTGCAAATTACTATAATCTTGTTTTGTTGCTTGAGATTTTTGTGTTGGGTTTTCTTAAGAAGAGGCACACCTGTAATTGGTCCTTGTACTAGAAGGAACATTGAATTGGGAAATTTTGGAAATGAACAACGTGAATTTTGTTAGGTTTAGATTAATTTCTTAAATGGCTTATATTTCTGTCTTGCCATTTTCTATGACTTCTAAGCTCCTAGCAGGTTCCTAATTCATATCTACCATTAATATAACCTCATGGTGCTGAACCGTTACATTTGTAGGAGCTCGGGAATCAGCGTGAGCTCCGGAGATTCATTTGACTTGTAGCCTTAGACTAAATTAATCATCCTTACTTAAATTATACCACTCATTGTGTTGAATATGCTTTCGTTTTATCTGGTCTCTCTTTCAGTTTCGATGATGATTTGATTTATTTCTATACTTAAACTATAAATAAATGCTATTGTACATTTTCTTTGTTTCGCAAAAGAAATAATGTTTTTCTATTTTTTTCCTCCTCATCTCTGTGCTCATGCTTCCTGTCTACGATTTGCTTACTACTTCTTATTGCAAGATCAAGCAGGTTGGTGTGATTGATTTGCACTCCACATGGTACACAATTATTTCCTATAAAGAACTTTGCTGTTTTAACTGTATTGCATTTTTTTAAAATTTAATAATTTTTTTTACAAGGTAAGTATCCATTTTTTTGTGTGTTAAAAAGAAGTTCTTCAAGGAGAATTTAACTTTCTTTTTTTTAAATAAACTTGCTTTTTTTTTTTTTTTTCTAAATTCTTAAAGACTTATTAAATAAAAAATTGGCAATACAGGTGTAAATGATTTTACATTCAAACATTTTCTTCTTTTTGTAGCCAGGAATTAATTGCCTGGTTACCTGTGCCTGTGGGTGCTCATATAATGAAAATGAAATTCATTCAATTAACACTTTCCTGAAATTCTTCTCTTTAACTTTCCCTTGGTGGAGTTCACCATCACAGTTTGGTTAGAGCATATGGCAAGGGCAAAGGGCAATTTAAAATATTACTGCTCCTGTTTGGCTTAATTAAATACTCTTTATGACATTCAGATTTTTAAATATATATTTACCTGAAATTTTGTGCCGAACTCTTATCATGCAGTATTAGAAGAAGGTTTTATGGTTTTGGTTTGGTTGATTCAGTTTTGTTATCTTTTAAAAAATGTATGTAAAAGTGACCTCTAGTGATGTCACATTTTAAAATGCATGGTTAGGGAAGTTGGTGCATGTTTACATTTACTTTGAAGTATTATTAGGGAAGAAATGTAATGCTTTTTCTAATGAATCTGGCTAGAGTAATATGTTACATAATATGTTATTTCTTAAACCAAACCTGGCTATGGATGTATGATTATCTTAATTAAACTATTATGAAAGCACAAAAATATTTTTGTTGTTAAAACATCAGTTTGAAAAATTACCTGAATGGTTTTGAATGACTTACTACAATTCAGGCATAGTAATAATTCATCAGTAGGCATGTTCTTTTGTATTTTTACATATAAATTCTTTTATTCTACTGCCTCTTGATGCATTTTGAAACTATATGTTTTTAACCACTAGAACCCTCCAAGTCTAAAAGTAAGAATGTTCATATGTTGTTCAGATCATTTCCTCCGTATTGTTAGTATCCATATCGTCAAATAAACTTTTTTTGTCTTAACATTTTTGCCATTTTTATTTCTTTAAATATTTGCAATTCTCAGGTAGAAAGGAAATGACAGTTTTTTAAATGCATGCGCTTTATACCTCAACTTATACTTTTGCCTCTCAAATTTCTAGGAAATAGTATTACTGATGGGCAAACCTTTCTAGGAATTCATTGGGATTTGGAGTTAAATTGTTGTTTTTTAAAAAACTATTTTTAACACAGCATATTCCAGAAAGCTCAAGACAGCTGACTGTGCCAAAAAAGTAAATAGAATCAGATTTATATCCTGACTTTCGGAATGCAATGAATCACACCACACCAGAGCATGAATTTGGATCAGTGCTTTTTATTTCATCTTTTATTTAATTTATTTGTTTTGTGGCTTAGGTTTGCCTCAGACTTATATTCTATAGAATTGAAGGGCAATGTATTTTAAATCCTTGAGTTTTTTTTTTATTATAATTTTTCTCCTAAAGAATATAAATCTAAGGATGATTCTCTGTCTCATGGTTCCTGCAAGTATGTTTACAGGTATTTATCTCCATCATAATTATTTTTCAGTTCTCTCTCCTTGTTAACAGGAGGGTTTAGCTTTTGGGTGGAGACATTAGCGATCTATAAACGCTTCCGGTTGATACCCTTCTTCTGTAGTACTTTGGGAAGGAAGTTAAGAAAGCTTTCAGGAGAGTCACAGATCAATTCTATGAAAAGTTTGATCGGTTTTCTGAAGGAAAGTCTGTTTCAAAGAAACAGTATTACCAGAAATGAATTATCTTTAGTTTAGTTTCATCACCAGTTTTATAGGCTGGTTCTTATTTGCTCTTTTTACTTTTTCTTAATAAGCTCATTCTATAGATTTTTATTAAGCACCTAGTATATGTATATAAAATACTCTACTAGACATTATAATCAAAACAATCGATTGGAGATTATATTTCCAGCTTTATTATTTGATAGTATTTCTACTTATATTTGACACTTGGCATGACTAATCTGCCTTAGGGAGAATATTGTAGTCCTGAATTTGACATGATAAAGAGCTAGTTTAGTTGTTTTTTTTTAGGGTATGATAATGTATCTTGGCAGCAAAACAACTGTAAAATGCCTAGTTAATTACTATGTAATTGTTATATAATTAGTATAGAATTTCTTCCCTTAAAAGGGACACTGTGAAGTAAAATACTTTCCAGTAATTTTATTAAACAAAATTTTAGGAGGACTGTGAAAAATATATTAAAAAGTATTGATAATTAATTCTGCCTAATATTTTTATCTGTGTATTTTGTACTTATATGTGGCTTTTATTTATGCATTTATTTTATGGGATTTGGGGGGCAATATTTTGAAAATACACTTGGTTTTGTGCCTCTTTATTAGAAAAAAGTAATTAAAGAATAATACTTCTTGTTTAACTCTAAATATTTTATTTGGGAGTGCACAGATTTTTGCTTTTTAAATTTATTTTGTTTTCCTATTAATCTTTCCCTTTTTCTCTGCTCATCTGTTTTGCTTCTCTTTCACTTACTTTTGTTCTTAGTTATCAGTGCACAGTTGGACAACAGTTTGAATATAGCAGTTAGTTAAAAAGTTCTTTTTGGAGCATAAATAGAAATGAAGTATATTATTTATTTGATTCCTTTTACATGTTAATATTTGGGTTTGTATTAGTGAGGAATCTAGGCAGTTGTCCACTGAAGATAATTTGTGCAAGTCTGTAACATTGATGCATTTTAGTGATTGTTGTAATTAAACAACTCAACTAGGTAAAAAGAAGGTTTCCCCTGATAAGATGGTTGAAATGCAAGCAAAAATTGATGAGGAGAGGAAAGCACTTGAAACAAAACTTGACATGGAAGAAGAAGAAAGAAACAAGGCTAGAGCTGAATTAGAGAAACGGGAAAAAGATCTTCTTAAGGCTCAGTGAGTATTTTTGAATGGAGATGGAGTCATGATTAAAAATTTTAGTATTTTTCATAGGATTATAAGCAAGAAAGTTGAATACTAATTAAATAGTTTGATTTTTTTTGTTTCCAGTATAGCTATTTTTGGATAGAATGGTTCCATTGTATGTGGTTTAAGTATTTTTAAAATGTAGATCTGTTTTGGTTATTTCATCTCTGTGTGGGAGGATAAAAATTAGCAAATTTGAATTAGTTGTAAATTATTAAATCATAAATTAATACTACATAGAGGAATAATTTAGTAGAGGTATTACATAATATTCCTATTATGAAATTGTACATCCAAATTCTTTTTAAATTTTGAAAAGTGATATTAGTGGTAGAAGAGTAGATCATCCACGAATATAGACTATTCTCATTTTAATCAACAGACAAGAGCATCAGTCTTTGTTGGAAAAGTTGTCTGCTCTAGAGAAGAAGGTCATTGTTGGTGGTGTTGATTTGTTAGCAAAAGCTGAGGAACAAGAGAAACTTCTTGAAGAATCTAATATGGAACTGGAAGAAAGGAGGAAAAGAGCAGAGCAACTTCGCCGAGAACTTGAGGAAAAAGAGGTATTGTGACATTTTGTTTTTAGTTTAACATTTTGCCTAAGATATTTAACTTTACCGGTGAAAAACTAAATATCTATAATTTTCATGAGATTTGAAAGTAGATTATGGATTGCTTTGCAAGATAATGGTTGCTGAACATTTATGTCATTTGTAAAATAATGAAATTTGTGATTTCACAAAGAACGTTATTCTGAAGTTCACCAATTTTTGTCGTAGCAAGAACGCTTGGATATTGAGGAAAAATATACCAGTTTACAAGAGGAGGCTCAGGGAAAGACCAAGAAATTAAAGAAAGTTTGGACTATGCTGATGGCTGCAAAGTCAGAGGTTGGTCTCTCAGAAGTTACCTACTAATGGAGCTCAGAATTTTCTTAAAAAGAAGTTTCTTTCATTAAGTTTGATTAAGAATCCTAAAGAAACCATAATGTGTACATACACTTGTAAAGAAATAAAACATCTCCACTTTATGTGCAATTTTGAATTTTACCTATTAAGCTGAAATTGTTTCTTTACTAACATAACTAATAACATGTAATAAATGGTAATAGTGAAACTCCATAACTCCATGCACTGCTTTTGTGAAAGAACTGGGTAAGTTCTCACAGGTTTCTTAGGCAAGTTTCTTATTTAAACATAACTGTTTTGTATTTAAAATCTGGTTTGTTTGTAATGTTTTCATGGGTGTTCTGATAGATGGCTGATCTCCAGCAAGAACATCAGAGAGAAATTGAAGGCCTACTAGAGAACATTCGACAACTTAGTCGGGAGCTTCGACTTCAGATGCTTATTATTGATAACTTTATACCTCAGGATTATCAGGTAAGAGGGAAGTTCTCTGACCTAGATTTTAGATATGTCACTTGGCTGGGGTTGAGATACCAGGAAATATAATTTCTAATTTCATTGGTAGTAAATATATGTATTTTATTTACCAACTATAAAATTTTCTTGAACTAATGCCATCACACTTCACTTCAGCTATTAACTTTTCTCAAGACAATAATTCTATTTGAATATCTAAGTATCTAAATAAGAATTTCTCAGCCCTTTGGAGGAACTCAGATTCATGTAATTACAGTCAAAATCCTGGTATCAGTCCAATTCATTCATTCAACATTCCTTTACCATAAAACTAGAATAAACAGAACCCCTGCACTTTTCCTCTGCCTTTGAATGTTAATCCTTAATACCAGTATACTTGAAAATCTCAGCCTCTATTTTTTTTTACCCCAAATTTCTATCTTTCCAGTGTATTTTAGTAAACTTTAACAAATTGATTTTTAGAAAATCTATTTTGAATCTCAATACAGCTAATGAAATTTATCTGAAAATAAACCTTAGTATTTTTTTTTCCCTTTGGACCTCAGATATACAATATTGGATAAATCTTAATCCTTGGCTCATGATAGGCTCTCCTTATTGGTCCTTATATGGCCTGCTTTTATTTATTTAATTAGTTATCGTGTAATGAACCCTTGTGAACTCATCACCCAAAACAAACTCAGTAACTTCCATCTATCCAAATGACTCCCCCCATTCTGTTCATCCCTTTGCCTCTTCTAACCCGAGATAAGCATCATCCTGAATCCCATGTTCCTCATTCCCTTGCTTTTCCTTCTTTTTCTTTTTCTAATATATAGATATAGTTTAATTGTCTCTCTATACATTCCTAAAAAGTATATATTTTAAATCTTTAGTTGTTTTTAAATTTATAAAAAGTGTATCATGCAATATATAATATTTTGAGATTTACCTTTTTCACTTAATAGATGAAGATTTTAGTTCCACAAATACTTTTCAGTATTTTAAATGTTGTTCAATATTAAAAGTAGACCATCTTTGACTCTTTTAAAAGGAAATGATTGAAAACTATGTCCATTGGAATGAAGACATAGGAGAATGGCAGCTAGTGAGTATTACTTCATCCTCTCATGAACTGTTTATGAATGGGATGAGAATCCAGTAGGGAGGATAAAATATTTTTCTCATTAACTACAGCACACACAATATTCAGCGGAGAAAGTATAGTTAGGGGCTACATGGGACTGAATGACCTCTGGGTCCCTTTCTGCTCAACATGCAAAGCATGTTTTACAAGTGTAACATTGGCATATCTTAACAGTAATTTGCTTTATTCATAGTAGTAATTACTAACACAATTCTCCTCTGCCCCCCCTTTTTTTCTTTTTTGAGAAATGTGTTGCCTACACAGGAAATAACATGAGGAAGCAGACTCCAGTACCTGATAAAAAGGAAAAAGATGTAAGAGTGCTTTTTATTTTAACTACAATTAATTCTCTATAGGAATGTGGTTCATTAAACTATGTTATCAACCTGAGATCTGTTTATCAGCTCTGCAGGAAAATGGGCTCATCTTTTGGGGTAGAGGCTCTAGGATGGAATGATTACTTTCAGTTCTTCTCATCTTCTGTCTCGATGGTAAGCTTATCATTTCTACCACACGAGTGGCATGGAAACAACCTGCTTGGTGGTCCCACAGATCTGTCTCTTGCTTCAACAATGTTTGGGCAGAATAGACCTGGGAACTCTCCCCCTACCTCTTCTGCCTTGGACAACCCTCCAACTGCCTCTCCACTTACAACGTCTGGGACCATCTTCTTGGCCATCCCCTGCTTCTGGGCCCAACTAATACTGTTTTTTTGAAGTTAGCTCCTCATTGTCGACCAACCATGAGTTCCCAGATCCTTCAGAAATATTCCACTGAAGTGGAGGCCTCCATTAACCATTTGGTCAACCTGCATCTGCGGGCCTTCTATATCTACCTCTCTCTGGACTTCTATTTTGATTATGACAATGTGTCCCTGAAGGGCATGGGCTACTTATTCGACCAGTTGGCAAAGTTTTCGAGATGCACGGCAGTGCCCAGCGTCTCTTGAAGGTGCAAAACCAGCAGTTAGGCTGCACCCTCTTCCAGGATGTACAGAAGTCATCCCAAGATAGATAGGGTGAGACCCTGGACTCGAAGGAAACTACCATGGTCCTGGAGAAGAGCCTGAACTAGGTTCTTTTGGATATGCATGCCCTGAGTGCCAGTGCAGACCCTCATCTCTGTGACTTCCTTGAGAGCCATTTCCTAAATGAGGAGGTGAAACTCATCAAGAAGATGGGTGACCACCTGACACACCTCTGCAGGCTGAAGCCCTTCCTCCAGCCAAGAGGCATATCTTTGATTCAACAACCTTGCAGCTCTCTAATAAGCTAAGAACCATCTGTAAACAATGAAGCTTTATACAGAAAAAAAAAAAAAGAAAGAAAGAAAAAAGTGGCATGGAGTAGATCTTTGGGAATTTGTTCCTCTTTTCACCACCTTTCTGGGTCATGGAGCTTTTCAAAGCTGCTCTAGTCCTAAGTCAGCAAGAAGAGGTAGCAGCTTTAGGACAAACAACAACTGTTTTTCTTTACTTCTAAGGAAATATACAGTGCATTGGGGATTCTTATTCCAGTTACCTAACCCTTAGTGAATACATTTGGGATATTGGTATTAGAAGATATTATTTTATAGACTTTATTTGGTCTTGTCTTCTGTGGTTTTTTTCTAGTTTAACATTTTAAATCTTCACCCAAATCTGGTTTAGCTTTTTCTTATAAAAGAGTCTTGTGTCTCTTTCTTTTACTTAGCCCTTTGAGGTGGACCTTTCCCATGTGTATCTTGCCTATACTGAGGAGAGCCTACGGCAGTCCTTGATGAAATTAGAAAGGCCACGCACTTCAAAGGGGAAATCAAGGCCAAAGACTGGGAGAAGGTAAGAATTGCCCTGAATCCCATGAAATGAAAGCATTGAGATATTCTAATTCAATACATTTAAAGGAAATTAAGATTTATTTAGTTAACATGATACATATTTTGGTTGATATATTAAGATAAAATCAAATTTAAGACTAGCATATTTAAGAAACACTGAGGAAAATAAAGAAACAAATAAATAAAATGAGCCAAAGAAAGAAATGGTTAACTTCAAAGTTTTTATGTAGCTACAATTTGAATAAATTAAATCTTGCTAAAGAAAGAAGGTCTTCCAACTTCTTTAGCCCTCCTGAGTAATAGAATTAATTTTCATAGCTCACTTTGTTCTTTCCAAATATATAATAAATCACCTACTAGCTGGTTTAATTCCTGTATTTTACACTTAATTCTTCTGGTGAGATGCTAATTTGCCTAGATAGACTCTCAAGATACTCAGCTGGTTAATTTTTCTATCGTAAATGTTGCCCAAAGAGCCTTGATTTCCTCAATTATCAGTTAAGGAAAACTTGTCTGACCATCTTTCCCATTCCTTCCAGCCCCGGTTTTGACTCATGGGTAGTCTACATGTATTGATCTCCCTTCCCTTACATCAAGTAGTGTTCAGCTTATTTAAGTTGGTTGTAAGACTTTGGGGCTCCTGAAATGGTAGGAAATAATAAGCTTCTTTTTTCTGTGTTTTGAGGACATGGGCTTTTGAGTTACATGTAGAGTGAAGCTGTGTGGTTTTAATATTTTTGTGTTACATAGTCTCACAGACACAAACCTGACATTTATAAATTTGGGATAATTGAACTTGGTGGGGGCATCAGTTGCATATTGAAAGTGTAAAATTTTATATTCTTTATGACTTAAGCCAGGGGTTAAAAACTTTCATGTATCTACAGAAGTCATTCAGTTAACGTTATTAAGTGAAGCAAATTAGTTATACGACACATGGGTCCCTCTAGATTTATCTTTCAATTTTCCTCATTTAATAGAAATATTTTCCTCTTAACTCTGCTGTGACAAAAACTACAATGCAAGTATGGTGATAAATGGCACGGCAGCTGGCAAATAGGAAGTGGTAGGGACTGTGGCAAACTAGAGAGTTCTGGATAAAGCAAGTGGTTGCTACTCTGTTCCTACTTAGTTGTGGGAATAGCATCCATCATTCCTGGACCTTCTCATTTCTAAAGAGAAGCCAGAAATCCAGATTGTTTATATGAAATCTCAGTTTTTAGGCAGCTTTTTTTTTAAAAAAAAAAAAACTATGTGGCCCTAGAACAAACAGCTTGATAAGATTTGGATACAGTTTTCAGAATGCTCATTTAAAAATATATTCATTTTTGTTTTATCCAAAAAAAAAAATTGGGGGGCCAACATTAAGTGAGCCAAACCTGGCATCTCTGTACTAGAAATAGCCTGTGTATCATGAAAACCCTAAATAAATGATAGGGTGGTCATAAACATAAACAAGTATATACAACAAATGATTTATTGATTTTATATTATATTAATAAGTTCAATGTGATGTTCCTCATTGGCAAAGTTCAGTGTGATAAGCAAAACTGCAACCAACATGGTACATTGATGTAGCATTTCCATCATTCCCTACATAGGTATCTGTGACCTGTTGCCTCAGATGATTTGTGTCTCTGATTTTCAAATACACCTGCACCTTTCACATGCTGTAGAAGACATAATCAAGTGGGCTCAGATCTGGCAAGGGTGCAGCCCCCTTACCTAGCCATGTCGTCTAGTTCAGTTTTGGAAATTATCATCTACCCGGTCCCTCATCATTATGGCATAAAGGGGTGGGATGCCATCCTTTTGCAACTACTCTGGGTGACCTTCCCCTCACCTGGGGTGGGGTGGGGCTTTAACTGATCACTTAACGTGGCAAAATTTGTCAAACACATTTGGCCTATATTTCCAAACTCTTGGCCTCCCAGTATTATCTACTACACAAGGTGGGGGTGTCTGCATTTTAGACTTTTAGGAAAACATTCACATTTTCTTTTTCCCTTCTCCAAACAGAAAGCGTTCCACAAAGCCTGAAACTGTAATTGATGCTTTACTTCAATAAATGTTACAGACTTAAAGTCACAGTAAAAATTAGTGATATCCTAATGCCTGGACAAAATCTTTCATTAAAACAGTGAAGACTTCTGTGTAATTTTGAATAATGGAAGCTATAAATCGTGAAGTAAGACTGGAAATAATAATTTGCCTGACATCTTTTAGTCTATATATTAAGTTCATATAACATATTAAAATTGTACAACGGATGACTGTTCAAATTGTCATATTACTCTTCAGTTTGTATTATGCAGGGAAGATGGGGGAGCAGCTCATATTATAGAGAGTTGCAGTTTAAATATATGTGTAAATCTGTTAGCTATTTACCCCACTACTTTATATTTAGGTAACTAGAATTTCAAAATAGAAAAAAAAATTATGTCCTGTTTTGCACATAAAAACTAGCAGACTGAATTGTCCTGTGTTGCACTGTTATATTTGAATGTATGGGCAGCTGTATATCCAAGAAATGACTCCATCCTCACTCTAACCCTGCCCTGTCTGTTTAAATATGTCCTCATTTTTATACTACATTCACTGCATTTTAAGTGTGAGATGACTGATCTTGTTGGTCTTCTGTAGAAAATTTTCTAATATGGCAGCCAATCTTTGGAAGTGTAAATGTTAAAAAAAAAACAACAAAACAAAAAAAAAAAAAACGGTGTTTTATCTGAACCTCTCCTGGCCTTTTTTTGCTACCTTGAGTTCAAATCAAATATACTTTTTTCATTCTGGTTTCATTTTCTCTTGAAACATTGAATTATACCAAACTATAAAGGCGCCATAGTTGCAGAAAAGTAAGAATCCTAAATGCTTATCACTTTGCCTTTGCCTTTTTGTGTATTTTTAAAAATTTACTTGAAGTGTCACTCATGGACACTTTCCTGTGTCTGAGTTTTCAGTTTTGATGGAAATTGCTCTGTATTTGCCAATTGAGAAGGGTCTCCATTTTCCAGAAAATGCAAGTAAGCGAGAAAGATATCTTCTAATCCTCTGTCTTTAAAACACTTTGTTTTGTTTTTCATATTTTATGAAAATATTCTTCCCTGAATTTCTTCTATTGATTAATCCAGTTAAGACTATATTCCTATAAAAATAAAATTTCTATTTATTTTGTAGTAAAATAAGTTGTAATAACTAGAACTGCTTGTTCTTTCATTTTCTACTTAGAATTTTTTTGAAAGTTTTGCTGCTCCTAAACCACGTAATGTCTCTTCCATGAGTTTTAAAATTATGTAATCAGTCCTGAAACACCTTGTTTGCAAATATTTTGAGACATCATAGCTAGTATTTATTAAATTAATGTTATTCTAATAAGTTTGGTTAAATATTGGTTTATGATTATAAAGCTGTGAATAAAATGGGGATGCATGAAGGAGGCAAACTGGTGAGGTGGTGGTAAAAATGTGCCCATAAATTTAAAGTACATTGCAGAGGTAGAGTACTAAATGTCTTGTGTATGGTGAGTATTTTCTAGGTGATAAGAATTGCATTTAATTATCAGCATTTTCTTTGTAGTATATAAAATAACTAAAAATATATAACTTTACTCTGTGGGGCATTGTTTTGGTTCTGTGAAGACTTAAGATGAATTTTTGTCTTGTAAAAGCTTTGCGTGAGCAGAATATCTTGGCAATTGTAAAATGTTTTTGATGGTGCACATTTAACTGTTAGTAATTATTCATTTATCAGTAGGAAAAAAAGGTTAATGCTTGTTTTTTTTAAAAGTCCGTCTTTCTAGCCTTTAAAAATCTAACTAATAGGAAAGAAATAACCTTTGAGTTACGCTTTAAAATGTTATAGAAAATTTAAGCCAAAATGTTGGATTTTTTTCTATCCCACCCTACTGCAATAATAAAAAAAGAAATCTATAAAAAAAATCCTTTAAAGCAGGCATTTTTTCTTTTTTTTTTCTTTTTTTTTTTCTTTCTTTCCTCCCAAGCATATATGTTAGAACTGAGTATACCAGGTGGGCATTACATATTCATCTTATAAGATACCAAAATTAGATTTTTAAGCCAGGCCTCAATATCCATCTGAAAACATGGGAACATTGACTTTGGAGTTACTCATTTAACCTTGATCATAACAGTTCTGTGGTTTCCTCACATTTATTGTGTCTTTGCCCACAAATGAAATATTCTGTAACATCAGTGTTAATTTCATGAAAGGATAGAGATGAATAAACTTGCTCATTATTTGAAATAAACACCCAGATTTAAAATGAGTGGCACATACATGCAAAGAGGTTGTTGAATGGGTATTCTCTTTCCCTTTAATTTGAAAAGTAGTATTTATTTATTAAAAGGAACATTGGTAGAGTGTTATTTTATAGTATGTTCTTTAATAAACCCTGTAATTGCATATATTAATACTTAAGTTATTAAAATATCATAAATAGTATTCCCCATTTTTGTTTAGATTATTGTTAGGTATAGTATTAATCAAGGGGGTTCCGCATCTGTGTATTTAAGATAATAATTATGATTTTCTGTGTGGGTTGTTTTTGAATGGGTTTTTTAGTCATTTTTTAAATATCTTTCCTCTTAACTCTTATCTTAAGGAAACCTATCCTGTAAGGCTGTGAATTAAGGAATGGGTAGGGTTTACATTTAAGCACACCAGTGTCTACCCAATTTCTTAATACGTACATTTGTTTTCCTTTTAATTCTTTGTTCTTAGAATGCTAGAAGAAAACATAGATCTTCCTAGTGCCTTTGAACTTATACTGTAGTCTGACTAATTTAATCATTGATAACTTCAGTAGCATTACTACAATACTGTAGACTGGCAGAAAGTACAAATTGTACAATGAGTTTGCTGCGTTAATTTCAAATGCCACACTTCCACTGTATTTTATGTATAAATTGTATTTGTTTAAGTTGTATATATCAGTATTGTCTGTATTAATGCAGCATGGTTATATAAGAAATAAAAATCTTTACCTAATGCTGTAGTGATCTGTTTTGGTTTTTTTTCTTATCCATTTTTGTGTTTACTTCCATCCCGATATTTAATGGACAGGTTCTTTGCACTTGGCACCTCAGTGTCACATAGTTAAGAGAGGCTGGTGTAGTTTCATACCTAGTTGTTGTGTGTCCTTAAAACAGAAATCATCATGAAACAGAAACTTGGGAGAGATGCTTTTAAATTTGCTTCTTGTCATTGATAAAATTTATTTTTCACCAAAAAAAATTTTGTCCAAGTTTTATCTTCCTCATTAAATATTTGAGAACAGAAACCAGTTCTCAGATCGTAACTTAAAGTGTGTATGTGGAATGCATCCCACTAAAAGGTAAGAGGAGACATTGCTTAGTGGTAACAGTATCATGATCTCAACCAAACACTTTTAATGAGCTTAAAATATCTCTAAAACAAGAACACTGCTTGGACCGTTGCTAATCATGTGTTCTTTTGACAAACATTGATTGAGTACTAGTCACCATGCTAGGCAGTGTTAGGAAATTCACACTGGACATTGAGAAGTTTTGATTTGTCAACAAGTTTCAAAGGACTTAAATATTCTTTTTCCTAAGGGAGGAGAAGACTCCTCTGTTCACTGCAGGGCTTGTTCCCTTCCTTTCCCCAATTACTAGTTATGTAAAAATTGTACATGTGAGTAGAACATGAAAATAAAATTAAAGACCTGCTATGGCATAAGCCAGACAATAAACATGCCACCTTCCCCCACTCTGCCTTTTCCACATTTGAGCTTTGGAGCTGTGGTATCCATTTTCACACCCTCGGGAAACCTGCCACTGCCTGTGCTGTCAGAATGCCCGTGAGGGCTCTGTCTTTCCTCTCTTCTGTCCTTCCTCTCTTCTCTTGAAGACCCTCAAGAGAAGTCTCTTTTAGAGCTAAGTACTAGCCTATGGGGCTATTAAAAGTGTGGCTTTCATTTCGCTTTGGCTGACAGGGCTGAATAAAATCTGATGGCCTCCTCATCTGTATTCTGATTTTTCTCAGGATTACCATTTCCTTCTCCCTTTTTTATTTGCTCTTTAATAATGGTGCTGCTGTCTTCTGTTTTAATCTTTTCCTATAAATCACTTGGAATCTGTTTTTTAAACAACGTAGTGTACAGAAAAGGATTAAAGACCACAGTTAGCCTGTGGGCCTTGCAGGAACAGTCAGCACAGTTCTGAAGCCACAGCCTAAACTTAAAGCTAGCCGGAAGAGCCTTCCAAACTCGTTTGTTATAACAATTATCTGAATTTCTCATTCTTATGTTGTTTCATTTGCAAAGCAAATCAGGTATTCAGTCCTGCTTCCGAAGTTGAACAAATGTGTGGGAAAATGATTATGAAGAGGCTACTTCAAAAAGAACTTGTTTCCTCTCAGCATTTATCTTAGGCTTCCTGTGACCCAATCTTCAAGTTACTTTTATCAACAATGTTATCAGAACATCTTACCCAAACACGTTTATGGCACTGACAAAAGAATATGACAGATCAGACATTCTTCCACACCTGCTCCCCTCCCCCATCCCTTTTTAGAGGGCTGGGGAAATTTCAGTTTTTAACCAAAGACTTTGTTTCTCCAATGATACAAAGGAATTTAGCTGGGGCTTTACAACTGAATAAAATATTTCTCAGAGTTGATACCAATCTTAGCAAGAGGATATTGCCTAACTCAGCCTAAAACAAGTGCAGAGTCATTACAGAAATATGATGTTGGTCTTGATTTCTACCCCACCGTGAGTTACCCCACTCAGTCGCCAGGTGTCCTATTTTAATTGTGTCTCTCCTACGGTAGCCACTGGCTGGTCCAGGTGCCTCCCTTCTGTACTGATGACCCACCTACAGGGTGCTGAGTAGAAGGTTCTTGGCAACAAGGAACTATCCAGTCCTGGCACAGCTCGGCACCTCCCTAGAGGGGGGGGGGCACACGTCGGTGGGGACTGATGGCGCAGCATTGTTCAGGGCTGTGATGAAGGAAGGTGGTGGTGAACCTCCAAGCCACAGCATTCTTCCCAGCAGCTAGCATGGTTCTGGCACAGGCAGCCTGGCCAGAGGTCCAGTAAAGGCTTCTTAGAGGAAAGTGTGCTTTGAGCTAGCTCTCGAAGCAGATCCACAAGTGGGGAAAGGCTTTCCAGGCACTGGTGATGGGCTAGGCCAGCAGCAGGAAACCACCAAAGAATATAAGTGGGTCACTTGCATCGTTTGGAAAGATTGGGAAGGATCAGATTGGAGGGAGCAAAACAGGATGGCTGGGAGACTAGATGATGCACACACCAGCACATGAAGGGGCAGGAATGCCAGCAGCCAGAGGAGCCCACCTCTCTCCCTGCTGAGCTGTTTCTCTTACACCCATGAGTGGTATCTAGACTGAGGGAACAAATGGGTCTTGACCTGTCTTGACTTACGATGCCTAGAGGTACTCAGGCTTGTAGTCAGCACACAAAACATACTTTTATTTGGTTGTGACTCACAGGACTTAAAACAAGAAAGGAACGGAAAACTCAGCAACCACGGAAATGAACTGGGAAGAAGTTGGCAGAAGGATGTTAGAAGAGAGGCACTTGAGAGAGCTGAGGAAGGAATGTCTAGGTGCTTAGGGCAAATATACCAGCTGATGCAGGGTGTTAATAGGGTGGTATGTAGAAATCCCGTGTTTTATGCCTGATGCTTCTGTAAATCCACAAGTTCTCTAAAAACAAAAAAGTCATCAACAAAACAGTTCAGGAGATTGTGGACATGTCAGCTAATTAGGAAATTTTAGTACTCCACCTGGGAATGGAGCTTCAACTTGTGCTGATAAATTGATCCTAGAAACCAGCCCCGAAACTAAACGTGCCTGCCTTGCCGTCAGTGAAAATTGTTAGGAACTTAGAAGCTTGCCTGGCTCCGTAAGAAAGCCGTACACTGCACTCTGCTCCTAAAATTCCCCATCCTCAGATTTAGGGTCCCCAAGAGGCCAACTGAAGTGACGTGTGGGAGAGTGAAGAAAACTTGAGGGTGGGACTAATGGCATGGACAGACCAGTAGCAACAAGAGAACCCTGTTGCGTTTTTCTGAAACCAGCATTTCTCACTGGCCCAAGAAAGGCTCAACAGAAGACATTCGGGCGTAGGTTTAAGCCAAACGTTTTGTCTTTCATTCATCATTTATTCAATAAATATGTGTTACCCACTAGATGCTAGTTAGAGATACAATCTATTCATTGGCAAAAGGTGGAGATAGCCAAGTTCAGGGAGGGGGCTTCCACCTTAGTGGCTCTGCTGTCAATGCTACAAGTGGCACATTCCATGGAGCAGGCCTAGCCTGTGGCTGTTTCCTAGACGAACAAGCTCTTATTGCCCTTCTTTGAATGACAAGCATCTCAACTTTCACTTAACCTGAACTAGCTTCTCTCTTTTCATGCGCATCCTCCTCGGTTTATGTGCTCTCACAGCCTTGTTGCGTGCCTCCATCCAGCTCCCGGAAACACCTGGCAGAGAATAAGTAGGCACATTAGTTGCATCTTGACCATCCGGATTTATCTTACGACAGACCTGCCTGGCCTTGCCTTTGTCCTTTCTTTGGCCTGTTCTAAATCTTTCTTGCTGACAGCCTTTCCTTTACCATCCTGGCCTCATACACACACTACAGCTCAGAACCCATATCCTGTGGCAGACATCTCACATTAACCATTGAATGCAAATGAGACTCAAAGAAGAAAGAAAATTAAAATTTCGATGTGACTCTTCCCAGATTGGCCTTAGAAGGCTCCATGACGCTCTTAGTTACTTATTGCCCTTGACCTGCTTGTATTTTATGTGGGCAGGGCGAAACTGGTTGTGGTCAGAGTGAGACTTTAAGCTTTTGATTTGTTCCCATATTTTGGAAGGGTTAAAAAGATGTTGTATATTTTGGTGTAATTTTAGTACTAGTATTAATTTTTGTCGTGTATGTGTAAGGGAGGATGAAAAGAGTGCTCAATCACTGTTACTAGATCAATATTCTTTAAGAGAGCATGTCTTCCAAAAGCAAGTTTTGATGACTTGGCATTTGGTTTGGTTCCCCTCCCCGCCCTTTAATTTTTTTTGAAAGAAGAACTTTATTGAGAGAGAATCTACCTACTGTAAAATTCATCCTTTAAAATGTACAAATTCAGTGGTTTTTAGTACATTCACAGAGTTGTGCAGCCATTACCACTATCTAATTTCAGAATATTTTCATCATCCCAAAAAGAAACCCCCCTTACCCACTAGCATTCACTTCCCATTCCCCCCCACCCTCAGCCCCTGGCAACCACTAATCTTTCTGTCTCTGTATTTGCCTATTCTGGGCACTCCATATAAATGGAATCATACCATATGTGGTATTCTGTGACTGGCTTCTTTCAATTAGCATACTGTTTTCAAGACTTACCCTTTTCATAGCATGTATCAGAACTTTATATGTTTTTGTGAATAATATTCCATTGTATGTCAATACTACATTTTGTTTATCCATTCATCAGTTGATGGGCATTTGGGTTATTTCTACTTTTTTCCTATTTCAACTAATGCTACTGTGAACGTTTGTGTAGAGATTTTTGTGTGGACATGTTTTCAGTTATCTTGAGCATATACCTAAGAGTGGAAATGCTGCATCATTTGGTAACTATGTTTAACCTTTTGAGGAACTGCCAAACTGTTTTCCAAAGTGTCCGCACCATTTTACAATCCCACCAACAGTATGTGAAAGTTCCAATTTTCACATATTGTCTGTCTTTTTAATTTTAATTCTTCTGAAATTTTTAAGAACATATGCACATGATAAAAAACATACACATGCACACACACAGACTAATGGAAAGCCAATTATCTCCTGCCCATTATTTCACTCCTCCTTATCCCAAGTCCCAGTCCCAGTCCCAGAGCAAAACACCTTCCCTCTTTAGCTTTTAGTTTTTCTGGTTGGTTGGCATTGATATTTCAAAGATTTCTTGATTCCCTCACTGTTGTTTTTCTTTTTTCATATTATTTTTATTATGAAAACTTCTGAACACATATAAAAGTAGAGTAGTATGTACCCTTTCCAGCTATAACCATCAATTCATGACCACTTTTAGTACCTATTTTTTAAAAATTTATCAACTTTAGATATTATCTGTTGATTTCCCTATTGAAAAATGAGGGTTTAATTCATTTATACTGCTCCTTCAAATTTTTTATAGCAAATTATTTTTAGTTCTCCCATCACTGTTGCCATTTTAAAGAAAGAAAGACTTAAATCTCTAGTTCTTACTTCTAAAATCCCCATGTAACCTGAGGATATTAGTGCCCCACCTCTCCTTCTGCTTTCACCTCCCAGCCAGTTTCAATTATACCTTTTCTATTGTCAGGTTGATAGCAAGTTCAGAAATAGTTATCTGTTCTGTAACTATAAATAAGTTTTCTGTGCTTTGTTTATTGGTTGGTTCTAAGACTGGAGAATCAATAGAATTACATCAATATGGCTTCAGAGGGACGGATAAGGCTCAAATGGTTGGGCGTCCGTCTCCCATATGGAGGAACCTGGGTTTGATCCCCGGGACCTCCTGGTAAAATAAAATAAAATAAAAGATTAAATAATAATAATAATAATATGACTTCAAATATTGTTCACTGCAAAGCCAAATAACACCCTACGATGCATTTTTTTCCCCTATAGACTCAATATGATAACGCTGGTACCAATGGGATAAGAATGGTCTAAGCTCTCAGTTGACACCTTTTGGATTCAGAAATATATGGTAGTCAGTAGGACTCATAGACCCACTCTGCAAGCTCTCTAACTTACCATTTACATCATGTATGGCCTTGTATTCTTTCATCATTTCATGCATTGTGTCCCCAGCTAGAGAGGGGGCTCCTTGAGAGAGAGTTGGTCTTACTTTTTTTGCTCTCCCGGAGCTCCCACCAATTGTATTCTCTCAGTAAATTACCCCAAAAGTTGCAAACATTACTTCATTTGTCAAGTAAACATAGCCAAGTTCATTAAAGTGATGCCACATCATTAGATTTTACATAATACTTTATTTTATGATGAGTTATAAATATATAAATATTTTTAAAATAAAGGTATTAAAAGCTTATAAATTAAAATATTCTTCAACACTTTGAATATTTCTCCTTCATGATCATCTTTAGCCTTTCCAAGAAGTCTTTCAGCGTACACATCTTAGCTTCATTCATAGAACAGTCGGTCTACAAAAGAAACATTTCATTAGCTTGCATTTTAGTCTTGCTATCGTGCCTGTCTCCTTGAGTCAAGCCCAACCTGTCACTTGCCACCTGGGCAAGTACCAAACCAGGGCCTCCTATCTAGCTTGATTGGGGGTCTGACTGCCCCTAGGCCAACAGCACTTGCCACTTTTGGGTGCATATGACTTAGATGCCTAAAATGGTTTCCATGCTCTCAATGGCAAACCCTCTGTGTTCAGAGGGTGCCACAGTCTCTGGAGAGGTGTGCCACAGCTAGGTGCTGCCCAGGGGGAGTAACGTGTCGGTTCAGGCTCAGACCAGCCCTTGCCTGACTGGACTCTGCACAGCCACCTGGGCTGCTGAGAGAGAGAGTCAGCCACGTGGCCCTCCTGCCACTGACCAGCAACACCACAACATGGCAGCACTTCAGGTGGAAAGGATTCCACCTCCCTAGCACACACCACTGCTTCGGTTTGAATCTCAGCTGTACCATTTATTAATTGCTTTGCTTAGGACAACTACCTAATTTATAAAAGTGTCAGTTTCCTCCTTTGTAAAATGGGAATAATTTTATAAGATAATTAAGAGGATTAAAAGAGAACATGTGTTCACTTCCTATTCCATTAACTTATAAATTAAGGCAACAGGCCCAGGGAGAGGATGGCTCTCTGTGCCTATCTAAGGCCAATTCCTCTATTTGCCATTAGATAGCTTCTCTCACCTACAAGGATTTTTGTCTTGTCATAATTTCCCCTCTCTCCTACATCATCAATTCTCCCTTCTCTACTCAATCATTCCCATTGGTATATTAACACCCCAACTATATACCCTACGTTAAAAGAACTCCTCCATACCTGTGCTTCATTGTTCCATTTCTCTGCAACCTTATAGCAAAACACCTCACAAGAGTAACTGTCACTGCTCTTTCAGCCTTCCTTCTCCCATTCTCTATTAATCCTACTCCAATCATGCTTTCAGTCCCTTCCTCTCCAGAGATACCATTTATGTCAGCATCCCCAGGGACCTTGATCTTCCAAATCCAATGGCCATTCTCAGTCTTCATCTTACTTGACCTTTTATTACGTTTGACTTAGTTAATTACTCCCTCCGTCTTAAAAGAGTGTCTTCATTTGCCTTTTGAGGCACCGCCTAAAAGGCTGCTGCTTCTCAGTCTCCTTTGCTAGAGCCTGCTCTTTCTGACTATGTTAAAGTGCCTCCAGGCTCAGTCCTCTTCCTTTCTCTGTTTCATTCAGTACTATGACTTTAAATAGCATCTATCTGATGACTCTTCATTTTGTATCACAAACTCAGATCTCTCTCCCAAACTCCAGACTTTCCAACCACCTTCTCAGCATCTTCACTTGGATATTCTACAGGCATCTCAAACTTACCATGTACAAAACTGAACTCCCAATCTTCCATCAACCTCCAGCCCTGCTTTGTCCCCAGTCTTCCATATCTCTGTAAACAGCACCAACCATTCCCCCAAGGTACTCAGGCCAAGAACCAAGATGTCAATTGTTACTCCTCTCTTTTCCTCGAACCTCACGTCTGATCTTTCAGCAAACCTTCAAGAACTATATTTAGTTGTACCCTAAATCTAACCACCTCCACTGCTCCCATCCTTGTCCAAGCCACCACCATCTCTAGCCTGGATTACTGTGGTAGCCTTCCAACTGGCCATCTTGCCTCTACTCTTACCTCTATTCAATCTGTTTACCACACAGTAGCCAGAGTGATCACTTAAAATCATGTAAATCAGATCATAGTCTCTGCCTTGCCCCAAACCCTCCAGGTGTTTCCCACCATACTTGGGGCCAAATCCAAAGACAACCCTCCCCCCACCCCCCCGCCCCCCATAATCTGATCTACTGAACTCTCCCTCCCTCACTCTGATCTAGTCACACTGACCTTCATACTGACCTTGAACTCATGAAGCTCATTTCCACTGTGGGGCCTTTGCACGGCTATTGCCTCTGCCTGGAATGTTCTTTTCTCAGTCAACATGGACTGCGCCCTCATATTCAGATATCTGCACAGGTGATGTCATCAACTCCTAGATCCATCCTTCCTCCATGACACTTATGTTCTTTATTCGTGTTTTTTTTTTGTCACAGCACTTATCACTTTCAGACATTATATTACTTTTGCTTGTTTCTCTAAGTCCCCTACTAGAACATTCCATGAGAGCAGTGACTGCCTGATTGTCTTAATGCAGTATCCCCTAGAACAGAACCTGGCACTTAGTCAAACCTCAACAAAAATCTGCTTAGTAACAAATAAGTGAACAGGTTGATTAATCTAGGGTAAAACAACTAGTAAGGAAGCACATTTAGATGTGAGGATGCTACCCATCAGGAGTCACACTGTCGGCTTAAGGCAGCTTACCATGTTTGTCATGCTCCTGAGGCCCCTGAAGAGCGCCCTCAGCTGAATCCTGAAGCAGCCGTGGTGGTGGTTATAAAGCTGCCGAAGCACAGACGTAGCCCTGCAGAAGGTTTCATCCTCAGTTGTGTTCTAGAAAGAGAAATACCACAAATAGCCATGTGCTATTTCTATTTAAAACACAGGAGAGAGATTTTTCTTTTTGTTTCTTCTTTCCAAGAGGATAACTGGAGGTGAGTTTGCACATCTCTGGATCAAGTTTTCAAGGCCTCCTGCCACTTGAATGAAGGCTGCTTGTGACAGTCATAAACCTCTGTGAACAACCTCTTCCAATTCCCTGCATATGCAGCAACCTCCCAATTTCTTTTCCCTAGAAGGGTTTTGCCAAAAGGGGCTCCAGCTACTTTTAGACTTAATTTTGAACACAGAAGTAAAACTCTCTCTCCTTTAATAGTGATAAATTTGAGATCAACCAGGAGTGTATTGTCCTGGATTTGGGAGGAGGTTGGAGAAGGCAGATGCAGGGCACTAACAATTGTGCAGCGTGTACGCTGTAGAGGCCAAGCACTATGCCCCGCATTCTACTTACATGTCTTTTGAGACCTGCCAATAGTCGTGTACAGTGGGCTTTGTTATCCTTATTTTACGGGTGAGAAAGCTGGGGTGAAAGATAAGCTGTGTGAATAAAGACACCCAACTAGGTAAGTGACTGAGTTAGGGTCTGAATGCAGAACCATCTGTCTCTACAGCCCATGTCACTTTTTTACTCTTCTTTCTGTGGAAGATGCTCACATGAGCTTAGTCTGATTCTGTTTTCTCTCATTCTTACAAGGTTTTAAAATTGAGATTTTCCTGGAAATCACCCATGTTTGTTGAATAAGCAAATGCCCATCCTTTGGCCTGACATTCTCCCTTTAACCCTGTCTGTGCAGATGAGACATTTCCCTCTACAGACATGCACCCTTTCTGGGGACATTGGGCCTTGGGAGGGGAAATGTACAAGTGGGGAACAGCTCTTGCTTGGGGACCTGGGAAAGGGCTGGCATCAGTCTGAACCAGGCCCGGGGTGTGCTTTCATATTCCACTAAAGACACAGAGCCCGGAGAGTGGTCTTAGCTTGAGCCCAGTCCAGCCCGGACAGCTATTGGGCCTCCCCTAGGACATGCTCTGGTCTCTTGCTACTCAAAATGTGGTCTGTGGGCCTGCAGCAGGGACAACACCCATTTTAGAAAGATAAGCTCTGGCTCCTCCCCTGACCTGAATCCGAGTGGACACTAGCAAGATCCTCAGGGGCTTTATGTGAGAAGCACTGTCCAGGCAGTTTTAAAGTTTGTAGAGTTATGTAGACTTTAAAAAAAAAAAACATTATAAAGGTAATATGTGTTTGTTATAAAAGTAATATATATTCAACAAAAATGAATTCACTCATTATCGTACCACCAGATATAACTACTGTATATTTTGGTAAATATCTTCCCAGGTTTTTTGTTTTTTTTTTAAATGGGATTTTTTTTTTTAAGGAGGTACCAGGAACTGATCCCAGGACCCTCATACTTAGGAAGCAGGCACTCAACCACTTGAGCTACATCTGCTCCCCACAAGTTTTTCTCTCTTTTTTTTTTTTTTTTTCAAACTAAGGACCAATTTCAGATACTGTTTTGTATCTTAGTTTTTCTTTTTCAAACTAAGGACCAACTTCAGATATACTGGCATTTTCTTAAGTCATTCCATAGTATTTAACAAAAGGGTCCTAAGAACTTCATAGCAACCCATCACATATTTGTACCACAATTTATCTAGTCACTCTCCTTGTACACAGTTTTTGTTCTGTAAATAATGCTGAGTGAATGTAAACCCTGTGTAAATCCTTGTGTTCATCTCATTTCTTTAGGCTAAATTCTAGAAGCGCAATTCATATTTTAAGGGTTTTCTAGAAGGATCTAGAGCCAGGCTGAGGGACCGCATCCCAGACCATGAAAGCATCCCCCTTTCACCTGTGGGGCTTGGTGGTCCATGGTCAGGGCCTTTGGAAGGACATGTACTGAATGAACTGTCTGAGAATTCCTCCAGGTCTCTCATCCTAGTTAGAAATTTGTGGTGCCAGGATCTCTGGGCACTGGGAGTCAAGAAACCTCATGTAAATCCCCATCCTCTTTGGGCTTTGCAGGTGACTAGAGGTAGTAAGGACAAGCTAGAAGGCAGTTGCTCCCTGTATATTCAGATGTTGCTGTACACCCATGCTGCTGTATGAGAACAATGACCTTCAAGAAGGCCAAAAGGAGAAGAGCATCGTGAGACTTTTCTGAAACATTGGCTTGGAGCCCAGAAATTCAACTGCCTCTTAATTTTGAGCAGTATATGACCATAGTATAATATAGGGGGGGGAAACCCTCTAAAAATATTTTTCAAAGGATGTTCCAAAGGGAATTAGATAGGAATTGAAAAAGAGTCTGCAGCAAATAGAAAATCTTTTAAGAACTAATTCTAAAAGCAATTTCAGTAAAAGGCCTTAAAAGTTTAGTTCCATTAATATTGCAGCAAAAGAATGTCATACCATATCACCCTTTGCTTCTTGCCCAGGTTGCTTTCATCCACTTGTCCAGCTCTGGCTGCCACACCTGGACAGCCTAGCAGGCCTCGAAGTTCAGAACCATTTGGGAAAAGGAGACTCAAAAGGAGGACTCAGGCCCATGCCAGAAGGAAGCTTATCCCTCACTGGAATTTCAGGCAGCAGCAGAACTCCATCTGGGAAGTTCCTTCTGTGCAGTGACTCTTAGAGTTCTAACTTGATTCCTGACTAGCCTCATTTAGGGCTATAAAAATCCAGTTCCAAGTGTATTACACTCATCTCCAATTCTGCCCAAATTTGGTCAACCAATGCTATATATGAGAAAACCCTTTACTTTGACTTAAAAACAAAGCCAAACAAAATTGTTTGAGGGTCAATCTAGAGTGCTCTGAAAAAACTGTGAACTTTAGCTCTTTTTGGTACCTAGGAAATACCTCCTCCAACTAATAGTACACCCAAGAAATTCTCCATAGACCAGTCAGCTTGTTTGCTTTCCACCCTGCTCTTCCTCAGACTACCTTAATTTCACAGAAACCTGGGGAAATGTTACCTATGAAGCCCAGGATTTAGAGCAGTACATCCTTTCCAGCAATTACCAAGAGCAGGGTGCTACCCTGGTGAACAGTTTGGAGATACTGGAATTCATGATCCCAAAAAGAAATAAAATGAATATCTGGATTTTAGAAAGTGTTCATCTTTAGGGAACACAAAGAAGTGCCTTTTCCTTCCACATAACACCTTTGTGGTTTTTTTAAAACAACAACCTTTTCTAGTTTTGAACTATTCCAATAGATAAGTAAGCAGTGCTGAGTCTTTGAGGGCAAGGAAAGAATGGAAGAATGAGATTGATAATTCGGGAGAGACAGAAGCAGTCTGGGTGAAGGCACAGGATGGAGGTAAGAGTGAAGGGACACATGGAGGGAGGGAGGAATGTGAGGCCTGAGAGAAGAGGGAGGCCAAGAACTGGAGGAAAACAGTGAGCTGGGTCTGGGGAGGCCGGGCCTGGTACCACTGGGTGGGGGAACTGGCTCTTCTAGGGGCAGCCCAGCAGGGGTCACCCACAGGCTTGTAGGGTTTGATTATTCCCAACCACTAGCCCCCTCCTTAAAATCACTGCTTCTCTACAGGGATTAAAGTCTTTCCTTTAATCAAGAGTTATGTCATCTTAAAATAACACTTTCCACTAACTTAAGAGTTGGATTCCAACCAACCTTCAAAAGCACTTCCATATCTTTGGATGTGGAAACTGAGACACAGAGAATTATGGAGACTTGCAGAGGCCACACAGCAGGCTAATGGGAAAACTGGGGCTAATACCAAGTGCTATCTGATTTCCAGATCCCAGGCATTTCCTCCTGGGTCAGTTTGTAGTGAGCTGGGCCCTTCCCTTGGCTTCAGTAGGGTCCTGTCAGCAGTGTGGTGCCCCCTCTGGCTTCTAGTAGGTATGGTCTGGGTGGGAAGGATTGGAGATTGTATGCACACACACATACACACACATAAACACATCCACATACATCCACATATATATATACACATATAAAGCACAATATATATTTATGTATCACATAATATATGCTTATATAATATATGTAAGTATTATAGAATATATAACATATAATAAAGTTTTGTCTTTCAGAACCTTATCCTGTATCACATCCCTGGAATAACCTTTGATCAAAACAAGATAGCCCAGATTAAGGCCTGAAGAACAGTTTTCCTCACCAAGTAGGATGTTCCATGGCCTGGATGCTGGGTGTGTCCCTGCCCAACTACCAGCGCTCCACTCCTGGCCAGGTCACCTCCCTCAAGTGCACGTGGGAAGCAGGTGGTTAGGAGACCCTGGTAAATTGAGGCTTTGGGGCTTTCATTCTCAGTCGTGTGTTTCCATGAAAACAGGAACTAAAGTGCTCAAAGCTATTGATATGGCTGTAGTCATGTGTTTGTCAGAGAAAACGCACTATCAGCTGTCAAATCTATCTCCTCCCACCTCAGATAGAGGGGCGGGGGTGAGACAGCTCGGGAGCTGAAGGCAAGATGGCCGAGCAGCCAAGCAGGGATGAGCCAACCCCATCCAGCAGGTCGGTTCCGGACCAGGCTGCAGGGGAGTTTGGGAGGACAAAGCACGCTGGGGGTCTCTGGACAGCCGTCCCCAGAACCCCAGGAGCTGTTAGGTGACCCGGCTGTGGGAAAGGAGGGGCTCTGTCCCTTCTCTGTTGCCATAGGAAGTCTCCTAGACAAAATGAAAGCTTCTTCAACCTGTAATCTCAATATCTGTTTTTGTGAGAGTATTTGGCTTTTTCAGAAACGTATGGGCCAGAAAATTTCTCTCATTCAACAGGTATTTATTGAGTGCCTCCTGTGTTCTAAGTACTATAGCAGAGGCTGGGTAAAATCCTAAATAGCTTTTTCCTGACCAGGATCTGAATTAGGATTATATAACCCGAGAGTTCTGTTACACATCCAAATTGAATGAGACTGGAAGCACCAAGACATGCTTGAGAATAAAGAGCAGAATTCTCATTCTTTGAAAACATTTAACATCTTATAATGAATTTGGGCCTGCTCGTTCTCCATTAAAGAAGTTTCTTGTTCAACTGGATGGCTCTACTCTCCCAAGTCACCCAAAGCACACCATGAGACAGCTACTTACCTTCTGGGCCGCAAAGGCATCTGCTACAATCAACTCGGTGCACGCATGCTTGGTCCAGGCAGGAACGGGAGAGTGGGGGACAGCGTTAACCTCCAACTGCACAGAGTAATCCTTGATGAGTATCTCTGACCCCCTCAAACTGAGAAAATGTCCTACAATCCCTCAGAGAAAGGTGCTGGGGAGAAGTCTCAGCTGTGCGCCCTGCCCTGCCACCAACCACCAACCACCAACTTCTCCAGATGTTATGTCCTCATTGTCTAAGGAATATCCACAGTATTGCCAGAGCTCACCAGAACATCTGGAGAGATGGTGCCAGATAGCGGCAACTCACCGTTTTCTCTGTGAGGTTGTTCAAAATTGTGATGGTCTCTTGTAAGGTCTTATCACATTTGTGTCCGTGGACAAAGTCGCTGGTACACACTAGAAGGCAGAGCAGGGTTGGAATCAGCTGGAAGGTGAGACCCATTAATAGATCTCTATTTGCAGTGAAAAGTTTAGACAATTAGTTTACCAAGAGAAGCTAACAATGCAATTCTGACAGAGATATCTCTATATATAGATTTAAAATTGCTGAAACCAAGGGAAAATGGGTTTACATTGGAAATATTCATTTCACCGGGTTGTCAGTATTTTTGGGCCAATCAGCTTCTCTCTTCCAGGAGAAAAAAATGCCTCACAGAAACAGGTAAAATTTTCCTGTGAAATCAGACCAATAGGAAAATGAAACTTTTTTTTAAATTAACTACAAAGTTTCAGCATAGGAAATTACACCATAATTTGCTCTTTAGATTAATCTTATCAGCTTGGGGCTGCTGCTGGCTTTTTACTTTGCATAGAAGGAAGAAGCCACAGGTGTCCGAATTTGTTTGAGTGCAGTCCTCCTGGGGAAAGATAGAGTAATATCAAGAAAGCTTGACTTGAATAGTAATTTAACCTGGCTTCTTCCAAGTATGTGTGGCATCTTAGAAACTCTCCTGTCATGGAAAAGCCCAGCTGGGGTTCTTTCACTGGGAGGAAGTAAAGCAACGGGCCCTGGTTCCCTCTTGCTCCCAGCACTCAGGCATGACCCTCCGCCAGGTTTAGGTCTTAATGATGCTTAATGATAGGGATGCCCTAGGCAGGGCTTGTCTATTCCAAGGTTTCAGAAATGATCTCTTCCCCTCCCTTTACTTATTATGTCAGTTAATTTTTATGTATTTTTTAAATTAGAGAAGTTGTAGGTTTATAGAAAAATCATGCAGAAAATAAAGAGTTCCCTTATACCCCCACTCCACTCACAGTTTTCCCTGTAACACTGCATTAGTGTGGTACCTTTGTTACAACAGATGAATCAATATTATTATAATTATACAATTAACTATCATCCACGGTTTACACTAGGGTTCACTCTGTGTGTTGTACAGTTCTGTGGGGTTTTAAAAATTTTTATTCTGTTAATGTATATACAACCTAAAATTCCCCCCTTTTAACCACCTTCAATTATACTGTTCAGTGCTATTAATCGCATTCACAATGTTGTCCTCCTGTCATCACCATCCATTGCCACGGCTTTTCATCACCCCAAACGGAAACACTTTTAAATGGAACTTAAACACATCCTAGCTAAGTAGGAAAAAGAGCCACAATCTTATTGATTGAAAAGTCAGTCCTCTTTGTCAATGTCATCCTCTCAGCAGTTTAATCTAATTCCTGCATGCCCAGCAAGGAGCTCACCCCAACAGTGACATAGCCACCCCCCATTCCCTTAGCTCCCTGAGTCCCTGCGTGCTGTCCCCTGCTTCTTCACAACAGGCCCCCGAGCCAGGCTCAACAGGCAGCAGGATGCTGTGCCCAGGACACACACTGCTCTTTTCTCCTGGAACATTTCCTTAGTGCTGGGACAAGAGGGAACTGGGGCCCCTGCCTTGTGACCTTCCTATCCCTACTAATTTCCCCTGGAAGATCATGTAGAAGTGTTTTTTTGCTAAGGTTGTTCCTGTGCTTTGGATCTTGTCACAGTGTCTTCATCTCCTTGGAGGAGAGAGTCTGGGTAATTGCATCAGCAAAGTCCTTAGAAGGCATTTAGTTAGGATCCTTCCATTGGGACTTGGAGTTTATGAAAAGAGCAATGGATCCTTCAGGAATAGGTGGAGATGTCACATCAGGGTTAACCATTATTTGGAGTAAAATGGTTCATTTGTCAACACAAGTGTATTTGTGAGGAATGTGGACACACTGGAGGAGTTACACAAAACGGATTCTGGAGGGAAGTCAGGGATGCACAGCAACACCTCTCAAAGTCTTTGGGGTTTGAGGGTGAGCAGGAGATGAAGGGAGGGGATGGGAGGGGAAGTCAGGAAAGCAAGTGGGATTGTGGGCCGCCTGTGAGAGTCAATAGAAAGCCATTGAGGTATTCATCCAACTGTTCTCCTGACCACCTGCTGAGGGTCAGGTTGAGAGCAAAGACAGTGAGTCAGGAAATGAATATAAGGGAGGCAGTGTTTGGACTGTTCAAACCCACTGGCCGCCTTTGCTTGCACAAATAAACTCTTTCTCTCTTTGGAAAAGAAAAGAAAAGTAAAGAAAGACAATGAATATAAGGTGGGAACCATGAGCAGAATACAGATTTTTTGGTGTATGTGTGTTATAATTGTTGGATGAGACCAGAGGGAGAAGATAAACTTTCCAGAGCACCAGGGAGTGAGCAGGAGGTCCCCTCAAAGGGCAGAAGGAGGAAATGGGCCCTCCTTCCCTGCAGTGACAGCACGGCCGGCCAAACGGTGGTGAAGGTGGTGGGTATGTGTACCATAGGGGACAAAGAGGAGGGCAGCAGCCACCACCCACGAAGGAGCTTCTCCTGGTCTGTTAGGAGTCATGAGGCAGGGCACAGACCAGGAGTCATGGGGCAGGGTGGCCACTGAAGCTCTGGAGGAAGATGAAGGCTCCACTGGGTCCTGACTGTGTTAGTCAAAGACCCCTTCCCTTAAGCCCATGTGAGAGCTGAGAACCAGCACTGGTGCAAGCTCTGGGGCCACAGAACTTTCCTTCCCAACAGTGGAGTGGAGCAGTTATGAGCACTGGGTTTTGGAGTCCAGCAAACTTGCCAGTTCTGTGACCTCAGGCAGATCACTAACTCTCTGGGTCTCTGTTCCTTCCTTGTTATATGGGGATAACAAAGCTCCTCCACACGGGATTCCTGAGAGAGGTGAGTGAGAGATTCTATGGAAAGCACTTGGCACACAATGAAAGGTAGCTATACTAGAGGCCACAGCACAAGGTGGTTTAGAGAAGGGACCGTAGGCCCAGGCTGCCTGTCAGCCCTGGCCACTCCGCTTCCCATCTGTGTGACCTCAGCCAAGCCACTCAGCCTCATGGTAAAATGTGCATATTTCTACCTTCCATGTGCGATTGTTTTTAGGTGCAAATAAGTTAATGGTTGTTTTTCTGTTTTTTTTTTAAGATTTGTTTATTTATTTCTGTCCCCCTCCCCCTTGTTCTTTCCACTTTCTGACTGCTCTCTGTCTGTTTGTTGTGTGCTCTCTGTGTCTGCTTGTCTTCTTTTTAGGAGGCAAACCCAGGGCCTCCCATGTGGGAGGGAGGTACCTAATCACTTGAACCACCTCCGCTCCCTGTTGGGTGCCTCTCATTGTGTTTCCTCACTGTCTCTTGGTTGTATCATCTCACTGCACCATCTTGTTGCATCAGCTCACCATGTCAGCCTGTCACGTCAGCTCACTGTCTTGCTTGTCTTCTTTAAGAGGCACCAGGAGCCGAACCCAGGACCTCCCATGTGGTAGGCGGGAGCTCAATTGCTTCAGCCACATCTGCTTCCCAAGTTAAGGTTTTTAAAGTATTTAAAATAATGCCTAGCACACAGTGAGTGCTATGTAAATGATAGCTACCAGGAACCCCTTCACCATCATCATCATTATTTACCGTATCTTTAGTTGGTTGCATGACTGTAGTACTTTATTAGGCAAACCCACTGGACAAGGCCAGTGGAGGTTTTGCCAGATGGACATTCCCCACACATGTCCCTCTTAGAAGTGACCACTTTCAGTCTTTAAGTTCCTATGCTTGTTAATGTGAGCTACAATCAGTTGCTAAACTGCGGCCCTTATCCTTGTGCATCTGGCTTCGTTGTAGGAAGCAGACACCAAGTGGCTTCTTTAGGCAGACAAGTAGGTACTTATCACAACATTGGGAGGAATGAAGGAGTGGGCTCCAGGCCGGGCCCAGAATGTTAAAGAACTGACTTATACGGGGAACTTCTACCTCTGAGGTTGTCACCAATGGTTTGGCATTCACAGACTCACCTGTAAGCTGCAATCCAGGGGTCCCAGAGCCCTGTCACAGCTGCCTCCAGAAACCCACAGAACTGCTCCAGGAGAAAACCTCACCCTGGCTCCCTTGGGCCTTCCAAATCTCATGTGTCTAATTGCAGAACCCAATTCACAGCCAGGCTCTACTTTCAAGGGAGTCTGAGAAATGTAGTCACAGGTTAAAGCCCAGGAAGACTCTTACACAGTGTCTGCCAGGACTCTCTGTCCCCAGGGCACTGAGATCCCTTCAACCTCAGAGCTGTACTGGGGGCCCACTGTTCCCCATCCCTTCCCCACCCACTGCCCCACCCCAGCATGGCAGGCCAGGGACCTCGAGGGCCCCCAAGAGAGGACCAACTTTTACCTCACCAGCCATCCCCTTGGCCCCCACCCTGCCCTGACCCAGTGAATCTCGCCTTCCCTCCTCTTGCCTCGCCGGCAGGCCAACACACACAAGTATCCTCTCCAACCACTTTCAAGGCGTACCCATCCAAAAAAAGAATAGGACTTCTCTGAGGGAGAGAGGTTTAAGCAGAAACTGGAAAAGGCAGGCTGTAGCTCGGAGCAGAAGGTGCTGCTAGGGCTGGAGGAAATGAAGACAGCCAGTCTGGGAGGGGAGAGTGGACAGAGGCAACCTGTGAGAACACTGCCTAGCTCTGTGAGGGAGGAAGCCTGCAGATAGGGTGGTCATGATGGGAAAGCGAGCTGGGCATTTGAGAATTATCCATAGCAGGAGAGTGTGGCCATCAAGAGTCCCAGAGCCAAGGCCCCTGTGGTAAGGAACCCCAGGACTGCCACGGACTGTCTGGGTGACTTACCCACTTCAGGCTCCTCATCTGTGAAACTGAGTTAATAGTAGGGGTGTGGGAAGGTAATATGAGGTAATAAATAGAAAGCGTTTGGTGCGGTGTGCTCTCAGCAACCGCCAACTATTATTATCATCAGCACTTGGAATTGGCTGAGTTTGGGGCGAGGGAGAGTAAGAAGTCGCAGATGACCCCAGGTTTCTGGCCTGGGGAGGTGCCATCCAGGTCTGAGTCCCTGAGCAAAGGGAAGTTCGGGACTGGAGACAAATGCATGTGAGTGATGGACCCAGAGGATGAGAAATGGAAAAGAATGGCACTGCCCAGGGGGGCAAGATAAAAGAGGGAAGAAATGATGTAAGGCATTCCAGCAGCATGGGGGTGGGGCGGGGGAGACAAGGAACCTGAAAAGGAGCAGGCGGTCAGGCAGGGGTGGGCAGCGGAACCCAGGCGTGAGAGCCTCGGAAGGAAGTAAGTGGTCAGCAGCATCACATGTTCCTCTCAGGCTGAGCAAGATAAGGGCAGAGCGTGTCAATGGATTTAGCAATGAGGACATAATCGGTGGCATCAGTAAGACGGTTTCTGGAGGGTAGTGGGGCGGATGCCAGGTCGGAGTGGGACTCGAAACGGAAACAGTGGTGTGGACGCCCTGTGTGTGCGGGGTGTGTTGGAGTGCTGGCTGTGACGGGTGGGGGTGGAGGCCCAGTTAAGTTATTTTTTAAATGGGAAGCACTTGAGCACAGGCTTCTCCTGTTCAGTGGCGACACCATCCTTCTAGTTGCTCAGAGAAAAACCTTGACTCCTCCCTTTCTCTCATGCCCCCCCCATTCAATCCATCACCAAATCCTCTCCCAACTGTATCCAGAATTTAATATGGTGTTTTAGATTTGTGTTGAGAGGGAGGTGGGTGTAGAGCTGAAACAAGATTGGCCATGAGTTGAAAATGGTTGAAGATGGTGATGGATACCTAGGAGGTATTATTTTCTCTCTACTTTTGTATATGTTTGACATTTTCTATAATAAAAGGTTTTAAAAACTTAAATGAATAGTAAGTTTAAATACACACACACACATATCCTGAATCTGACCACATCTCACCCGTCCACTGCTACATGCACCACTTCTGGCCCTGGGTTTCTGCAGCCCTCTCCTAAAAGCCTCCCCACTCCACCCTGGTCCCCATCGCCTATTCTTGGCACAGCAGCCAGCATGACGCTGTTCAAATATGAGTGAGATTAGGTCACTCCCATCCTACTTAGAGTAAAACCCAGTCCTTCCTCCCTGGTCCATGCCTGCCTCTCTGCCTTCATCTCCTGCTCTCGCCCTCGCCTCTGCTCCAGCCCCGGTGCCTCCTCCTCACCATTCCTTCCAGGCACTCCAAGCTAGCTCCTGCTCAAGGCTTTCACACTGTCCACTTTTCCTCCCGTGTGTGGAGGACTTGCTCCCTTCCTCGCTCAACCAGGTCTCTGTTCTCAGCTCATCAGTGAGGATTTCTCTGACCACCCTTATAATACAGCAAGCCCGATCCCGCACTTCCAAACCCTCTGACTGCTTTCTTTTCCTGTAGCTCTTAACCATACCTGACATGCAGTACACTTCCTTGTTGACTGTCTTCCCCCCTAGAAGTAAGCGCCAAGAGAGCAAGGACTTTGTTTTGTTCAGAGTGCATCCCAGCACCTACAACAGTGTCTGGCACATAGTAAAGGCCATTGGATGAGTGGATGGATGGATGGGGCTCTGTTTCCCAGAGGGGGCAACTGAGACTTGGCCTTAGCAACAGCAATGGAAGTTGGGGTACAGCTGGAATGTCGTGCCAGGTCTGGCTGACTCTGAAGTCCTTGCCCTGAAGCCCTGGGCTGGTCAGTCTTGTCTCCCTGCGGAAGCAGGGGCAACCATATCCCTTGCACAGTTACGGGGAGGGCCCCCTCTAAGGGAATGGGGGACCGAGGTGAGGAGGGAGCCAAGGCAGGCAGGACTGTGGATCCCGGAGTCGCTGAATGTGCAGTGAAGTAGCTCCATACGCTGCTGGCTTCTCTGTCCTTTGGGAAGCAGGGGGAAGACACTGAAGAAACTGCAGGAACTCTCTTCTGTCGGCACTTCAACCTTAGAGCTGGATCGACAGCCCACCTTACCCCATCCCACTGCCAGTGACTCCCCTGCCCCAGCCTGGCAGGCCAGGGCAGGTAAAGGTCCCCAGGAGTGGAGCCCCTTCCTGTCTCTCTCTGGCAGCACAGGACCCATCTGACCCAAGAGGGCTCAGCCTGTGTGGGGGGGAGTGGGGGGTGGGGGGTGTGCCAGGCCTACTGCCCAAGTGTGAGGTGCTGAGAAGGTTTGGAACATTAGTCCATCAGGGGAGAGCTGCTGGGCCTGTTTCCCTGTGTAGTATTGATCAGCATCCTCCATGGACCAGATACCACCTTCAAGGTGGTTCATATTCTTTTTGCTTTTTTAAAATTAAATTTGCTTTCTCACTCAGTGGAAAACGAATATATGCTCGTTACAGAAAATATGGGAAAATAGAGATTAGAAGAAAGAAGAGAAAATAACTGAGGAATTGCTTTTTCTGTGCAGAATTACTGCAGCTCCTTCTGGCATAGCCTCAGGCGGGGCGGGCGGGGGTCGCAGACCCTCTGGCCTGTGTGGTCAACAGGTCACCAGGCTGCGGGTCCCCAGGGAATGCCGGCCTCCCCAGGCAGTTGTCAGGAAGGGCTGTCCACAGCCATGCAGAGCGTTGCTGACAAGCGTTGCTATATTTAATTTTGGCGCCTGCGTCACCTCTGACCACACTTCAGCCTCTGCCCCGCACGGTGCATTGGCTGGGGGCGGTTCTGAACGATGCTGTATGAGACTCACTTTCCACAAGAGAAGGCATTGTGGAGGAGAGGAGAGAGAGCTACAGAAAGTGAGGTCGTAAGTAGAAAATTGCTTCTGGGATTTCAAATGGCTTCGTCATGGGGCCCTCCCTTGCTGCCGAGAAATCAGTTGATCTGGGAAAGTTTGTTGCAAACCATATGCCCTGTTGCTTTTGGGTGGAGCCAAGAAACGAATGAAGCTCATGGGAAGTTATGACTTTTATTTTTCAGACTGGGAGTGGGCAGCGTGTGTGGAGATGGGGGCGGGGTGGGCGTAGGGACACAGCCACTGGCTCTTGCACCTGCTGGGTCCACTCTACTTGGCACATGGGCAGGCTTGGCCTCACCGGACCTTCTGAGAAGGGAGTCAGCTGAAAGAAGGAGCAGTCTGTGAATTTATTAAAATTGACCAAATAAAGGAAGGTCACCCCAATAAGCAGAAGTCACGTCTCTGTAGGTCATAATGAAAAACTGGTAAGCTGGTGGGCTTGATACACCCCAGCCTTCGAGCTCTGGGACAGATGGAAATGAGACGCAGGTCCTCAGCCTCCTTGGTCAGCTCCTTGTCCCCAGCAGTTCAGAGGGTCTGGACCCAGAGAAACCCCCAAAGTGACCTAGAGTGTTTTCTGACACCTTCTCTGAGCAGCAAACAGAGATGTTTGGTGCAGAGTTTACCGGAAACTCGTTTGTATGTCTCACTTCTCACTTGAGCCCCAGCCCCTCTTCCAGTGAAACCTCCCGGGCTGGGGTTCCCGAGGTACCAAGGGGCTCCCCGCCCGGGGCCCCACAACCAGCACCTCCCTCCCACTCAGCAAGCACTCTTACCTCACCCCAACCCCCTTCTCTCTGGGCCTGTCTAGGGGTTTGCCTTGTGCAGGAAAGAAGTTAAACCACGTGTTAGAGAAAACTACCAGCCAGCACCCGGGGGAGTCAGTCCCAGGTAGTGCTGCTCCCTCCAGTTGGAGCTGACACACACCTTTTCTTCTGTTTCTTTTCTCTCTCCATCCTTCCAGGCTTGGCCCGCCTCCCCGCGGCCACCTTCAGTGGCTTGGTTCTGTACTCTGTAAGGCACCCTCATCCGTGGGGGCGGGAGGCCCCTCCAGCTCACAGTACGAGGCCGGCGACTGCAAGTCCCTTGCCTGCAGGACAGTCTGGGAGGGCGGGACGAGAGCCGTGTGGCTGAGGGTGTGGTGAGCTGTGGACCCCTAGTGGGGAGACCTGGTAGGGCCCTGTCCACACTGCACCCAGCCACCCGCCCCGGGAACGTCTGGCTTGAAATACACACTAGGAAGCCAAGGGGCCTTCCCCCACACCCGCCTGAATTCCAGGCTTTGTTCTTGGGGATTCGTAGGGAATTTGAGTGGAAGAGTTTCCATTTTCTTTTTTGGACTGACACAACGCCTTGGAGGGCCAGAGGACATAGGTCCAATGTGGTGCTAGAGGCACACAGATTGCTGAATGCTGTTTTTTAAAGAATTTATTCTTCCATAAATATCTAGTCTTAAACGCCTAGGACCTCTGGATGGAGCGGGAAGCCAGGATCACTGGACCCCACCTCTGTGCCTGACTTTTGAGCCTCTTTCACCATCACGGGGAGCCAGCTACTTGCACACTGCCCCAGGTGAGAACGCCGCAGGTGTGCATCATTCTCCAGACCCTCCGCATTTGAAAAGAGTTCTTTCTGGGTTGCGCCTTGAGGGCGTGTGGCGTGTGGGTCAGCTCCGGCCCAGGTGGTTGGTGCAGTGCCAGGCCCGCTGGGGCCCTCAGCACATGTAGCTGGACTTGGTAGGCTCTGAGATGCCCACGGGCCAGTCCCATCCCCTGCCCTGGACACCAGCAGCTCTGGGACTCCTCCTCAGCCCCTGGCTCTGTCCGTCTTGGCTTCCTCCTTCCCTCCCGCTCCCTGGGTGAAAGCCAGGCATCCTATTGAGAGTGCTTCCTGGAGCATTCTGTGCATGGTCTTCAGCTCCCTGGCCACGTCCCTGCCATGCTCTGTTGTCTGAATCACACAGACCGTGAGCTCCCGTTAGGCTGCTTTCTCTAACTTTCGAACATTACTATGGATGTTCCCACAGGGCTCTGAGATCCCCAGGGAGGGCGCTGTCTTTCCTTGAGTTTCCCCTGGGACATGCTCCCCTCTGCCTGCCGTTCAGACCTGGTGACCTGGTCTCTGATGACGGGGTGTGGGTGAGACCTGCCACCCAGTGCCCCACGTGTTTGGGCAGCCTGCTGTTCTGGGCACCTCTCAAATGTTCACAGTGGAAACCATTGCTGAAGGGCACGACTGTTAGTTGTAACTTGCCGAGGCTGCTGCCTCGGGCATGCCAGATGCTGGCCTGTGCCAGAGGAGGCGCAAAGAGACCTGCTCTGAACAGTGGTCTAGCCAGAGCTCCTACAGCCTCCATTCTCCACTCCGTCCTTCCACAGTCCAGGCAGTCACAAGTCCATTGATCTTTGCTCCCAGAGATGATGAGTGTGCACTCTGTGATGATGAGCAATGTCCAGAAATTGAATGGGCTATTCTAGAAAGTGAGCTCCCTGTCAGTGGGGCATGTCCAAGCAGAGGCTGATGGCAATAACTATAAAGGAAAATAGATGACATTTGGAGAGAGAGAGAGGCAGAGTGGTTAAGTGTGTGGGCTTTGGAGTTGGACTGTGTTTTAGGTTCAAATCCTGGCTTTGGGGGGTGGCAGATGTGGCTCAAATGGTTGGGCGTCCGTCTCCCATATGGAGGGACCTGGGTTCAACCCCCGGGACCTCCGAGTAAAAACAAAACAAAACAAAAAACAAACCTACAGGGAAGCGGCTGTGGCTCAATCAGTAGGGCTCCCGTTTACCATATGGGAGGCCCTGGGTTCGGTTCCCGGGGCCTCCTGGTGAAGGCAAGCCCGCCCGCACGGCGTGGTTAGCTGACCCAGCGAGCACAAGCAGCATGGGCATGGGGGGGATAAATGAATAAATAAATAAAATCTTAAAAAAAAAAAAAAACAACCTACAAATCCTGGCTTTGCTCTTTAGCAGCTGTGTGACCTTGGACAAGCCACCCATCCTCTCTGAGCCTCAGAGTTCCTCCTCTGCCTCCTGGGGCTATGGAGGAGATACCAGAGAGTGTGGGAGTGGTGCCAGACACAGGCTGGCTAGTCATCAAGAGACGTGACCGTGAGGTGACTTCTGTCTGCTCCAGACGCCCTCCTTGAACCCTGACATCCTGGTCCGGGCGTCTCCTCCATGCGTTGGTGGGGGGTAGGCCTCCTCCAGGCCATGTGCCTGCCACCCTAGGGGCTTGCTTCCTTTCTTTCAGCCCAGGTCTCTTCCCTCCCTCTCCCCCTCACTCCCAGCCCTCCTGGCTCCAGCTGACCTCCCACAGAGTCCCTTGAGTCTTTTTTTTTTTTTTTTTTTTTTTAAAGATTTTATTTATTTATTCATTTATCCCCCCCTTGCTGCTTGTGCTCGCTGGGTCAGCTAACCACGCCGTGCAGGCGGGCTTGCCTTCACCAGGAGGCCCCAGGAACCGAACCTGGGGCCTCCCATATGGCAAACGGGAGCCCTACTCATTGAGCCACAGCCGCTTCCCAGTCCCTTGAGTCTTGACACCACAGGCCAGCATCCCCCCAAAGCCAAAATTAAAGGCAAACTCCAGCAAACCTTTTGTCACCATCGACATCTTTATTTCGGCTTTTGTTTGACACAAGGAAACAACTTATTCCATGACCCATCCCCCAATATTCACACAAACCATACGCAGTGTTCTAGGCTGCTCTTCTATATATTATTAACACTTTAATAACATATTTTAATATTTAACTTTAAATACATACAAAACCAATAAATTACTCCTTGGCTGAAGGTTGGCTGCTGACTGGCAGACAAGAGTGGCTATTCGGCCCTTTCTCCTGTCCCCTGCCTCGGGGCGAGGCCCAGGAACCCCAGGATCCTCTTGAGGTAGCAAATTTGCACAGAGTACTCTTTAGCAAGGATCCTAACACCCAGTGCTTTAGTGCTGGAGTCCCAGGTCTCCGGGTCCTCGGCTCCACGTTCTGGCAGCAACAGCCCCTCCCTATCCCCAATACAGACAGACATAGTTGTTTAAATAACACACAATAATAAATAAAGACCAAGAAGATATATGCCTGAGCTGCTCTCTGCCTCAGTCGCCCCTGTGTGAAGCAGGTCCCTTTCCCATGGAGCATCTAACAAAGGCAGCACCCACTGTAATGCTACAGTTTGCTCGAAGGAGGGGAAGGGGTGCGGGACAATGTCTTCCTCCCTCATCCCCCAAGCACGGAGCTCTAAGCCCTGAGCCCAGAGCCCTGGATGGAGGAGGCCCACCCGGCAGAGACTGGGGAACCAGGCAAAGGGCAGGCTGGAGTCAGCTGGGCTGAAGGCAGGCAGCAGCACAGGCTGAGGGCCAAGCTGAGGAAATCTTACCCCCTCTCCCAACCTTCCCCCAAGGAATTTTTGACATCTGAAAAAAAAATCAAGAAAACAACAAAAACGAACGAATCTGCAACCTCAATAGTCAGGGCCCGTCTTTGTAAATAATGATGCCAGCTTTTCAGGCTTTAAGGTTTTGATGACGAAAAAGTTGCCTTGAATGTCTCAGCAGGTTCTTTATGAACTGTGACACTTCAATTTTGGTGCGTCGGTCATGCAGGCTGGAAACCTGTTACAAAGAGGCCATCGCGTAAGTGGGACGCCAGAGCAAGGACGGCCAGCACCTGCCAGGGGCTTTCCAGGGACTGTCTTGTTTAATCCTCACTAAAGCCCTATGAAGTCAGTACTGTTAATACTCACATTGTACAGAAGTGGAAACTGAGGCTCAGGTGGGCATCAATAGCACTTAAGCCCAGGACCTATAAATCCCAAAGGCCACGTCTCCATTGCCACAGTGGACCCACCCCAGGGTGAGCACAGGGTTGAGGAAGAGGATGGAGCTGGCAGGCATGGGTGCGGGCTGCAGGGCAGGGGTGGAAGAGACTTACACCGGCCGGGACCTTGTGTTTGCAGAGGGCAGTCAGAATCCTCCGGGTCATCTGGATGGCATTGCAGTTGGAGACGTTGCTCAGGGCTTCCAGGGCCGCACAGTACTGCGAGGAAGAGACCACCAAGGCGTCAGGCCCTGCCGGGCCCTGCCCCCAGCCGTTTGGCTCAGGCAGCTGCCTCCAGTGAGTGCACAGAAGGAGGGGACTGAGGGGCCTGGCAGAGTTGGGCCTGGGGAGTGGGAAGAGCGTAGACTTGGGGGGAGAGGGTAACACTTGAAGCTTGTTTAGAAGCCCCCAGCAGTGTGAGTGAGGTGCAAAGACGAGGCCAAGAGCTACAGCTTTGCTGCTCCCGACCCTAGCATCCAAGGGTCCTTACCATGTTGCCCGTCAGGTTGGTGCTCCACACCATGCTGCCATTGCAGAGGGGCACCTGCAGGGGCAGAAGGACAGTGAGCAGGGAGCTGGTGAGAGCCCAGGCCAGCGCTCTGCAAGGCCCAGATGTCACGAGCACCCCTTGTGTAGCACAGGGGGCAGGCCTGGCCTGCCATCAACACACCCGAGTTTCATTTCCTGTTCTGCAGAGTGGGGGAGACCCATTGTACAGGATCTTGGCTCTGAGGGAGGAAAACTGAGTGACACAACTGGTAAGGATCAGCCTTGTCATCTCCAGGGCAAGATGACAGAAGACACCAGGCCTACCAAAGGGGGCCCTGCAGGGAAGGGCCAGGGCGGGATCAGAGAGGGAGGTGGTGGCCTGGGCTGCTGCTGGTCAGGACAAATCAGGTGGGGGGCAGCGGCGGTCTGGTGTGTAAGCACCCTGCCTTCTCAGTCTGGGCAACGACAGTCAGGAGAAGGGATGCTGGTGTCAGCCGGGTCTGGTTCAAATCCAGCCTCTGTTACAGACAGAATGTCCTTGAGCAAGTCAAACTCAGCCTCAATAAAAAAGGCTCATCACACCTGCCTCTAGAGGTTGTTGGTGCTGATGAAACGATAAGTGAAGCGCCCACCGCTGGGCCTGGAATGCAAGACATGCTCAGAAGACGTGAGCTGAGGCATCCGCGAGAGGATGTGACTCTCCTAATGAATCCTTCCGTAAGAATGAACTTAACTAAGATGCTGTGAATAATGGCCCCATTTTTGTGTTCAAAATCCAGTTGGCAAATGCCACCTGGTTCTGGGAGGGCGTGAGCCCTTCTCTGCTTCCCTCTGCTCAGGGATGGCTGGGTAGTTGCTGGAAGGGGCAGGTAGGATCAGGCTGGGGGTGGTCCATCATAGTGCCACACCCCCGGCCTGGCTCCTGGCCTATCCCCTGAGCTACGGGGCTTCTTCCCACTCCACAGGCACCTGGGGCCCAAGCTCAGCTGGCTCCCGAGAGTCACCTCACCCCAGACCTTGGCCGCAGCACTCACCTTCTGGTTCTCGGTGATGTTGAGCAGCTCCTCAATGAGCTCCTTGTGGGATAAGTAGGAAGTTTCAGGGTCTGGGGAGGCGAGGTCACCGAAGCAGGTGAGCACAATGACCACGGCCAACCAGAGCGCCATGGGGTCGAGAGCCGGCGCAGGAGGGGTAAGGAGCAGACACAGAGGCTGGCCTAAGCTGAGCGGCTTGTGGTCTTGGACTCACAGCAGCGGCTTTTATAGGACCGACTGGTGACGCTTCATGCCCTGGTGGCCGCTTTGTTAGGCGCTATCTAGAAACCACATCTTTACTCATCTTGATTTTACTTTGTGGAAAATCCAGCGTCACATAAAGGAAAAAGTGTGATTTCTTAAGGAGTTATTGAGAAGGGTCTAGGGCACACATTCACGCGGGAGAGAGGGCCTGTGCAGGGCCTTATGTCCTCAACACGGGCTCAAACGCCAGCGGTTTTGCCCGATGGCCACTGTGAGTGCCTGCCCAGCTGATCCAAGCCCGGGTTCCTGTCCTCAGACCCATGTGGGTCATGGGAAGAGCTGGGCAAAAAGTGCTGCCACCACAGTCTACCAGCTGTGGGAATTTGGGGTTTTTATTTTTTCAATGAACTGGTCTCAAATTACCAAAGTAACACACACTTTGGATGAAAAATTCAAGCAGGACAAAGGGAGAAGCGCCAGGTTCCCTTCTTTGGCCCACCTGATTGCCCCTTGTCTCCACTAGGGGAAGGATTACAAAAGTGCAGTTTCCCGGGTCTCCACTGAAAGATCCTCCTGGATTCAGGGGTCCACCTGGGACGTCCCTTTTAAAGTGTCTTTGATGATGACTCTGAGCATGGGTCGCCTGTATACCGGGGGCCCCACCCAGGTCTTCAGCCACTGCCCATCCTCCTGGAATAGCCTTAACAGGCCAGGCTGGCAGAAGGCTGCCCCAGCCTTAGCCCAGGTGAGAGAGTGTAACTGTTCCAAGGGCCACCGAGACCCTGCGGCAACCAGCTTTGTCTCTGTGGGACCAATCCCTGCCCTCTGTGGGTCTCAAGTTTCCCTTCTTTTGAGTGGGAGCTGCGGAGGGCGGTTCCCTGGTCCCCAGAGAGCAGCCCACTCCTCTGCAGGGACGCTGACATGTAGCCTTTTCCCTGCTTTTCCCTCATTTTCCTAGAAGTCCTCCAGCCCCCACCCCCAAAATGGAGTCTGCAGCCCTTACCCACAGGTGCTGATGTCAAGATCTCTCCCTCAGCCACTTCCTCCTCTAAGCCAGCACCTTCCGCCTGGAGGCTAGCTCTCTGTGGGCTCAGGCTCCCTGGTGCTCTCCCCATCAGGGCTCAACCACCTCCCAATGGTCTTCCCAAGGGATGGCGGAGCCCACTCTTCTGCACAGAAGCTTCCGCGTCTTGCCCACCCTTCCCCTCCTACCAGTAACGGGCTTCCCACCCTCTCTCCTGTCTGTTCCTCAATCTTCCCGTTCTAACTCTAGGCCCTGACACCGGGAAGGACCCCTACCCCTTGCACTAGTGCCTGGAGTGTGGCTTTCTGGCTGTGTGACCCCTCTGTGGGCCTCAGTCTCCTCATAGGTAACAGCATCTTCCACGGGGCCGCTGTGGCGGGGGAAGGAGCGGGGAACCACCGTGGGCTGCACAAATCCCAGAGCCCCAGGCCGGCAAAACCCTGCGGGGAGCGGGTGGACAGGCGCGCCCCCGCGCGTGGGAGAAGGCACCGCAAGCCCAGCGGTGGCGGCGATGCCCGGCGGAGATAGGGACGCGGCCTTATGTAACAGGAGATGGGGTAGATAAGATGGATCTACGCGGCTTGGCCCTCCTGCGTGGCCTCCGGCGCTAGCGCCGGAGGGTGGGGTGAGGGGCGCAGACCCGCCTCTCCAGGAAGCTGGAGGCACCCGCCTCAGTCCCTGGTCAGCGCAGGCCGAAGGCCGGGAGAGAGGGCGGGAAAAGTAGAAGTGGTCGGGCCTGACGCCAGGCAGGATGGGGTCACCGCGCCCGGAGCGCCGGGTGCGGCACGGGCGAGAGGGCGAGGGTCGCGGAGAGGCCAAGGGAGTGCGCTAGTCCCGCTGCCAGCAGTGGCGGCGGGCCTTGGCGCGGGGTCCCCAGGGCTGAGGATCCTGGGGAGGGGCGCGCGGAACTGCCGGCCAATCCACGCGCACCGTCGGGCCCGGGGTAGCTGTGCTCCGGGCAGCGCGGGGGAGAAGGCGGCCTCCGGGGCCGAGGCGCCGAGGTCAAGGTCGGGGGACCCGCCCTGGACCCAGCCAGGGACTCTCCAGTGCTCGCTACAGCAACCGATCTGTATTACTGTGTCTTCACTTTCAGCGGGGCTCCTTTCACGACCCAAATGATTGTAATGAAGAACAATTACAAAAGGGCTGCCCCGGGCACTTGACACACAATTCTGCTACAGCCCGCGGCGTGGGCCACCCCGATGCAGGTGGGGAACTCGGGCGCCCTGGACCGTGGCAGAGCCTGCCCGGGCCGCACTGCCGGACGGGGACGGCGGCCTCCCGGCCTTATTCCCGCAACTGAGCGCTGGAGTCGGGACCGCACTTTCTAGCCGACGCTCGCGCCCTGCGCAAATTTTTGGAAAAGCTAGGGTTGCCTTTTCCAATTTTCCTGGACTTTGGGTCTCTGTTGGCAAAGAAGAGGTGCCCAGTCAGTAGGAATACGGGTTGGGCAAGTTGCTTGTTTTTAGCAACTAAGATATTTAACTTCTTAGGTTTTTATTTTTATGAATGTTATACATGCATATAATTTTTAAAAATCAGATAATTCAAGGACGTTGATTATGAAAAGCAGCTGTATTGGAAATCAGTTCTCCATGTATCTCTTGCATAGATACGTCTTGTTGAGTGGGGCACTGACTGCCCTTTGTTCACTACTATCTTTTTAGGGATGTGTGTATAGCAAAGAGCCTTTGGAAGATAGAACATTTTCCTCCGGAGAAAAGGGCAGGCAGGCTTAGTGTCCTTTATTAAAAAAAAAATCTGGGCACCCAAAACTCAGTCTTCCTCTCCTGTAATGCAACTCAATATGTGTGCAGGAGCCATCTGGCAACTTTGTTTTGGCTGCTGCCTTTGCAGTGAGAACTGGAGCTCAGGGAATCAAAACAAAAATGCTGTGATATAGTGCTACTGCTGTGCTTAATAAACTGTTCTTCGCCTTTTTGCTGCAGTAGTCTTGAGTCTTCTACTAGCACCCATGATGCTGTGGCAAGCTAACTTGTTAGCTTGCAAGTAGGATAAAAATTTCAGAGCCTTCAATTTTTGGCAAGCAGCCAGCACCACCCACCCCCGCATTAGCCTCTTCTCCAGAGAAACCCCTGTTAGCTATTAAATGTTTCTTTTGGTATTTTCCTCCTGCCATGTTGCTAAATTATACCTATGTATGTTGTTATTTCTTGATTTTCAGGTGTAGGTATTATCTGCTAAGTTGAATATTCAATTCTCTTTCCTCCCTGCCATCCTTTTCCCACTCCCATCCTTCCTCTCTTCTCATCCTACAATATAGATAGATCATAATTTGGGTCAGTCAAAAGTCTTGCAAATAGAGCAAGTTTTACTTCTTCCTTTTCAATTAGGATGCCTTTTATTTCTAGAAGTTCCAGTACAATGTGGAATAGTAATGGTGACAGTGGGCATCCTTGCCCTGTTTCTGATCTTGGGGGAAAGTTTTCAATCTTTCAACATTAAGTATGTCAGTTGTGGGTTTGTCATATATGCTCTTTATCATGATGAGGAAGTTCCCTTCTGGTCCTAATTTTCTAAGTGTCTTTTTCATGAAAGGGGTTGGATTTTGTCAGATGTCTTCTCTGTATCAAATGAGATGCTCATGGTTTGTTTTTTCCTTTCTATGAATGTGGCGTATCACATTGATTGATTTTCCTATATTGAACCACCCTTGCACCCCTGGGATAAATCCCACTTGACCATGGTTTATCATCCTTTGAATGTGCTGTTGGATTCAGTTTGCTAGTATTTTATTGAGGGTTTATGCCTTATATTCATATAAGAATTTATCCCTTATATTCATGAGGGATATTGGTCTGTAATTTTCTTTTCTTGTGACATCTTTATATGACTTTGGTGTCAGAGTAATGCTGGCCTCATAGAATGAACCAGAAAGCATTCTGTCTCCAATTTTTTTGGAGGAGTTTGAGAAGGATTAGTGTTAATTCTTCTTTGGTAGAATTCACTGGTAGAATTCACTTTGGTGAATCCACCCTGTCCTGGGCATTTTATTTGTTGGGAGGTTTTTCATGTTTTGTTTTGTTTTTTGGACTCTTTGTTGGGAGGTTTTTGAGTACTTACTCAATCTTTTTACTACTTATTGGTCTGTTGAGATTTTCTATTTTTTCTTGAATAGTTTAGGTAATTTGAGCATTTCTAAAAATTTGTTCATGTCATCAAGATTATCTGATTTTTTGGCATTTACAGTATTTTCTTAAAATCCTTTTTATTTCTGTGAGATTGGTGGTAACGTCTCTACTTTCATTTCTGATTTTAGTTATTTGTGTTTTTCTCTTTTTTCTGTCAGTCTAATTAAAGATTTGCCATTTTTATTGACCTTTTCACAGAACTAAATTTTGTTTTCATTGATTCTATTGTTTTTTATTTATTCTCTATCTCATTTATCCTACACATCTTTTGCACCTTGCTTTTTCTCACTTATCTTTATAATATATTTCTATACCCACACTTGGAGAACCTGGGGTATTTTCTTGAGTCATTCATTACGTTTATGACTTTCTCTTCTCTATTTTTTCTCTCCTTTCTTATTGGAATTGCCATTTTGTGATTATATACCTCCTAGACGGGTCCTCTAATCTTATATCTTTTTTCTCCTACTTCCCATTCAAAAATTTCTCTACATTGAGATATTTCCATAACTTAAGAGTAGGGGACTAAAAGCAGATCAGAAGCTCTGAGTGTGTGTTCATGGGAGGGGGTGATCACTGTAGGGCCAATGGCTAGTTATTTCATTGGGAGAACTCCCATGTCAATTTCTTTAAGTCATGTTTTGGCTAGCAGGTCAGATTTCCCGGAGGAGATGCTCCCAGTCTTCAGCCTGGATGCCAGCATTCTGCAAGCCACCCTGGGAGGAGGGCTTGGAGTGAGAGTAGGAGTCTCAGCATCTGTTAAGTTAGTTGTTCACGTAATGACTCTGATTTCAACCCATTTAGGCTGCCCTCAACTGTGCCTAGTGCTTCTTAGTTCAGATACCCTTTCTAGAAAGAAAGAAAGAAAAGAAAGAAAAGGAAGGAAAGGAAGGAAAGGAAGGAAAGAAAGGAAAGGAAGGAAAGGAAGGAAAGGAAGGAAAGGAAGGAAGGAAGGAAGGAAGGGAGGAAGGAAGGAAGGAAGGAAGGAAGGACTTCCAATCTTCTGCTGGAGTGGAAAAGGGGCACTCGACTTTGAGGAGTGGAAATGGGCATGTTTCTTAAACAGAGTTTCAGTTAATTTTCCTTATTTTCACCATTTTCCTTCTAGAGGCGCTTGGTCTTGTGGCAATTCCTGAACATTTTAGAGATTCTATAAATCTTCCTTGTGGCAGGTTTACGATTCAGTTTTCTTAGGTCAGCCAAGTAGTCTGCCCACTGGCCATCTGCTTTCTACCTTTCAAAGTGCTGCTGCTATTGTTCCTTCTCCCATTTTTGTGGGTTTAAATCTAAAACTTCAGGTATTGTCATTTTAGTGGGTTATAAGTTGAGAGTTTGTGTGTTCATTCCTTTGTTTATTCTGGGAATATGTTTTTATTGTAGAAAATTTATAAAAGAGACTAGCAAGAAGCAAACACTAATCTCGGACCCACTTTGGCCTGGCACTAGTAACACTTCCATACCTATTAGTTCTTTATGTATATTTTGTTACAAAAATGGGATAATACATTATATTACTTTAATTGTCCTTTTTCACTTACATTATATTAAGAGCACTTAATAATGTCAGAATTCTGCATTTAAAAAAATGATTACACAAAAGTGTTATTGTGTAAAGTACAGATATGCAAAGAAAGAAAAATCCCCCAATATTCCAACATCCAGAGATAATAATCACTGTAATATTTTGGTATCTGCCATCCTAATAGGCAGGTTTGTATATAAGTATTTTAGTCTTAAAATAAAATTGGAATCTTTGCCTTTGTAAATATTCAGTCTTGTATGGTGGACATATTTTAAACAAATAATTGCAAATAATTCCCACAACAATTACAAGTTCATTTATTCACTAAATATTTATTGAGTGCTTACTATGTGCCAGGCACTAAACAAAACAGCACAGTCCTTGCCCTCTTAGCACTACATTCTTGTGGGCGGATGTCTTGGTTTGCCAAAGGGCTGTGGATGCAAAGTATCAGAAATACATTGGCTTTTATAATGGGGGTTTATTTGGGGTAAAAGCTTATAGTTCCAAGGCCAAGAAAAGTCCAAACTGAGGCACCACAAGACATGCTTTCTCACCAAAGTAAGCTATTGTTGATCCTGGCATGTTGCCACATGGTGAAGCAAGATGGCTGCCCATCTCTGGCTGGTCTCTGCCTTCCCTTCCGGGCTCACCCTTTCCTCTTGAGCCCTGTGGGTCCAGCCTCTTGAGGCTTCTGCTTAAGTGATCCATAGTCCTCTCTCTCCTGGTATAGGCCTTGTTTCTTTCCGGGCCCCTTATGTCAGTCTCAGCTGTTCTGCTCTCTTCCTAATTTCAGTTGTAAGCTATCAGGCAAATGACTCATCTATCCCCAGGGCCTCAGCTGTTTGAGCCTTGTCACACTGCAGGATAAAAAACGGCAGAGTTCTTCGGTGTCTTGCTTCCAGCAAGGAAGCAGGGACTCAACCTGAGTCCTGCCTCACTAATTTTAATAGGTAATCTAATCAAAGTCTCTTCAGTGAATTTAATGCAATCAAAGGGTATCATACCCAGAGGAATAGATTAGTTTACAAACGATCATTCTTTTTTTGGGATTCATAAAATAATCTCAAACTGCCACAGTGGAGACAGACATTGAATCAATAAATAACTAAATATATAGTATGCCAGATGGTGACAAGTGCAATGGAGGCAGGGAGGTTGAAAGCAAGGCAGAGGTCAGGTGGAATGGAGGGAGTCTACCATTTTATCTGCGATGGTGACATAAGGCCTCTCTGAAAAGGTGCTAGCTATACAGAGACCTGAAGGATGTGAGGGAGTGGCCATGCATTTATCTGGGGGAAGAGGTTTTTAAGCAGAAGGCCCTGAAACAGTAAATGCCCATTGTGTTGAGCATTAGCAAGGAAGCTGGATGACTAAGGGGGACAGCATGGTAGGAGATGCCATTAGAGAGGTTGATAAGGACCAGAGCTTACAGAGACTTGTAAGCAATAAGGACTGGGGTTTACATGATGCATGAAATAGGGAGCCATTTGAGGGTTTTGAGCAGAGGAGTGATGTGATTTTACTTACTTTAAAAAAAAAAACACAATTGTTAATTGTGAACTAATTTTAGATTTACAGAAAACCCACAAAATACTATATATTCCATATACTCTTGCTTAGCCTTCCCTAATATTAAGATTGATCATAAGCATAGTGCAATGATCAAAACCCAAAAAATTACCATTGATTTATTATTATAAAGTAAACTATAGCCCTTATTCTAATTTCACTAGGGTTTCCACCAATGTCCTTTTTCTTTCTGCTGCAAGATCCAAGCCAGGTTCTTACATTGCATTAGTTGTTAATTCTTCTAATTATCCTTAATCTCTTGCAGTTTGCAATGGTTACTCAGACTTTTCTTGTCTTTCATAACCCTGACACTTTCAAAAGGATTGCTCAGTTATGTTATCAAAAGTTCCTGGGAAGCGGATTGGCTTAAGCGATTGGGCTTCCATCTACTATATGGGAGGACCCGGGTTCGATCCCTGGGGCGTCCTGGTAAAGGCATGCCAGAGCCAGGCCTGTGCAGCAAGCAACGCAGCAAGATGATGACGCAACAAAAGAGAGATGCAGGGGAGAGTGAAGGCGAGATGCTACAGAAACCATCTGTCAGGTTTTGTCACTGTAAAGTTACTATTTTCCCCCTTTTTAGTTAGTACATATATGGGGGGGGGGCATACTTTGAGTCTATATAAATTCTGTTCCTCCTCAAATTTGTGCCCACTAATATTATCATCCATCAGTTGTTATCTGCAACAATTTTGGGGCGGGGGGGGGGTTAGGCAAGGGAGGAAAGCGTTTATTAAGAAACAAGAAAATGAGAAAATGCATGGTCCGAAGCATGGACTGCAGGTGTGCTGCAGAACAAGACGCGTGCATGGGGCCCCAGGTCAGGGCTTTTAAAAGTCTTTCCTCCTCCCCCTTCACAATGTTGGGGGAGGGGCTCCAGCTGTTTGCTGTTCTGATTGATTGCTCCACCTGTCAGTTTTCAGGGGCCAATGGTGGGGCCTTTTGAAGGTATCCAGGGCTTTCCTTTAACCCTGAACAGGATTATTCTCATGGCCAGGGTCTCGTGGGATCCCTCAGGTTTCCAGGCAGGTTCTCATCGCTTTGTGGTCTGCTGGCCATGTTGTCTGCTGGGCCTCAGCCACCTTCCCCATTTCACTATACTAACCTGCCTCGACTCTACACTCAGAGAGTTTTCACTCTTATTCTTAAGGGGGCACTGAAGGGCAATGGTCATTCTTCTGTAGCTACTTCCTGCTGGTTATGGGGAGTAGGCCCTACCTGACAAGGTGTAAAACCCTCTGGCTATTCTATTGCAGTTGAGGGAAGACAGGTCCAGCACACTGGTTGGAATTGGATTTAATTTCCGCATAACTAATAAGGTGTCTGCAACAATTTTTACTGTGTTGTTTGCCTAATGGTGATTTTTCTATTTCTCTCATTCCTTCTGCATTTATTATTTGCAATTTTACTAGAAAGGAAAACTTCCTCTTTTCTCTTGTTTATTTAATTAAGCATATTTCCTTGTCATTTGTTTCTAATTTCATTTCATTGTTGTTGGAGAACATACATTGTATAATTTCAATCCTTTTAAATTTATTAAAACTTCTTTTATGGCCTAACATATGGTCTATTCTGAAGAATGTTCCACGTGCACTTCAGAAGAACGTGATCCTGTTGTTTTTGAGTGTTCTATAGATGTCTGTTAGGTATAGTTGGTTTATAGTCTTGCTCATGTCCTCTGTTTCTTTCTTAGAATTCTATTTGTTCTATTCATTATTGAAAGTGGAATATTGAAATCTCCAAGTATTATTTACCCCTACAATTCTGTCATTTTTGCTTTGTATATTTTGTATTCATACATCTCTTGTTAGGTGCATATTTTTTATGATTGTTATGTCTTCTTGATGGATTGGCCCTTTTATCATTATAAAATATCTTATTTTGTCTCTAGTAGCAATATTTGCCTTAAAACCTACTTCATCTGATATTAGTACAGTCATTCCAACTCCCTTCAGGGTATTGTTTACATGGTATTTCTTTTTCCATCATTTTACTTTCAACCTATTTGTGTTTGAATCTGAAGTAGGTAGCATGTAGTTGGATCATTTTTTTAAAGTCCATTATGCCAACTTCTGCTTTAAAAGAAAATAATTTTTTATTAGAGAATTTGTAGATTTACAGAAAAATCATGCAGAAAACACAGAGTTCCCATACATCCCTCCTTACACACACATTTTTCCCTATTATTAACAATTTGCATTACTGTGGTACCTTTGTTACAACTAATGACAGAATATTATTATAATTGTACAATTAACTATAGCCTATAGTTTTATATTAGCATTCTCAGTTTGTGTTATACAGCCTTATTTTTTTAAAATGTTTTATTCTAATAACATATATATATATAATAAAATTTCCCCTTTTAGCCACATTCAAGTATATAGTCAGTAGTGTTAATGAAATTCACAATATTGTGCTACTATCACCACCCATTCATTACCAAAACTTTTCCATCACCTCAAACAGAAATTCTGTACCATTTAAGCATTAATTCCCCATTCCCACCCCCATCTGGCCCCTGGTAAACTGTATTCTAGTTCCTGACTCTATGAATTTACTTATTCTAATTATGTCATATCAGTGCGATCATATAATATTTGTCTTTTTGTATCTGGCCTATTTCACTCAACATGATGTCTTCAAGGTGTATCCATATTGTTGCATGTACCAGAACTTCATTCCTTTTTACAGCTGGATGATATTCCATTCTATGTACATATCTCATTTTGTTTATCTATTCATCTGTTGATGGACACTTGGGTTGCTTCCATCTTTTGGCAATGTGAATAATGTCACTGTGAACATCAGTATGCAAATACTTGTTTGAGTCCCTGCTTTCAATTCTTTGGGTGTATACTTAAAAGTGGTATTGCTGGGTCATATGGCAATTCTATACTTAATTTTCTGAGGAACTGCCAAATTGTCTTCCACATCAGCTGTATCATATTACATTCCAACCAACAATGAATGAGTGTTCTTATTTCTCCACACTCTCTCTAACATTCATTTTTCATTTTTTAAATAGTAGCCATTTTAGCGGGTATGAAATGATATCTCATTGTGGTTTCAATTTGTATTATTCTAATGGCTAATGATATTGAGCCTCTTTTCATGTGCTCTTTGGCCATTTGTATATCTTCTTTGGAGAAATGTCTATTCAAGTCTTTGGCTCACATTTAATTAGGTTGTCTTTTCATTGTTGAGTTGTAGGATTTCCTTATATATTCTGGATATTAAACCCTTATTGGATATAAAGTTTCCAAATATTTTCTCCCATTTTGTAGGTTGTCTTTTACTTTCATGATGAAGTCTTTGGATTCACACAAGTTTTCAATTTTGATGAGATTCCATTTATCTATTTTTTGTTGTTGTTGTTACTTGTGATTTTGGTGTAAAATCAAAGAAACCATTGCCTAACACAAGGTCCTGAAGATGCCTCTCTAAGTTTTCTTCTGGGAGTTTAAAAATTTTGTTTCTTTTATTTAAGTCTTTGATCCATTTTGAGTTAATTTTTGTATATGATATGAGGTAGGGGTTCACTTTCATTTTTTGCTTATGGATATCCAGTTTTCCCAGGACCATTTGTTGAAGAGACTATTCTTTCCCATCTGAATGGATTTAACACCCTTGTCAAAAATTGGCCATAGATATATTTATTTCTGAACCCTCAATTTGATTCCATTGGTCAATATGTCTGTCCTTGTGACAGTACCATGCAGTTTTGATTACTGTAGCTTTGTAATAGGTTTTTTTTTTCTTTTTTCTTTTTTAAGGTGGTACCAGAGATTGAACTCAGGACCTCATACATGCAAAGCAGGTGCTGAACCACCGAGCTACAACTGCTCTCTGCTTTGTAATAGTTTTAAAATCAGGAAGTCTGAGTTCTCCAACTTTGTTCTTCTTTTTCAAGATAGTTTTGGCTATTCAGGGCTCCTTACTTTTCCATGTAAATTTAACGATAGGCTTTTCCATTTCTGCAAATAAGGCTGTTGGATTTTTTTTTTTAATTGCCTTAAAGTATACTTTATTTGATATTAACATACTTTATTTTGGTTAATGTTTGAAAGGTATTTTTTTCCTATTGTTTTATTTCCAAACTTTCTGTATCCTTATATTTAAGTTGTGTCTTTTTTAAGCATCATATCATTGGTTCCCTCCCCCCCTTTGAAATTATTTTACTTATTTATTCAAAGTGTACAATCAATGGTATTTGGGATAATCACATAGTTGTGCACCCATCACTTCAATCATTATTAGAGCATTTTTATTATTCCAATAACAGTAATAAACAAAAAACAGACAAAAAAACTTCTACCCTTTAATAATCACCTCTCAATCTCTCTGCTTCTCCTGCCATACATAACTGCTATTCTGTTTCTAATTTATTTGTATATATATTTTGTAGAGATGGAGTCAAACAATATGTAGTACCTTTTGTATAGTTTCTTTTTTTTTTTTTTAAAGATTTTATTTATTTATTCATTTATCCCCCCCTTGCTGCTTGTGCTCGCTGGGTCAGCCAACCACGCCGTGTGGGCGGGCCTGCCCTCACCAGGAGGCCCCAGGAACCGAACCCAAGGCCTCCCATATGGTAAACGGGAGCCCTACTGATTGAGCCACAGCCGCTTCCCTGTATAGTTTCTTTCACTTAGTAAATTTTTTTTTCTCCCCTTAATGGAAGATTATTAATATATTACAATACACTACTGTCCATATTTTGCTTTGGTTGTATTTTATTTTATTTTATTTTATTTTATTTTTTTTTTACCGGGAGGTCCCGGGGATCGAACCCGGGTCCCTCCATATGGGAGACGGACGCCCAACCAGTTGAGCCACATCCGACCCCTTTGGTTGTATTTTTGCCTGATATTAACATCTTGTAACATTAACGTAGATTTGTTCAGTTTCAAAGAAAAACAATCTTATATATGCAATATTACCCATTCTCATATTTCACATGAGGTTTTGCTATGCTATACAGTCCCATGTTTCATTTTTTAGCTTTCTTTCTAGTAACATACATGACTTTAGACTTTCCCTATCAACCACTGTCATACCCATATATTAGCACTACTAGTTACAAACACTGTGATGTGCTTTCACCATTTCTATTCCTTTCCAAACATTTACGAATAACCTTTTTACCAATTCTGCACAGATTAACCCTCAACTTTCCATTCTCTAACCCGTTCTATTTTCTGGTGACCTATACTCTAGTTATTAACTCCATGAGTTTACACAATAGATTTAGTTCATGATAGTGCAATCATACAGTATTTGTCCTTTTGTGTCTGGCTTGCTTCACTCAACATGTCTTCCAGGTTCATCCATATTGTCATATGCTTCACGACTTCATTTCTTCTTACAGCTGCATGATATTTCATCATATGCATACACCACAATTTATCTGTTCATCAGTTGATGGACACTTGGGTTGTTTCCATCTTTTGGCAAATGTGAATAATGCCACTATGAACATTAGTGTACAGATGTCTGTCTCACTGCTCTCAGTTTTTCTGGGTATATACCTAGTAGTGGGTCACATGTCAGATCTATATTCAACCTCCTTAGGAATTGCCAAACAGTCCTCCACAGTGGCTGTACCATTCTGCATTTTCACCAATAGTGAGTAAGTGTTCCTATCTCTCCTCATCCTCTCCAACACTTGTAGTTCTCTGTCCTTTTAATAGTGACCATTCTAATAGGTATGAAATGATATCTCATTGTAGTTTTGATTTGCAGTTCCCTAATTGCTAGTGATGTTAAGCATTTAAAAAATATCTTTTTTCACCATTTGTATTTCTTCTTTGGACAAATGTCTATTCAAGTATTTTGTTCATTTTTAATTGGGTCATTTGTCTTCTTATTGTTGAGTTATAGCATCTCTTTAGGATGTTGGAATTTTGATTGGGATTGCATTGAATCTGTAAATCACTTTGGGTAGAAATGACCTCTTACTGATATTTAGCCTTCCAATCCATGAACATGGCGTGTCCTTCCATTTTTTTAAAGCAATTTATTTTTTTTTTTTAGCAATGTTTTGCAGTTTTCTGTGTTTAAGTCCTTTACATCCTTGGTCAAATTTATTCATACATATTTGATTCTTCTAGTTGCTATTGTAAATGGAAATTTTTTCTTGATCTTTACTAGTGTATAGAACACTACTGATTTTGAGTTTTAATCTTTTTATAATTTTAATTTTTAAAGGAGCTTTAGATTACATAAATGTTACATCAAAAATATAAGGGATTACCATATGCCCTACCCTCTCCCCTTCCCAAGTTTTGATCTCCGCCACTTTGCTGAATTCATTTATTAGCTGTAGTAACTTTGTTGTGGATTTTTCAGGATTCTGTCTATATAGGCTCATGCCATCTACAAATATGGAAAGTTTATTTCTTCTTTTCCAGTTTGGATGCCCTTTATTTTTATTCCTTCCCTAATTGTTCTTGCTAGAAGTTCCAGTACATTGTTGAATAACAGTGGTGACAGTGGGTATCCTTGACTTGTTCCTGATCTTAGGGTGGAATGCTTTCAGTCTTTCATTATTGACGATAATGTTAGCTGTGGGCTTTTCATATTGAAGAAATGTGTGCCCTTTATCATGTTGAAGAAGTTTCCTTCTGTCAAATGCCTTTTCTGCATCAATTGAGATGATAATGCACTTCCCCCCTTTGTTCTACTAATGTGGTGTACTAAATTAATTGATTTTCTTATGTTGAACCACCCTTGCATACTGGGGATAAATCCCACTTTATCATGGTGTACAATCCTTTCAATGTGCTGTTGGATATGGTTTGCTAGTATTTTTTTTTGAGCATGTTTGCATCTATATTCATAAAGGATATTATATTGGTCCATAATTTTCTTTTCTTGTGGTATCTTTATCTGACTTTGGTATTAGGGTAATGCTGACCTCACAGAATGAGTTAAGAAGTGTTCCCTCCTCTTGACTTTTTTGGAAGAGTTTAAGCAGGATTGGTTTTTGATTCTTCTTGGAATGTTTGATAAAATTCATCAGTGAAGCCACTGGTTCTGGGATTTTTGTTTTTTTTGCAAGTTTTTGATTACTGATTGAATCTCTTTACTTGTTAATAGTCTATTGAGATCTTCTATTTCTTCTTGAGTCAGTGTAGGTCTTTTGTGTGTTTCTTGGAATTTGCCCACTTAATCTAAGTTATCTAATTTGTTGGTATACATAGTAATGTTCCACCTTTCATTTCTACTTTTACTTATTTGCATCCTCTTGCTTTTTAATTTGTCAGTTTAGCTAAAGGTTTGTTGATTTTATTGATCTTCTCAAAAACCCAACTTTGATTTACATTGATTCTGTGTTTTTAAAATTCTGTTTCATTTATCTGGACTCTTATCTTTGTTATTTCCTTCCTTCTGCTCCCTTTGGATTTAGTTTGTTCTTTTTCTAGTTCCTCCAGTTTTGAGGTTAGATCTCTGGTTTGAGATTTTTCTTCTTTTTTAACGTAAGCATTTAGAGCTATAAATTTTCCTCTTAGCACTGCCTTTTCTGTATCCCATGAAATTTATATGTTGTTTTCATTTTCATTTGCCTCAAGATATTTCTAATTCACCTTGTGATTTCTTCTTTGAGCCATTGACTGTTGAAGAGTATACTGTTTAATTTCCACATATTGGTGAATTTTCCAGTTCTCCCTGTTATTGATTTTGAGCATCTTACCACTGAGGTTAGAGAAGATACATTGTATGATTTCAATATTTTTTAATCTATTGAGACATATTGAAACTTGTCCTGGAGAATGATCCATGTGTGCTAGAGAATAAAGTATTCTGCTGCTGTTGGGTGCAGTGTTCTATATATGACTGTAAGTTCCAGCTCGTTTACAGTATTGTTCAAGTCTTCTATTTCCTTATTGATCTTCTGTCTAGATGTTTTATCCATTATTTGAAAGTGGTGTATGAAGTCTCCTACTGTATCAGTCAGCCAAAGGGGTGCTGATGTAAAGTACCAGAAATCTGTTGGCTTTTATAAAGGGTATTTATTTGGGGTAAAATAAGTTACAAGGCCCTAAAGAGTCCAACTCAAGGTTGCTTTCTCACCAAAAGTCAGTTGCTAAACATTGAAGCAAGATGGTGGGGATCTCTGTGAGGGTTCAGCCTTCCTCTCTCTCAGCTATAGGCTGGCATAGGGCTTGTTTCCTTCTGGTCTTTTTCAGATGCTCAGCTGCAAACTAGCAGCTGAATGGCTCATCTCTCTTCCTAGGGCTGCAGGATCAAAGTTCTCTCCTCTGCTGTGTCTATGGAGCTCTTTCTCTCTTCTTGTGTCTTCTTGAGTGAGTGCCCATTTATATCAGCCCACCAAGGGGGTGCAGACTTAACCTGAGTCATGCCTTACTGATGTGGTCAAATCAAAGGTCCTAAATTGATTTAATCAAGTAAACTTAAAACCTTTGACTTTAATACAATCAAAGGGTATCATATCCAGAGGAACAGACCAGTGTACAAACATAATCCTTATTTTTGGGCCTTATAAATAATCTCAAACTGCCACACCTACTATTAATGTAGAACTATTTTTCCCTTCAAGTCTGCCAATATTTGCTCTACATATTTTGGGCCTCTGCTATTAAGTGCATTTTAATAATAATAATAATATTTATAATTCTTATGTCTTGCTGAATTAACCTTTTTATCACCTTCTTTGTCCTTTGTAATGTTTTTTGACTTAAACTCTATATTATTTGATGTTAGTATAGCTCTCCCAACTCTCTTTTGGTTACTATTTACCTAGAATATTTTTTCTATCCTTTCACTTTCAACCTGCTTGTGTCTTTGAATTTAAGGTGAGTCTCTTGTAAACAACATACTTTATTATGCCCTTTTAACTCAGAGTTTAATTCATTTATATTTAAAATAACTACTGATAATGCAGGACTTTCTTCTTTTTAGTCTTTGTAAGTCATACCTTTTTTGTCCCTCAGTTCCTGTTAATTCCTACTTTCATATTTATTTTTTTCTTTCTGCTCCTCAGACTGAATCATTTCAATTGCTGTCTTTGAGTTCACTGATTCTTTCTTCTGCCTGATCCTGTTGTTGAAACCCTCTGGAATTCTTCATTTCAGTTATCGTGGTCTTCAACTCCAGCATTTCTGTTTGGTTCCTTTTTAAAATTTATGTTTCATTTTTGAGATTTTCACATTGTTCAGCCATTGGTCTCCCATTATCTTTTAATTTTTTCTCTGCTTTTTCCTTTATCTCCTTGAGCATATTGAATATCATTTTTTAAAAGTCCCTCTCCAGTATTACCAAAGTCTGGTCTTCTTTGTTGATTGTTTCTGGACTTTTATGTTGTTCCTTTGGATGGGCCATCATTTCCTATTTCTCTCTTTGTCTTGTAATCTTTTGTGGCACACTGTACATCTTAATATTTTAAAGTGTTAACTCTGGGAGCTGTTTTCTTGATTTCCTCCCAGTCTTTGAGGGGCTGTGTGTGTGTGTATTGGGATATGTCTTCAGTGCTTTAACAGGATTTAGCCTTCACTTCTGACATGAGTAGAACCTCAAGGTCAGCCATAAATGAAAACTTAGGGCTGCCTCAGGTTTTTTCCTGGGCAGGTGTACAATCCTGCACATATGCATGACCTTGTAGATTCTTCAGAATATATCAAAGCTTGTGAAAACCCCCTATGGACATTTTCTTACCCAGTTTTTCCTTTTTTCTTTTTTTTTGCTCAGGCTCTTGTTAGCCCAGACTGGTAACACTGCCTCAAGCAGCTGTGATGTTTACCAGTTGCCACTTACTGCCCTGTAGGTAGGCCTGTTTGCACAGAGTAAATTCTGAATCAGATAAAAAAGACACATCCTGAGAATGGAGCTTTTCAGTGAGCTGTGAGACAGGTTGACTAGCAGCAATTCTCTGGGGATGAAGATTTTGATTCATTATGCCCCCTCTAGTGGTTACCAGGTTGCTGGTGTTCACACGTACCGAAATTATGGGGCTGCTGGTTTTCAAGGCTACTGCAGAGCTGGGGAGACTGGGATGGGATTAGAGCAAGTTAAAATGTCATGAGGATGGCTGTTCTGGGATTCAGCCATTTTCCTTGAATAAACACTTCTCAGATTGTTCAAGCCTTTAATTTTTGAAATCCTGAAAAATGAATTTTGACAGTTTTTGTCAGTGTTCTCATTGTTTTAATAGAGGAGGAGATTTTTGGAGGTCTATTCTGCCATTCTGGAAGAAGAAATTCTTTGTATATATTAAAATCATTAGTTTATACTGATAATTTGGATTCAATCCAGCACCACAGGGTTCACTTTATAATAGCCTTATCACTTTCCTGATTTGCAACTTCTTTCTCCAACAGTAAGAAACTCAGTTATCTACAAATAGATGTACATTCATTCAATTCTAGTATATACATAAAGTAGTTTCAGGATTGCTAACCCACATTCCTGTGAGAAACACATTTAACTGATTTACCTTTTAAAAGGTTACTGGTTCCTATGTTGAGAACAAACTGTGGGGAGTGGAACTAAAGCAGGGAGAGCAGTTAGGTCATTACTAGATTATTCAGGTTAGAGATGTTGGAGGCTTGGACCCAGAGCTGTGGTAGTTTTATGTGGTGAGGCATGGTCAGATTCTGGATATATTTTGTAAGTATTAAACTGATGGATTGGATATGGGTTGTGAGAAAAACATAAGAATCCAGGATGATGTCAAGGCTTTTGTCAGAGCAATTGGAAGAATGGAGTTGCCATTAATTGAAAGCCTGTGGGAGGTAAAGATTCTGGGGGAAAGATTTGTTTTGGTCATGTTAATATTGAGAGGCCTATTAGATATTCAAGTGCAGATAGATGTCCATTGGCAGATGAATGTGTAAATCAGGAGTTTAGAAGAGCTCTGGACCAGAAATAAACATTTGTTGAATCAGCATATAGATGGCTCTTAGAAGTGCTGTCTGTACCCTGCCCATATCCTAGGAATTTCCAATGTGCTCCAGCCAACTTCCAGCTGCTGCCATCATCTGTGTATTAGTCAGGGTTCTCTAGGGAAAAAGAATCGACAGGAGATAGCTGTAAATAGTATAAGATTTTATTAAATTCTCTCATGTGACCATGGGGATGCGCAAGTCTAAATTCCACAGGCAGGCTGCAAACCAGGGGTTCTGATGAAGGTCCTTGATGAGTTCCCAGGAGAGGCTGGCTGTCCAAAGTCAAGCTGGAAAATTCTCTCTGAATGCTGAAATCACTTCTCCTTTTAAGGCATTCAACTGATTAGATAAAACGTCACTCATTGCTATGGCAATCTCCTTGGTTGATTATAGATGTAATCAGCCATCTATGCAATGAACTCACTGATGACTAAAGTCCATAAATGTCCTTGTATTACAGTTAGCCTAGTGCTTGCTTGACCAAACAACTGGGCACAATTACCTGGCTGAGTTGACACATTAGCCTAACCATCACAATCTGTGTTTCTACTTGAAGGCCTTTTTTTTTTTTTTTTTTTTTTTTTTAAACTGTGGAAGGCAGCTCAACTGGTACATATGACAAGCCATTAGCTAAAACACCATGGAAGAGCCCTCCATCAGCGACTCTTGGGAGTTGGTTTATAAATACCCCAGCTATCTTGCCCCTCAGGTGAGATAATTCTGAGGAATATATTTTAGCAAATTTCCCAGAGTTCCCTGGGCAAGTAGGCTCCAATTGCTCACTGTGGTAGCTGGCTTAATACCACATCCTTCATTGGCTGCCTTCCTTTCCCTGTATAATTCCCCTAATCTCCTACTGGTTACTTTCACTTGAATCATTGTTTCAGGTTCTGCTTCTGGAAGAATCCAAACTAATATAATTATTTCAAAGTTATGAGACTGGATGAGATCACCAAAAAAGTAAGTGTAGAGAACAAAGAGGTACAAGGACTGAGCCAAAGTACTAAAGCACTGCAACATCAAGGAAATAAGGAAGTCAAGAAGAGCTCAAGGAAATGAGGCAGAAACAGCAAAGGAAAAAAACTGCATGTTCAGGAAGAAGGCAGAATTGGATTTCACTAGGTTTGGGGGTTTCCAGGAAAGTCTGAGGATGGAACAGGGGGCAATGCAGTTGAGGATCTATGCAACACAGTGATTAGAATGGCAGACCATGTAATTTAAGTTGTAAAAGGAGAGAAATGAAGGCATGAAGGATGTGAGCAACTGTGAAAAAGTGGTAGGATCAATGGATTGAAATCCTGATGTGACCAAAGAATTGCTGGGGTTGGAGACCAAAGGAGTGAACTGCAAAGGTTATCAGGGAGTTGTTGGAAGGTGAGATGCTTAAAACTGCAATTACGGAGTTGCAGGTATTGTTATTACAAGGACTGGGCTCTAGAACAAGACAATGGGAGTGTTTCTGTACTTGGAGGAAAGGGGAACAAGTTGCTGAGAGGCCAGGGGGCTGTATTGGATCATCATTTGGATATTGAAATCACCAATGATTGTAAAATTAGTTTTGGAGAGAGTGACAATGAACCAGGAGTTAAAATCTTCAACAATGAAGGGAGAGAGACCAGGCTGCAGTCTGTTTAAAGTGGACTGAAGACAGATTTTTTCTTGAGCGCACATAGTTACATTTACTATGTGAGAGTTCTAAGATTTTATAAGTATCGTTAGGCCATTTAATCCTCATAACAACCCTACAAGATAGGTACCATTTTTACCTTTTACAGTTAAGGAAAATGATGGAAAAAGGATAAATAACTTGCTTAAATTCTTATAGCTACTGAGAGGTGGTCCTAGGATCTTGAATCCAGGAAGCCTGGCTCATATTCTTAACCTCTGAACTGTATTCATTCCAAGTGGGTGGGGAAGAAGGGTCTAGAAGCAGCAGTGAAAAGCCAGAAGGACACCTACCCTACCTCTAAGCCCACATATAAAGGGGGTGTGGAAGGGAAAGAAGCCACCTTTAAAAGGGATGCAGGGGGAACTTTCAGGGAAGGTGGTGGAGCAGGGAACTCCAGGACTTGGTCCTTCCATCAAAATCACTATTTAACAGGCAAGAACTGTCTGAAACAACTACTTTGAAACTCCAGGGGTCAGAAGAACACTGTACAGCATCCAGGGAAAAATGGGAAGAAGAGGCTGATAAATTGTGGTAAAGAACTGTAAATTGCTCTCTCTGGATGGTGGCTACCAACACCCATCCCCAACTCTTGCAGCAGGCTGCCACAGGGTCCATTCCCTGGCTAGCTGCTGGTGACAGAAGAGGACATTAAAATTCTATTCCCCAAGAACAGGGATGGCCAAGGGCCAATCACTGATCATGGCTTTTGACTGGTGAATTCAGATCGCTGGGTCCAGGCTCTGAGGGCAACTATTGTTTCAACCCAATCTGGACAAAGGGGATGGGAGCCATTGTTTTAACCTTCCCCAGAAAGGGGCAGAGTCAATGGAGAGATAAAGCAGCAGCACTTCCTCAGGGCTGTGGGGGAAAGTTAGCTGAAGGGCTACATTTGCTGGACAGGCAGGAAAGCTCAGCTTTGGGGAGCCACTGGAGAAGCTTTTGGCGCCCCTTCCTGATCCCTTCCCCAGGGTACTTTGGAGCCAGTCTGCATCCCGCTTCATGAATACCTGGCCCGGTATTGGCTGGGAAAGACTGACTTGGGAAAGTCCTCTTGAGAAAGACTTTCCTCCAAGAATTTGCCCTCTAGGCAAAAGTAGCATGAGACAACGAAAGAAATGTAAAAAACTGGAGAGATGAAAAGTCTGGGACAAAGGCTGACTGGCTTCAGATACCCAGGAGAGGGAGGTTTGTTCCCTGGGAAACAGAGGGACAACCAAACTCCTGTAAACAGGGGAACTCCAAAACAATTAACCACCAAAAGCCCAGGACAAGACAGAGGCCCCAAAAGACAGGGAAAACCCTGCACAATGCATTAGCCTTGGGCAGACCTTGCTGATAGGAGGATGAAGCTCAAGAAAATCTCTGTGTTATCATCAGCTGGTTACAAAACTAACAAACAGACCTATCAGGGAATAAATCCCAGAATTAACATTTTAAAATATTAAAATGTCCAGTGTGCAGTAAGTGTACAAGACAAAGAAACAGGAAATGATGGCCCATCCAAAGGATGAGGGTAAAAATATAGAAAACACCAACAAAGAAGACAATAATGTGGACATACTGAAAAAAGCCTTTTAAAAAATTACCTTAAAAATGCTCAGGGAGATGAGGAAAATACAGAGAAAGAACTTTAAAGGCTATTAGGAAAACAATGAATGAACAATATGAGAGTCTAAGTAAAGAACCAGAAAAAGTTTTTAAATGAACCAAACAGAACTACTGGAGTTGAAGACCACAATAAGTGAAAGGAAAAATGTCCAGATAGATTTTGAGAGCAGACTAGAGCTGGCAAAAGAATCAGTGAACTTGAAGATACTTGAAATGAGTCAGGCTGAGGAGCAGAAAGAAAAAAGAAATATTAAAGCAAAAACAGCCTAAGACAACTATGGGATACCATTAAGCATACCAATATATGCATTATGGGAGTCCTAGAAGGATAAGAAAGAAAAAGGGGCAGCCAGAATGGTCAAAGAAATGACAGAGAACTTCCCAAATTTAGCAAAAGGCATGAATATGCACATCCAAGATCAGAGAATGCAAACAGGATAAACATGAAGACAAATACAGCAAATCATATATTGATTACAGTATCAAATGCAAAGGACAATGAGAGAGTTCTGAAAGCAGCAAGAGAAAAACAATGTTGTGAATATTCTTGCTGTCCTGATTTTGTGATAATCAGGGTAGGCTAAACATTCGCTATATTAGAAACCATGCATGTGTCCCAAGACCTAGTTTTTCTCCTTAGGTCTGGTTTTCAGAATGCTGGTGATAAACTAAGCCGGATTTATTATATGACCATCCTGTATGGGAAAAGACTGTAACTTGGGTATGTTTGGTCAACCTTAAGAGATATAGCAGGGGGACAGATGTGGCTCGGGTGGTTGGGCGTCTGTCTCCCATATGGAGGGACCTGGGTTCGACCCCCGGGACCTCCCGGTAAAAATAAAAAAAGAAAAATAAAGAAGGCGTGTGGGCCACCAGGCCCCGTGCGCAGGTGTGCTGCCAGGCCCTGCGAGCAGGTGAGCTGTCAGGCCCTGTCTGCCAGTGAGCTATCAGGCACTGCACCTGGGTGAGCTGTCAGGCCCCGTGCGCAGGTACTCCGCCAGGCCCCACAAGCTACATAGAAAGATGATGACGTAACAGGAGAATGACACAAGGAAGAGCCAAGACGAGACGCACCAAAAAACCAGGAACTAAGGTGGCGCAGGCGGTGATAGGATGCCTCTCTCCCACATCAGAGGTTCCAAGGATCGAATCCCAGTGAAGACAGGAGGAGAAGGATGAGAAGAAAGGGCAGGAAATGGACACAAGAGAGTTGCCCAGTGAATAGACACAGAAACAGCAGAAATGGGGGCAGGAGGGTAGGTAAAAATGGATAAAAGTAAATGAATAAATAAATCCTTAATGTATAGGGGAGGAAGATATGGACTATAGTTAGTAGTAATACTTTGACGATGCTCTTTCATAATTTTTTTTTTTTACCGGGAGGTCCCAGGGATCGAACCCGGGTCCCTCCATATGGGAGACGGACGGCCAACCATTTGAGCCACATCCGTCCCCCTCTTTCATAATTTGTTAACAGATGTTTCACAACAATGCAGGATGTTTGTGGGAGGGTGATGTATGGGAGCCCTGTATGATGTTATGCATGTTTGTTTTGTAAGATCATGAGTTTATGTAAGATTATATGTTTATGTATGTTCATGTATGAATGATATACTTCAATAAATTGTTTAAAAAAAAGAGAAAAGCAATGTGTTACGTACAAGGAAGTCCCAATTAGATTGTGTGTCAATTTCTCACCAGAAACTGTAGCAGCATGAAGGCAGTGAATTGAAATCTTAAAGTGCTGAAGGAAAACAATTGCCAATGAAGAATCTTAGAACCGGCAAGACTCTCTTTCAAAAATGAGGGAGAGGTTAAGAAATTCTCAGATAAAGGCTGAGAATGTTCATCACCATTAGACCTGCCTTACAAGCAATGCCAAAGGAAGTTCTTCAGATTGAAAGCAAAGGACACTAGACAGTCATTCAAAGGAGCATAAAGAAATAAAGACCTGTGGCAAAGGCAACCATTTGGGTAATTATAAATGCCAGTATTATTGTATTGTTTGCATTGTACTGTATTGTTTTTTCCTTCCTACAGGTGCTAAAATGCAAATGCATAAAAATTAATGACAAATCTATGTTTTTGGACATACACTGTTATAAGTGACAACAAATTAAAAAAATGGTGTGGGGACAAAGGGATACAGGAAAAGTATATGTGCATGCTATTGAAGTTAAGTTGTATCAAACCAAATATTATTGTTATATATTTAGAATGTTAAGTTTTAACCCCATTGTAACCACAAGAAAATAGATGAAAAATATATCCAGATAGAAATGAGGAGGCACTCAATACGGTACAACACAAAAAAGCATATAAATATAAAAGTAGGCTTCAACGGTAGTGAAGGACAAAAAGGTTCAATACCTTCAAAAGCTAAATAGCAAAATGGCAGAAGATCTCTATTAATAGCTGTGACTTTAAATGTAAATGGATTAAATTCTCCAGCCGAAAGGCAGAGATTGGCAGAATAGGATAAAAAAGCATGACCCAACTATATGCTATCTGCAAGGGACTCACCTTAAAGTCAAAGATACAAGTAGGTTGAAAGTGAAAAGATGGAAAAAAAATATACCAAGTAAGTATACAAGTGGGATCCAAAGAGAGATGGGGTGGCAGTATTAATATTGGATAAAATAGACTTTAAGTGAAAAAGTTATGAGAGTCAAAAATGGTCATTATATACTGATAAAGGGTTTATACAGTAACAATTATAAATATATATGCATCTAACAGCAGAGAACCAAAATATATGATGCAAATACTGACAGATTTGAAGGGAGAAATTGATGGTTCTATATTAATTGTAGAAGACTCTCTCAATAATGGATAGAACATCTAGTCAGAACATCAGTAAGGAAGTTCAGGACTTGAATGATACACTAACCCAACTAGACATGACAGACATATACAGAACACTGCACCCAACAATATCAGAAAATGCATGCTTCTCTAGTGCACATGGATCATACTCCAGGATAGACCATACGTTGGATCACAAAACAAGTCTCAATAAATTCAAAAATATTGAAATAATACATTGCATTTTCTCTGGCCACAAAAGAATGAAGCTAGAAATCAATAACAGAGGGAGAAATAAAAAATTCACAAATATGTGGAAATTAAACAACAAACTCTTAAACAACTAATGGATTAAAGAGGAAATCAGAAGCAAAATTAGGAAATAACTTGAAGCGAATGAAAATGAAAACACAACATACCAAAACTTAAGGGATGTAGTGAAAGCAGGGCTGAGAGGGAAATTTATAACTAAATGCTTATTTTTAAAAAAGAAAATTGACTTCAAATCAGAAACCTAACCTCAAATCTGGAAGAACTAGAAAAAGAAGAGCAAACTAAACCCAAAGTGAGCAGCAAGAAGGAAATAACAAAGATTAGAGCAGATATAAATCAAATAAAAAACAAAAACAAAAACAATTGATAGAATCAACAAAACCTAAAGTTAGTTCCTTGAAATGATCAATAAAATCAAAGAGAAAAGGGAGAGGATACAAATAATGAAAATTAGAAATGAAAAGGGAAACATTACTACTGACCACACTGAGATTAAAAGGACTATAAGAGGATACTAAGAACACTGTATGCCAAAAAATTAGATAACCTAGATGAAATGGACAAATTCTTAGAAACACACAAACTACCTACCATTGACTCATGAAGAAAGAGAAGATCTCAACAAATCAATTACTGGTAAAGAGATTGAATCATCTAATCAAAAACCTCCCAGGAAGCAGATGTGGCTCAATCAATTGGGCTCCCATCTACCATATGGGAGACCCAGGTTTGATTCCCAGGGCCTCCTGGTGAAGGCAAGCTGGCCTGCACCTGGGGAGAGCTGATGGCCTGCACCTGCGGAGCACTGACAGCCCGTGCCCGTGGATGGTGCAGCAAGATGACACAACAAAGGGAGACAAGCAGACACAGAACGCATAGCGAATGGACACAGCAGACAACAAGCGCAAGTGGCAAGGGGAGGGGAGAATAAATAAAAACAAACCTTTAAAACAGACAAACAAAAAACTCCCAACAAAGGAAAGCCCTGGACTAGATGACTTCACAGGGGAATTCTACCAAACATTCCAAGAAGACTTAACTCCAATTCTGCTCAAACTCTTCCAAAAACTTGAAGAGGAAGGAGTATTTCCTAACTTATTCTACGAGGTCAATATCCCCCTCATAACAAAGTCAAATAAAGATATCAAAAGAAAACTACAGGGAAGCGGCTGTGGCTCAACCAGTAGGGCTCCTGTTTGCCATATGGGAGGCCCCGGGTTCGGTTCCCGGGGCCTCCTGGTGAGGGCAGGCCCGCCCGCACGGCGTGGTTGGCTGACCCAGTGAGCACAAGCAGCAAGTGGGGGATGAATGAATGGATAAATGAAATCTTTAAAATAAATAAATAAATAAATGAAAAATAATAAAATAAAATAAAATAAATTACTTTAAAAAAAAAAAAAAGAAAACTACAGACCAATATCTCTTATGAATATAGACTTTTGTAAGTCCTTAAGAAAATACTACCAAAGCATGATCAAGTGGGATTTATCCCCGGTATGCAAATTAGTTTAATATAAGAAAATCAATTTATGTGATATATCACATTAACGGAATGAAGAAAAAAAAATGTGATAATCTCAATGCAGAAAAGGCATCTGACAAAATACAGCACTTTTTTTCATTTAAAAATTCTACGAATATGAACATAAAGAGTAAGTAATAAAGAATAATAGTAAAAGTTGTGAACTTACAAAGCAAACACACATATCATCATACACGTTCTCATACATCAACCCCACCACCAACACCTTGTATTGTCATGAAACATTTGTTGCAAACAATTAAAGGGCATCATCAAAATATTACTACTAACTATGGCCCATATCTTACATTGGGTGTATTTTTCCCCCCAACCCACCCAATTATTAACACCCTGTATTAGTTCATATATTATAATTCATGAGAGAATATTCTCATATTTGTTCTGTTAACCAGTTTATCTTCCACCACAGGATTTATTCACTGCGTTATACAGTTCCATGCTTTATACAACTCAAAGTGTACACTCAGTGGCTCTCATTTTCTTCAGAGTTGCAGCACCCTTTCTTGATAAAAACACTTAGAACAGAAGGAATAGAAGGACACTTCCTCAACATGATAAAGGGCATATATGAAAAGCCCACAGCTAACATCATACTTAATGGTGAAAGAAAGAAAGGTTTCCATCTAAGATCAGGGACAAGACAAGGTCACCCTCTGTCACCACTTTATAACACTGTACTGGAAGTTCCTGTCAGAGCAATTAGGCAAGGAAAAGAAATAAAAGGCGTCCAAATTTGAAAGGAAAAGTAATACTTGCCCTATTTGCAGATGATATGATCCTATATACAGAAAGTCCCGAAAAATCCACAATAAAGCTCCTAGAACTAATAAATCAATTTAGCAAAATGGCAGGGTACAAGATCCATACCCAAAAATCAGTAGTGTTTCCATATACAAGCAGTGAACAACTGGAACAAGAAATAAAGAAAAAAATTCATTCACAATAGCAACTTGAAGAATCAAACATCTAGGAATAAATTAACCAAGGATATAAAGGACTTGTACACAGAAAATGACAAAACATTGCTAACAAGAAATTAAAGAAGACCTAAGGACATTTTGTGTTCATGGATTGGAAGACTAAATATTATTAAGATGTCAATAATACCCAAAACAATTTATACATTCAATGCAATCCCAATCAAAATTCCAACAACCTTCTTTGCAGAAATGGAAAAGCCAATGTTTTAGTTTGCTAAATGATGCCAAAGCTATATACCAGAAATGAGGTGGCTTCTACAATGGGATTTATTAGGTTAAAAGCTTACAGTTCCAAGGCTGAGGAAAATGCCCAAATCAAGGCATCAGGAGAAGTTCTCTCCCCAAAGGATAGCTGCTGGCAATCCTGGACTCCTGCCATGTGGCAAGGCACAATGGCGGCTCTACCAGTCTTTTCCTTCTCCTCCAGGCTCACATTCTCACTGAGCTCAGCTGTGGGTGATCAGGCACATAGCAGTGTCTGCTCATCTCTCCCTTTTCCCTTGCTTCAGCTTCGGTCTGCTCAGTCTGTGACTTTTCTCTCTACCATGTTTGTCAACTTCTGAAGGATTCTCTGTCTCTGTGACCTTCTTTCTGTGTCTGCAGCTTTTTAAAATTTCTCCTTTTATAAAGGACTCCAGTAAGAGGATTAAGACCCACCCTGGGGGTGGCGGATGTGGCTCAAGCGACTGAGCTCCCACCTACCACATGAGAGGTCCCTGGTTTGGTTCCCAGTGCCTCCTAAAGAAGACAGTGAGCTGGCGTGATGGACAGATGTGGCAAGCTGACGCAACAAGAGACACAAGAAGAAAAAACATAATGAGAGACACAACAAAGCAGGGAGCGGAGGTGGCCCAAGACATTAGGTGCCTCTCTCCCACATTGGAGATCCTGGGTTCAGCCTCTGGTGCCTCCTAAAGAAAAAAGGAAGATGAACAGACACAGCAGATGCAAACAATGAGGGGCTGGGGAGAAATAAATAAATAAAATTAATCTTAAAAAAAAAAAAAAGACCCACCTTGGGTCCTATAATCTAATCAAAAGCCCTTAACCAAAGTAATTTAATCAAAGCCCCCATCTATAATAGGTTTACATGCACAGGAACAGATCAGCCTCAAGAACAGGATTTTCTGGGGTCCACCCAGCTCAAATGGCCACAGCCAATTATCAAATTTATATGGGAGGTAAAGGCCCCTGAATAGCTAAAGCCATCTTGAAAAAGAATGAAGTTGGAAGACTCACATTTTCCAATCTTAAAACATTACAAAGCCACAGTAATCAAAACAGCATGGTTCTGGCATGGACAGACATACAGACCAATGGAATAGAACTGAGAGCTCAGAAATCAACCATTATATTTATGACCAGCTGATTTTTAACAAGGTGTCAAAGTATACTCAATTGGGAAAGAATAGTCTCTTGGAAAAACGATGCTGGGAAAGCTTGATCACCAATTGCAAATAAAAAGGAGGACTCCTACCTCACACCAACATCAACTCAAAATGGATCAAAGACATTAATATAAGAATTAGAACTATCAAACTCCTAGAAGAAAATATAGGGAAGCATCTTCAGGACCTGTGTTAGGCAATGGTTTCTTAGACTTCACACCCAAACCATAAGCAACAACAGAAAATAGATAAATGGGACTTGATCAAAATGGCAAATTTTGCTTCTCAAAGGACTTTAGCATGAAAGCCAAATGACAACCTACACAATGGGAGAAACTATTTGGAAATCACATATCAGATAAACAGTTAATATCCAGTATATAAAAAGAAGTCCTTCAACTTAACAACAAAAGGACAAACACCCCAATTTAAAAATGGGCAAAAAACTTGAACAGACATCTCTCCAAAGAAGATAGACAAATGCCCAGAAACACATGAAAAGATGCTCAACATCATTAGCCATCAGGAAAATACAAATCAAAACCATAATGAGATACAATTTCACACCTGTTAGAATGGCTGCTATTAAAAAAAAACGGAAAATCACAAGAGTTGGAGAGGATGCACAGAAACATAAACATGCATTCATTGTTGATGGCAATGTAAAATGGTGTAGCCACTGTGGAATACAGTTTGGTGGGTCCTCCAAAGCTAAGTACAGAGCTACCATATGACCCAGCAATCTTACTACCAGGTATATAGCCAAAAGAATTGAAAGCAGGGACTTGAGCAGATAATTTGCACACCAATGTTCATAGTGGCATTATTCACAATTGTCAAAAGATGAAAGCAACTCTAGTGTCCATCAACCAATGAATGGATAAATAAAAAGTGGTATATACATACAACAGAAATATTCAAATATTAATTCTACAACATTGGCTTCCTCTGCTTTCAGTCATGTGAAACCTTGCTCATTTCCCTCAATACTATAATGTTCATACTTGTACAGCCTTCCCTATCATGACTTTAAGTTCTCCATTCCTCAGATGTAAAAAGGAATGGAGTCCTGATACTTGCAACAACATGGATGAATCTTGAAGACATCATATTGAGTGAAATAAGCCAGACACAAAAGGAAAAATACTGTATGATCTCACTGATTCGAAATAATTAGAATAAGCAAACTCATAGTCAGAATCTTAGAATACAGGTTACCAGAGGATGGAATGGGGATAAGCAACGAGAAGTTAAAGCTTAAATTTATACAGTGTTCCTATTTGGAATGATGGAAATGTTTTGATAATGGATGGTTGTGATAGTAGCACAACATTGTGAATGCAAGTAAAAGCAATGAAATATATATCTGCATGATTTTAAAGGGGGAATATTAGATTGTATATATGGTAATAGAATAAAATTTTAAAATACAATCCATGGAACTACACTTAAACAGTAAACTCCAAGTTAAACCACAAGCTGAGATATTGAATTTTATCAAATGCCTGTTAGTGTCTATCAGAATTTTCCCCCCTTTGGCTTTATTATGGTGTTAATTTGTGGAAAGATTTATCATCTTTTGACATATTCTTCCACTCTTGAGATATAAACACCTTTGGTTGTTGTATATTCTTATTATGAATGGAATTGTTTGCTCCTACTTAATTTAGGAATTCTTGGATCTGTACCGAATGATACTGGTCTGTTTTTTCTCATGGTACCTTTGTCAGGATTATGCCAGTTTGGTAAATGTAATTAGTTTTTTGAAGCTAGTTAGGATGACTGAGTAGTGTCATGAGAAGGTGCCTTGGAGTAGTCAGGAACAGGGTAGCTGGAGTGGTGGCGATACTGCTTGGCCCTTTTAAGATGGACTGGTGAGGGTCTGAGCCTTTCTCAGCAAGGGTTCTTCATCTGAACCACAGGACACAGAAAATGATTTGTGACTCTTCTCAATTCTCCCAAAGATAGTACATAACTAGTATTTTAGATGTGTAGAAATTATAACATACAATGATACTGTATTAGTTTCCTACTGCTGTTATAACAAATCACCACAAATTTAGTGTCTTAAAACAACACAAATTGGGAAGCGGAAGTGGCTCAAGTGATTGAGCTCCTGCCTACCACACGGGAGGTCCGGATTCGGTTCCCAGTGCCTCCTAAAGTAGACAAGCAAGACAGTGAGTTGACGCGACGCGCAAGCACGGTGAGTTGACGCAACAAGATGACACAATGAGAGACAAAAGGAGGAAAAACATAATAAGAGACACAACAAAGCAGGGAGCAGAGGTGGCTCAAGCAATTAGGCACCTCCCTCCCAAATGAAAGGTCCCAGGATCGGTTCCCCATGCCTCCTAAAAAAAAAAGACCAGTGCACAACAGACAGACACAGCAAATGTACACAACGAGGGAGTAGGGAGAAATAAAATAAATCTTAAAAAAAAAAAAAAACTACACAACACAAATATATTCTTTTCAGTTCTGTAGGCTAGATATCTGAAATCAGTTTCACTGCACTAAAATCATGTCAGCAGGGCTAGCTCTGAGGGAAAAATCTGTTTCCTTGTCTTTTCCAGTATCTACTTGTGACCTGTATTCCCTGGCTTATGACTCTTTCCACTATCCTCATAGTGCATCACTCTACTCTCTGCTTCTCAAGTCAGCACATTACTTTCTCCCCTTCTGAAGTGTGATCTCTCTCATTCCTTTTTTTTTTTTTTTTTTAAAGATTTTATTTATTTATTCATTCATTCATCCCCCCTTGCTGCTTGTGCTCGCTGGGTCAGCTAACCACGCCGTGCGGGCGGGCTTGCCTTCACCAGGAAGCCCCGGGAACCAAACCCGGGGCCTCCCATATGGTAAACGGGAGCCCTACTGATTGAGCCACAGCCGCTTCCCTCTCTCATTCCTTCTTATAAAGATACTTGTGATTACACTTAGGGCACACCTGGATAGTCCAGGGTAATCCCCTCATCTCAAGATCTTTAATTACATCTGCAAAGTCCCTTTTGCCATATAAGATACCATTCCCAGGTTTCAAGGATAGGACCTAGATATCATCAGGGACCATTATTCAGCCTACCAGAGATACTTTAGGACTTTAGGGCTTAATTCTTTTTTGGACCCTGGTTGAGAAAGGCCATCTTGACAATATACTCATCAGATCTGCAGATGGCACAAAACTGATCATACCAGGATAGAATCAATACCCAAAAAGGTCCTGATAGGCTTTGAATGATAAAACTCTATAAAAAGTGTGATTGGGATTTATTAGAAATGGCATCTGGAGTAAAAATGAGAGGTCTATTTTTCCATGTTTGGTTGGACTCCACTGAGAGCAGGTCATGACTTTGTGAGTGAGCTTTGCTTGCCTTCCACACTGGAATGCACACACTTGGGAGAGAAATCTGGAAGAATGGTGAGGCCAACAAGATCCATGATAATATAGAGGAGTTACAGACTTCTTCATGATGGTCAGATTAGGTCTAAAGTGAAAGGGCTTGTGCTTGGCTAGTGCTTTCCAAAGGTGGATGTGCACAGTTGGCAATATCCTTTCTATTGAGACAGCCCTGAGGCTGGATGACTACCTGGCAGAGGCCCTGTATATGTTTGTGAAGAGGGGAAATGATGGGTAGTGAATAATTTGATTACTTAAAGTTCCTGTCAAACCCAGAGACCCCATTCAACCACTTCAAATTTTAATTGGGGAAACTGAGGCCCAGGGAGAGCAGTCATTTGCACAGATTTACAAAATTAGGAGCAGAGCCAAATATAAAAATCTTGTACTTTAAAAAAATCACCTTCAAACGAGTACTCACTGATAAAAGTTTTTTGAACCACATCCAAGGAAATAAATTCAGGGGTAACATTGATTTTTTTTTTTTTTTTTTTTTTTAACCAAAATTTGAAATGTCAAGGCAGAGGGAGCCTCCTCTTTAACTGCACTTTGAGAAGTGAAAGGCAAGTAATTAGCCTTGGATCCCAGGGTATCATTCATTTGTGTTGGGGAGGGAAGCAGAGAAGCTGGGTTCAACTGTGCTGCTGTTAAGTACTGCAGGTCTATAGAGGCTGCCTGGAGGAGCAAGGGGCAGGTAAAATTCAGGAAATAAGCCCACATTCCATGTGAAAAATCTTTCATGATTTAAAAACCTCTCAAACATTCAAAATCCTAGACACAAAGCTCCCTTTTAAGATTATATTTTATTATTGACTCAGTTGATACCAGAAATAAGCACAGCTGCATAAGAACTGTGTTTCTAAGGCACTTTAATGAACATAAGAACCCAAGGAGCTAACACTGCACTTTACAATCTCTGAGCACTGATCAATGTTCTTCTTAATCCTGTAGAATTTCTCCACATATTCAGAACGCCCTAAAAGTTCCACAAAATCTTCATCATGGGTGATAACCACAAGCTGGAAGTTACGTTGCTGTGAGCGACTTTTTATTATCCTGAAACAATATATTTAGAACATTTTATCACTAAAGAGCACAACCTTTTCTTTTGTCAGACACATAAGCGTGTGACAACCAAGCTTCTCCTGTGCCATGAGTGTCAGGGCCTCTGGCTATCCTGCAGAAAGTGGGAGGGGGTGGGGGTGGACCCAGATCTTCAGCCCAGCCAGGAAGGAGACTCATCTCCTCTCCAGACAGTGGGGTTGCACAGCCTGACTCCTCACCTACGCCTGGCTTAGGAACTGGTAAAACTATACACTCTAGTCTCTTCCAGGTCACCAAGTTCTTACTACAGCAGGTGGAAATGTTTTACTGAGCTTTTCTTAATACCTAAGTTTCTCAACTTTAGGATTCTAACATTTCTTTGCCTGGGATTTTTCTTGGTCTGTTACAAGTTTTCTCTGGAAGAAAATAAAATGAAAAAATATTAAAGACAGACTACAAGTAAGGGGAATAACATATGCAGGCCCCAATGCCTTCTTGGGAGTTGAGTCTACTTAGAATTCTGCCACCGCCAGTCACTAGATGCATCAATACTATGACACACAGGGTGCTTGAGTGGGTGTACTGGGTAAATTTTTTGCTCATTATCTACAGGCTGAGGTAGCCAGTTATGAGGCTAAGACCTGAAAGACTTTCTTTTAACTAACCACTACATTTATCCCTTGCCTGAAGCTGGGTGCACTTGGGGTTGTAAAAGCACTAATCCTCATTTGTTGGTCACAGAGGACTACTGAGAGATGACTGAAGAAAGGTAGTTCTGTGGCTGCCCAATTTTCCTGGCCCAAACCCTGCTATACAGGATACATTATCTCTGCTAGAAAGAGTCTTATCAGGAGTGACTTTTCTACCTCAGGGACTCTGCTTGTACAGTCCTTAAGCATCCCTGGACTCTGTATTCACAACAGGTAAACGAGGTAAAGGGTATGTACAATTTTCCCCTCTCTGGATTCTACCTAACCACTAATATGCTTTTTAAATAAAAGCCCTGTCATTCCTGAAAGTTGCTGTTTGACACATGTGAAAAACTGGGGAGTCCAGAGAGTCCTAAACCCACTGCCACCTCCTACAGATGTCTTAGCAGGGCAAGCTAACTCCTGTACATGACATGTGGGTCCCTCTGGTAGGTTTACGGGAAAACCAAACCAAGCCGGAAACCTCTCACCATGAACTTCCTTATGAACTAACTTGGGGAGTTGAGGGATGTGTCTGGGGCTGCTGTTTACCATCCAGTTCCTTTTCAGGGAATCTGAAGAATTACTATCAGAAGTCTCAAGGAAGATTCATCTTGACAAGAGTTTTCAACACAGAATTCTCTTGATCTTATTTGAAAACTATCATGACCTGTTCCCAAATTTGAGATACTTACTCAACCAGAGCATGTGCAAGAGATTCAATGTTTTCTCGGTCAAGATTTGTTGTTGGCTCATCCAAGGCAAGGATGCCACAGTTCAAGCAGAACGTTTCAGCCAGGGCTAGGCGAATGATGAGAGAGGCTAATACCTGGAAAAAAGTACCAAACCTGAGCTGTGCTGCACAGACCTTTTTCACATCCCCCTCTGAGGAAGTTGTGCAAACCTGACATAATCTATTTAGAAGGGAAAGGTGGGGAATTGTTACAGGGTCACTGAGTTTAAAGAAATCACTACTCTTCTGTGGCCAGACTCTTGTACTGCTCCAGAAGGTAAACTGCATTAGACCAGCCTATCACCTAGCCTATCACTGAGATAGCCTATCTTAGCTTATCACCTGCAATGAAATAAAATGCTTAAAACAATGTTGATCCTACAAGAAAAATATCAGTTGTAACAAAAGCTTGAAATCATTTATCTGTAAGTAATAATTCTAATATAGGTATAAGATTACCAACATTAAAAACCCTTGACTTGGCTATTTTATTTTCCTGATAATGAGATTTGTCAAAAAACTTGAATCTTCCTATTTTCTAGAGTCTTTCAGAGCCTTTTTCACTCTTAGAGTCATTCTTACAATCTCTATGTTCTGTGGTCCAAGAGTCACAAGGTATCATGCTCTAACCCACAATTATGTTTGTGTGTATACTTTTGATAGAAAGAGATATAATCTTGGGTCCAAGTATTAAGAGTATAGATCATTTTCTTTATGCTTACCTGTAATAAATCCAAGCAACTGAAACCATTAGGCACTTTCATTTATTAAAATCTAATGCCAAGCTCTCAGATCCAGCTGAAGCCATTTGAGGGTGCAAGGGACATAGAATTAAGAGAATCGTACTATTCTGGGGAATATAAACTACTTTTGTATGAGCTGTGAATCCCCTTCCATCTGAATTGGTGAGTGAGAGAGCATCAGTGAGTTGGTGGATTTTAGGGTAGTTACAGCTTCTCTTCGATAGCTAAGCCAGGCCAGCAAACTGCAGAAGTCAAGGCCACAGCTTGGCTCTTTGGGAATAGGCAATTCCTTCTTTTCTTTGAATCCCAGTGCTGCCAACTTGATCTCTATCACTCACTTAAAAGTAGAGCCATGGCAAGCCTCTAAGACCTCAATAAAGTCAGCGCTGGGGACCTATCCTGTTCAAGATGGCAGTGAGATACTTCAGGACTCTGTGGCCTCATAGACGCTTTAAATCATCAGCAAAACTGGCAGAAACATCTTTCTTAAAGTGCCAGAAAACAGCCATAGGCTATAGTAAGTAACAAGGTAAGTGCTAAATCAAGAAAAAGAGGCTATTTAAAAGTTGTAGGATTTCATGGTGCCCAGCTGGCACCCCCTTCTCTCTCACCGGCTCAGCATGGAGCCAGCCCATTCTCCCAGTGCGGATCCTTGGACCTAGTACCAGAGGGAACTTTTTTTTTTTTAAAGATTTATTTATTTTATTCTACTTTATTTTTAATCTCCCCCCTCCTCCCGCTGTTCTCTTGTCTGTCTGCTCACTGTTTGCTTGCCTTTTCCAGGAGGCACCAGGAACCAAACCTAGGACCTCCCACATGGGAGGTGAATGCCCAATGGCCTGAGCCACATCTACTCCCCCAGAGTAACTGTTGTGAAAATACTGGGAGCATGTATATCTGGCCCAATCTATCTGGTGGTGGCTTGAAAGATGCACTCATCCCAGAATATATGCCCTGCATGTAAAAGGCAGCTCACAGAACTCTCCTATAGGGAAGCGGCTGTGGCTCAATCAGTAGGGCTCCCGTTTACCATACGGGAGGCCCCGGGTTCGGTTCCCGGGGCCTCCTGGTGAGGGCAGGCCCGCCCGCACGGCGTGGTTAGCTGACCCAGTGAGCACAAGCAGCAAGGGGGGGATAAATGAATAAATAAATAAACTCTTAAAAAAAAAAAAAAAAAAAAAAAGAACTCTCCTATAGAACATTGTGGGAGAGCAGTAAAATTGTGCTGCCTGGGACAAGGGATTGCTGGCTGTAGGACACAGAGTGCAGTGCTTGGGACAGTGAGAAAACTGCTTCCTAAGGAAGAGAGGACATTCAGAACCTTGTAAATGGGGTAATTCCGAGAGCCACATGTACATGCCCAAGACAACTCACACGTGCAGAAAAGATCATAGAGGCCCCTACACTTTGGTTTTGAGTTAAGTCTTTAAATTCGTTGTATGGATAAGGTCTGAAGAGCACAATTGCACAAGTCAACCTGCAAACATTGGGAATATTATGTTTTCTTTCTTCTTTTTTTTTTGGTTAGCTCCTAGTATTCAAGGAAAGCTCTGTCAGAACACTAGCTGGATACAAGCTTACAGAAGATGCCTCAGAGTCTAAATTTGAGTAAAAACACATTAAAATATCAAAATGTTCAGGTTTAACAAAAGATTACAAAACATACAAAGACACAGGACATGATGGCCCAGGCAATGGAGAAGATTCAAGCAACAGAAATCATCAATAAGGAGGACCAGCAGTCCTGGGACATAACAGACAAAGATTTTTTTAAAAAGGTCCTAAATATGCTCAAAGAGCAAAAGGGAAAACATAAATAAAGAACTAAAGGAAATCTGGAAAACATTAGATGAACACAAAGAGATTATCAATAGAGAGGTGGAAATTATGACAAGTAAATGAAACACATGATCCTGGATAGGATTTAGCAAGGGGAGAGAAAAGGACATTATTGGGACATACGAAAAAATCAGAATATAGACTGTAGGCTTTATATGAATGCTAAATCTTGAACTTGATAACTGTACTTAAGTGAATATCCTTGATCTGTGAAATGTACATGGCAGTAGTTAAGTGTTCAGAAATGGTTAATAGATAGACATCAACAGATATGGATGAAAAGAATAGTGAGAATGATATGTTGAATGTGGCAAAATGTTTAAATTGGTAGATTTGGGTATCAGTATGCTGGAGTTCTCTTTATGGATTTGTATTATTTTATATATATATATATATTTTTTTACCGGAAGGTCCCGGGGATCGAACCTGGGTCCCTCCATATGGGAGACAGACGCCCAACCATTTGAGCCACATCTGTCCCCCTATATTTTTTAAGGATATATTTATTTATTTACTTTTATCCATTTTTACCCTGCCACCCCGTTTTTGCTGTTTCTGTGTCCACTCACTGGGCAACTCTCTGTGTCCATTTCCTGCCCTCTTCTCATCCTTCTCCTCCTGTCTTCACTGGGATTCGATCCTCGGAATCCCCGATGTTGGAGAGAAGCATCCTACCACCTGTGCCACCTTAGTTCTTGGTTTTTCGGTGTGTCTTGTCTTGGCTCTCCCTGTGTCACTCTCCTGTTATGTCATCATCTTGCTGCATGCCTCGCGGGGCCTAGCAGCTCACCCGTTCGCAGGGCCTGGTGGCGCCTTCTATATATTTTTTTAATTTTTACCGGGAGGTCCTGGGGATCGAACCCAGGTCCCTCCATATGGGAGACGGGCACCCAACCACCCGAGCCACATCTATCCCCCTGCTATATCTCTTAAGGTTGACCAAACATACCCAAAGTTATAGTCTTTTCCCATACAGGATGGTCATATAATAAATCTGGCTTAGTTTATCACCAGCATTCTAAAAACCAGACCGAGGGAGAAAAACTAGGTCTAGAGACACATGCATGGTTTCTAATATAGCAAATGTTTAGCCTACCCTGATTATCACAAAATCAGGTCAGCGAGAATATTTGCATGATTTGTATTATTTTTGCAACTGTCCTGAAAGTATGAAAGGATTTCATATTAAAAAGTTAAAAAAAAAATGCCAGTGACAGGCAGAATGGAGTCTGAATGGACCTCCTATCCCACCCACCTCCACCAAACCATTTATATCCTCTCCCAAACCAATGAGGCAATTACTGCTAATTAAATTTTATAGAGTAGCTAGAGGAAACAGAGGAAATCTACTTTTTGCTTTGAAAGTATTTTTAATCCAAAGAGACCATACGATGTTCCAAACTCTATTTTCTCATTCAGAATAACCACTAAAAATCATCAAACCAAGTATGGTATACTGACTACAGATCATAAATTTGTCTTTTTTTGCAGACTATCATTAAGATAATAATCTGCAGATGCCTTAAATTGGTATCAGCTGTCTGGCCTGACAACATCCTATGCATGGAGTGTTCTTTAAGCAAAATTGAAAAGTTTTCATGGTAATTCAGATAATATAGGTATCCATTTCTAGAATTTTAAAATTGTGTGAAGAAAATCAGCATCCATAGGTATTAAGTGTAATCTGCTTTTAATCTGAAAGAGAAAGCCCAAGAATCTGTGACATCTTAGGTTCAAACCTGTGCAAAGTAAAAGGACCCAGCCTTGTTCTCCAGAGATGCAGGTCCCATTTTCCTGACTCTAAAACCTCAATTGTCTTCCTGGTTTTGCTCTGTATTTCATATCTTACTTAGGCTTTCTTCCCAGAGCCTCACATGGAGCCATACAGTTGGTCTGATCCAGCACCTGAGTCTCTGTGGGAGGGAGAGGGGGGTGGCGGCATGCCTGTGGATACCAAGGCTGTTTGTTCTAGCAGACCCTTCTTTTATATGGTCTATAGGCCCAGAGGATAGCCTGGGGGAGGTTGGTGGAGGGTGCAGGATTTAGTTCTATGGGGTTACTTTCTCAACAAGACTCTCTCATATATTGTAATGCCTCAAGCTGGGATCCTGGTTTGCTAATATTGTTGTCTTTGATTCTAAAACCTACTCCCCACCCCACACCCCACTTTTGACTTCTCTGGAATCAGGATGCAGTTTATTTTACAATTACTTTTAGCAGTTTTTTTTTTTAAGATTTATTTACTTTTTAACCATTTTAACACCCCCCCCCCCATTTTTGCTGTTTTTTGTGTCCACTCGTTGGGCAATTCTCTGTGTCTGTTTCCTGCCCTTTTTTCTCAGCCTTCTATCTTCACCGGGATTCAATCCTGGCAACCTCTGATGTGAGAGAGAGGCGTCCTACTGTCTGTGCCACCTCAGTTCCTGGTTTCTCGGTGGGTCTCGTCTTGGCTCTTCTTGTGTCACTCTCCTGTTTCGTCATCATCTTGCTGTGTGGTTAGTTGGGGCCTGGGAGGCTCACCCGCGCACCTTCTATATTTTTCTTTTATTTTACTGGGAGGTCCCGGGGATTGAACTGAAGTCCCTCCATATGGGAAACGGATGCCCAACCATTTGAGCCACATCTGCCCCCATTTTTCTTTCTTGATGACACATAAATAGTGGTATGTCTTATAAGTGATGATACAGTACACCTATTCTGATAAGTAGTGTTGTGAAATAATGAACTTGTTCTACATTTAGCCTGTCTCAATGAAAATATTTCTCCTAAAAGCCTATTTGACATAATATTGCAGAAATTATGGTTAGCGTTAAGAGAATATAATGATGATGCCTGAGCCTCATTCACTTTACCTGGCAGCAAGGAGTACTGTAAGGAACTTCCCACTAATCAAGGGCAGCCTTATGTGCTTCTACTGCACTGATCTACTTCTCTTTCAATTCTGTATAAAAGCTGGCTCTCTAGGCTCTTGAGATACTTGCCTTTTGTCCGGCACTGCATCGTCCTCGCATATCCAAGGCTGTGTCTCCCTTTAACATCACCACTCGGTAGTTGTAATTCCTCCTTTTATCAGAAGCTGACACATTTTCATCAGCATCAGACCGAATTTCTATGTATTCAATATCTGACACAGAAAGAAGATTTCAGAAAACCTAAACTCTGCAGCTTTTTGTCATATACAAACATTATCAAGTAAGCATAGGAGCAACACGTGAGGCTGATATTACAAGGGAAACATGGCTGGGAGGATTCAGAAGCCTGGTCTCCTAACCAGAAGCAACAGAGATGCCCCAACCTTTAGCCCTAGTTGTGACTTTCTTAGTTCTCCTCTTAAGAGCTTCCTCCTGCTGGTCATCTTATCACATTTCAGCTTATCCCTATCTATACTTCAACAGAACCTATTATGTCATCAGCTAAATATAATGTGTACCACAGTCAAATATGTAAGTCCTGTCGGGTTTTGTAATAGAAAACTTTGCATATTCTTCTTGCTACAAGATGTTGTCAAGATAAGAATTCTTGGAAAATCTCTAAAAAAGATGCTCAGTATTACTAGGGAGGTAATGCTGGCTTAGTGAGAAGTTATATGGGGCAAGAGCTGGAACAGGCCTATTGGAAAGAGCACTCATGATAAACAAGGCTAATTACCTTGTCCACGATAGGTACTTCGCCAAAGATCACGAATAATTTTATTGATTTCTTCCATTTTCATACTGTGAAATTTCATTATTGCTCTGGAAAAAGAAACCATTGGTACTTTAAAGGAAAAACATAATAAAAAATAATATATTTTTATAAATAATATAAAAAATGTATAAATAGTAAGGATAAAACAAATATAAAGAAAGAAAATAAACGTATCTATAGCAATAATAATATAAATAACATTATATTAAATATGAAATAACTTCTCCAATCTTTTCAATGATAAAACTAGAACATTGTAAGAGCTGGAAAAAACAAACTTGACCAAAACCTTGCTGCTTGGCTAGTAATGAAAACTGCCAGGAATATTTCCAGTGCTCCAGCCTCTACAACATAACGAATACTCCCTTAAATACTGTGAAAATTTTGGAAAACATAGTTTTTTGGTAGACGTTTTCTTAGGCCATAATAACTTATTGGAAGACCTATTTTCACTGATGTCCATCTGTTACAGGAAGACCTGTTGAACAGATGACAGTGAGTGTGTGGAAGGTACGATTAGCAGAGAGACCCTTAGTCTATGGGAAGATAGGAGAGTCTCTGGAACTCCTGTCTTTTTCTTCTTCTCTTACTAGAAGGTTTACCACAATTCAGCCTCTTATGTTGTTTTTATTCCTCTGATCTCTGACCTTTTTACTAACCAGAAACGAGCTCTGGTTCAGAGAGGGCGATCTAGAGGCTTAAGCTGAGCTGAACCTCTTTTCTTTACCTTCCTAATTGCAGATTCAGAAATCCTAATTCCAAATACATGTATTAAGTTCCATTTGGTCATGGCTCTCTCCCCAAAACTCTTTTAAACTAGTAGTTTCTACACTACAAAGAAGGAAAGAAATGTTTGTAAAATCAAAAGTGGACTGACAGTTAAAATCTAGCATTGTTTCTACCACAGTCATGTTTCATCAAAAAAGTTCTTAGGTTCTCTGTAAGCAGGTTGATGAACTAATAAAGGTTGTAAAAGTGATAAAAAAGACATCACTGCTATCACCATACAAAGGATGTGAGGTGGACTTACTTCCATTTGCAGGCTTCTTATCTGATATATACAAAAAAAGAAACTGAATGTAATGCTACTGCCTCTGCAGAATCATTTCATGATCTTCTGGTTCACCAGCAAAAGAGAAAGAAATGACTCAACATAAATACATTTTAAATATCAGATGAAGGATTTTGAAGTAGTAAAGATGGGAAAAAACCATATTCTGTTTGTTGATGAGAATAAAAGTCTCCATTTTCTACTTTATACATCTAGCTCAGCCTAACATTTTAGGTTCCTTTTGAAAGGTGGTAACAAAACTTCCAAGTTTTCCCTAAAACAAAACCCATAGAATGTTCTTGGGACTGATTATGTGAAGACTGCTTTTTCTGCAGCTTTATACAAATTATGATCCTGAGTTTTCAAATGACTTAAAAAAAAGATCTATTTGAGTTTTAAAAAATCTTCAATAAGTAACATAAACAAGCATTCCCAATGTGGGGGAAAAAAAACCTCCAGGTGTAGTGGGGGTGTCCAAGGTACACACACATGATCTCTGCCTTGGCGTCCCTGTACAACAGAGGTGGCATATCCAGCCCTGTGGACAGGTCTGCTGAGAGACAGCACTGTAGGAAAAAGCTCTGGTCCTAAGAGAAATCTAGTCCCTCCAAGGAATGTGTCAGACAGAGGTGCTGCTTGCTGCTGTTGGCTGGAGCATTAGCTAACCTTTGTATCTTCTCTCCCTATCCAGTGTGGAGTTCACAATCCCACTGTCCAGCAGTATGGGATGATTAAGTAAACTACAATAATCTACTTGAGGGAATAACAGTGATAATACCTGGTATTATTAAGAAGCATTTACCTCATGTGAGGCACTATGCTAAGCAATCATTATCTCATTTAATCCTTACAACAATAATATGAATTAGATTTTATCATCTCCATTTTACCATTATGAAACTGAGTGCTGATGAACTTAGTAGCTTGTGTAAGATCAGAAAAAAAAGGAGCTAGGATGTTAAATGGCTCTTCAATATGGTAGTCAAAATTCCATCTTTTAATCAGATTTACGAGTGAATGCTATCAAATCTCCAAGGTACACTTGGCTAGTAATGGAAACTGCCAGGAATATTTCCAGTGCTCCAGCCTATACAATATAACTAATACTCCTGTAAACATTGAAAATTTCAGAAAACATAATTTTTTTGGTAGATGTTTTCTTAGGCCATAATAACTTATTGGAGGACTTATTTCCACTGATGTCCATTTGTTACAGGATAACCTGTTGAACAGATGACAGTGTCACATATCAACTATTACAGAGCAATGAGAAACAGAAATACAAGTAAAAAGAGAACCAGAAATATTTTGATATAATTTTAACACTGAGTTTTGTAAAAATCCTAGTAAGTAAAAAATAGAAGATACTTTTCTTAATCAGACAAAGTGACTTTATAAGATATCCAGAACAAATTTAATGTTAAAAATCTATAGAAGCATTCTTCTTAAAGCTAAAAATAACACAAAGATGTCCTGGAGGTTCCTAGCAATTCAGTTAAGACAATAAAAAGAAATGAGGAGGGAAGCAGCTGTGGCTCAATCAGTAGGGCTCCCGTTTACCATATGGGAGGCCCCGGGTTCGGTTCCCAGGGCCTCCTGGTGAGGGCAGGCCCGCCCGCATGGCGTGGTTGGCTGACCCAGCGAGCACAAGCAGCAAGGGGGGGGGGGGATAAATGAATAAATAAATAAAATCTTAAAAAAAAAAAAAAAAAAAAAAAGAAATGAGGAATAAACATTGGGGAAGAAAAGATATAAACCCGCCATTGTTTTTCTAGGTAATACATTTCTACACTTAAAAAAAAAACCCTCCAAAATCAAATGAAAACTGTTAAAACTAATAAGGTGATAAGAAATAAAATAAATGCACAAAATCAATGGTTTTATTATCTAATATCAAAAACCAACAGGGAATGTAATAGAAAAAAGAATCATATTTACAATGGCAATAAAAACTACAAAATACCTAGGAAGAAAACTAACAAAAAGGTATAGGTGCTAGGGGAAAAAACTATAACTTCACAGAAGGACAAAATAACTGATTAAATAGGAAAGATATATTGTAGGATCCAAAACAGGAGATTCAATATTGCAAAGATGTCCATTTTCCCCAAGTAATCCATAAATTAAATGCAATCTAAACAAAAATCTCAGTAACATTAAAAACAACAACTTTTTAATGGCTTCCACAAACTGATTGCAAAGTTCATATTGAAGAGACAATGCAAAAGAATAAAGTTGTGGTACTTGGACAAAAATAAACAAAGATGCTTGTTGATGGATAGAAGAGAAAATCCAGAAATAAATTCAAATATATACAGAACTTTTGTTTAGGACTGTGACATTTCAAATTAATGGGAAAAGGATTTGATAGTGTTGGAAAGAGGGGAAAAAGGTAAAATTTTATCACTATCCTTTATCAAAAGCCAAAACAAAAGTTAAATGAATTAAAGGATTAAAAGCTAAAGTAAAATAAAGCCATCAGAAAAAAAATATGACCTTAGGGTTGGGAAGTCCTTTCTAATTAAGGCACAGAATTGAGAAGCCATAAATAAAAGACTAAAGATTTGACTATCTAAAAATTTAAAGTCACAAATGACACCATAAAGTTAAAGGAAAGACAACAAACTGGGAATAAATATTTCCAATGTATATGAAAAAAATTAATATCCAGAATCTACAAAAAAGTAACAAAAATCACTAAGAAAAAGACAATCTAATAAAAAAATTGGCAAAGAGATATGAACAGGCAATTCTCAGAGAAGATATACAAATAACCAACATATGATAAGACTCACTAGTAAATAGGGAAAAATGTAAATTAAAGTGAGAACTTTTTTGCACAATAGATTGGCAAAAATTAAAAAGGCTGATAATATGAAATGCAGTCATGGAGAAATGCGCATTTTCATACACTGTTGGTGGGTATATAAGTTGCATAAGGGTTTTTGAAAGGCAATTTGGCACTAGCAAGTTAAAAAATGTATATACTCTCTGACCCAGTAACTGTTTCTAAGAAGCTATCTGTCTGATACATCTGCACAAGTGTGCAAAGATATACATTGCAGCATTATCTGTAGTAGCATTTAAAAGCTTTCTAACATACCCATCAGTAAAGTAGATAATATGCATTTTATAAAATATTATGTAATCATTGTCAATAATGAAGTAGCTAAATATATGAACATAAAAGATTTTCATCACTTAAGTAAAAAAAAAAAAAAAGACAACAGAAAAATACAGTGTGATGTTATTCACAAAAAACGAGAGATATTTGTGTATATATACATGTAAAGGTATTGTGAGGTGAATGAAAATATGTCACCAATGTATTACTATTACTTAAGTGCTAAATAATTGTTTGACATTGTCATGGAGATGAACATGAACTTAACTTGAACTGAGTTCTGTTATTGAGAAATAAGAGTAGGAAAATGTGGAGTGGCTGAGGAGAATAAAATCGTTTAGTCTGGTTGGAGCATAGTATGTAGTGAGAGATGAAATAGGAAAAGGCCAGGTAGGGAAGTCTTCCCTAAAATTAGAAGAGTTGCTGTTAGACTCAGCAATTCTATGCTGTTATATACCCCTAAAGAACTGAAAGCAGGGACTTGAACAGACACTTGTACACCAATGTTCATAGCAGAATAATTCACAATAGCTGAAAGGTGGAAACAGCCCAAATATCCACTGACAGATGAATGGATAAACAAAATATGGTATATACATATAATGGAATATTATTCAGCCATAGAAAAATGACCTGATACACACTATAAATGGATGAACCTTGAAAACATGCTAAACAAAAGAAGCCAGACACAAATGGGCAAATACTTTGATTCCCTTATATGAAATATTTAGAATAAGGAAATTTATTGACAGAAAATAGATTCTAGTTACTAGGGGCTGGGAGGAGAGGAAATGGGGAGTTAATACTTAACGAGTACAGAGTTTTTGTTTGTGGTAATGAAAATGGTCAAATGGATGATAGTGATGATAACCACAATGTAATGTATAAATGTATATATAATTAATGCCACTGCACTGTACACTTAAAAATGGTGAAAATGGCAAATTTTATATGTTAGCACAATTTTTAAAAAAATGAAAAATTAGAAGGGATCAGGTATCACTTTTAGGAAGATTAGCCTGGCAGAAGTTTAAAGGAGGAGAGGGGAAGGAATATGTGTGGTAAGAGATAAGAGATGGGTGAAGCCACCACAACAATACAGGCGAGAGTTAAGGTGGGTATGAATTAGGCTGGGGCCATGAAAGGAAAGCAGCTCTGGAACAATATTGTGCAGGAAACCTGTGGCCTGACCCAAATATTAACATACCTTTTAGCACCTGGACTTTATAGGTAATTAAAATTTCAGAACGACATTGAAGGTATCATTCTGCTGAGACAAAGCTTTGAATGTCATGGGGCTGGAAACTGTTGTGGGCAACTAGTCAGTCACCTGGCTAGTGCATCATCTTCACCACCTGCCTAGAGTGTGCATGTCACTCAGCTAAATCCATATACTAATTCACACGAAGTGGTATGTTTTCTTTGTGAAAACTCGTTTCTAAAAGAAAGTGAAAAGGTCTAAGATTTAAGAAAATGCTAGTTTTAAATTACTTTGGTCTTATATTTAAATACTCATTAAGACAATGAAAGCATTCCTTAAAAATTTCAGTAACAATTACTGCTTTTTATGAAGGCAAATGGTGGCTTTAGTGATATATACAAATTTGGTGATCCAGTAAATCTTAGGATGTGATCCACACAAATAACAAAGAGTCAAACATATTTCCTGTTTTTGAAAATAGGCATCATAAAGCCAGAAAACCAAAAATGTTTCAGTGTTTTAAGTGGAGCTGCTTCCATCCATGTCCCTCTTCTTCACAGACACTTCCTTTAAATGCCAGGCTGCCTACTATCCATTGGCCTCTGTTTTGTACCATGGCTTCTGCCCCAGCAATTAGATGATTTTCCCTTTCTATTCTAAGCTGACCAACTGCCTCTCATGGAACTTCAATGAAAATCTTCTATAAGCCTCTGAGCTACCTTCTTCCTAAGCATATGTGGGTCCCAACTTGATGTCACAAATGAAGAAGCATATTAGTCCTCCCCTGGGCAGTAGTGCAGGGTTATTGCTGCCTCTCTGAGGGTCACATTTCTAATTATCTCAGGACTTCGCCACTAGCAGAGAACTGAAGCCCTGAAACAGAGGCATTATAGAGCAGGTATCTAAAGGTGTTGGGAAAATATCACCTAAACAGACCAATGCCAGTTCTTTCTTCTTTCATTTATTTAAATCATCTCCAGGACTCATGCTACTGAGGAAGGTTAGCTACTGTTTTGTAAAATCTGAACTGATGCTCACAACCAGTTAAACAGGCAAATCTTGAACTGAATTTCCCCATGGTCTTTAATATTTCATTGAATAAAATATTAACTGAAGTGCCAAATATATAAGCCTTATTTCCTCATAAAAGTTAGTTCAAAAGATGACAAAAATTTAAAAAACAAAAAATTAATGAAAACTATCCAAGTTGGAAAAAGCAGAAAAGATTATATTTAAAAAGATATTCTCTAATAATATAGTTTCCTCATCCTTGTATTTAAAATTTTACCAAACTTTGAGATATTGTAGGTTGCTGAGAAATGGCTATGACCATTGTTATCCATTTTTATATTAGATGCTATTCCTGTTGCCTGCATCTGAGTCAGTGGAAGCTCTCTCATAAAAGGGAAATGGTATCGCGAGTAATGTTCCAAACTTACAGTGATTTTTATTACTTAGTAAAAACTCAAAATCCCTGATTTGCCCAATTTAAGTTGCACATTTAAAAGAAAAGTTACCTTTTTTTACAGGATAAAATCCTTATTCTCTGCTAAAATTAAAAACTCTTAAACTAATTTTCGTTGATCAGAATTCGGAAAATTAATTTTTAAAATTTAGGCAATAACTCACCACCGTCCCAAGATAAAATATTTGGTTATAAAAAAAAACGAAACCTGCAGCAGGTGTGAAATGCCTCTGGCACTCTTGGTTTTGTAATCTAGCGGTTTGTGGTCAGGATGAAATGGTGACCATGAGGTGAGCCATGAATGAAGTCTTCATTCCAAAGCTTTCCTTGAGTGCAGGGGCCCAGACCTTCACAGAGAGCATCTTGCGTGTAAAACTTTTAAAATTATGTATTTCCATTGAGTCTCAGAAGTGTGGCCTAATATGCCACACACTACATCTGGGAAAAACGACAGTGGAACATTTTGGGCACAGGGTAGAACACCATACCATAACCAATATATTTCAAAATCATTTTATTTAACCGATGTATTCTAATAGTATGAAGGCAATGCATTCTATATGATGGATGTTTTCTCCCTTCTCATCTAGTTTAAGTGTCTCTGACCACTGGCAATGCTTATACTCAGTGATGTTTTTAGATGATTACTAATAACAGATGGTAATCAGCTTTTCTTGAAAATGCACTGCTAATTTCCTGTGTTTCCTTAAATAGACAGCTGAATGCAACCATTACACTGACTGCATGCTTCATTCTAAGAGGCGAAACAATAAGGGAAATTTTGGACTTTACTTTCTTCTAGGTGAGAAGGCAAGTTTAGGATTCACAGTACAAACCTTAAGAAGGTGATGTTATAAAAGTCACTGTTTGCAAGCATACTCCCAATTTTGGGGAAATCTGTATCATTTCTTTTCTTCTTATTTAGAAGAATCCATTTGATTACCATATAACTGAACCCAGTAAACAGCCTGGTTTTTGTTCCTTAAGCAAGCCTAAATTGCTGGAAAGCACCCCCACATCCCCTTCTCCCCTCACCCACGTCACACATGTACAACTAGGCCCCTGGCTGGCCCCATCAAATCCCCTCACGTGCCCTCATTGTGCTCAGTGTGATGCCTCTGTGATTCAGGCACCTTGCTCTAATGGAATGTCCTTCCTTCATTATTCAAGGGCCAGGTCAAATACAGACTGTGGAGTACCAACATGGTTTCCTCCATTAGATTGTTAGTAATCTGAAGAAAAGACGGTAAAATTCCTGTCTTCACAGAGCCTGATGAGAGAGACAGAGCAGGGATCTTTGAATGAACATACTTCTTATGTGGAATTATGTCACTAGCTCTCAGGGATATCTGGAGGACTCACAGGTATAGTTTTCTGTTTAGTTAACAAATATGAAAGCCTGGGTTTGCAGGGCAATGTACTAAGAGGAAAAGGTGAACTCGTAGCAGGATATCTGCAGTAAAAACAAACAAAACCAACCTACCTAACTTGGTCCCTCAGTCTCTTTTACTTATCATCCTATTTTTCTGCTTTCCTCTACAGCAGAACTTTTTGTAGGAATTATCTACTCACTGTCTCTATTTCTTACCACCCATTTTCTCCTCACCAATCTGGCTTCCGTTCCGATCAAGCCAACGAGATTGCTCCTCCAAGTCATTAGCAACCTCTATTCTGTCAAATTCATGGATCACTTCTTAGTCCTCATCTTGACTGTTTAATAGCATCAGATCCTGGAAATATTTTCTTCACTTCATTTTCAAGATACCACATTTAAATTTTTTTTCTCCCTCTTCATCAACTGCATCTTCACTGGATTTGTTAACATAGTAAGTCTTGGGGCCCTTCCCTTTTCTATCTACAGTCATCTCATATGTAATCTCATTTCATGGCTTTAAGTAGCATGTATATGCTGATGATTCCCATATCTATACCTCTCCCCTGAATTCTAAACTCCAGATTGTATATCTAATTGCCTGCTTGACATCTCTACTCTGAAGTCTAAAGGCACCTCTAAAGTTAAGTGCCCCAAACAGAACTCTTGATTTTCCCTTCTAAATCCTGCCCATTTCAGTGAATGGCAACTTGCTCCCCCAACATCCTGTTGCTCAAGTAAAATATGTAGGAGTAATCTTTGATTCTTTTCTTTCCTTTTCCTCCCCTACAGTCAATTCAGAAGCAAGACCTGTCAACTCTACCTCCAAAACAAAATCTGAATTCAACTACTTCTCTCCATTTCCACTGCTGTTACCCTAGTCCATCCAGTCTAGCACCATGTCCTGGGTTACTACAATTGTCTCCCGGGTATCCTTGCTTCTATACTCGGCCAGCTACCATCCATTCTCCACATAGCAGTCAGTGAGATCTTTTAAAAATATAAATCAGATTACATTCCCTGCTTAAAACTCTCCAGTGATTTCCTACCACACTTAGAATAATATCAAGCTGTTTACCAAGGCTACAAGGCATGACATGCTCTGGGAACCACCTCTCTCTCATACCCCTCTCTCCCTTGTTTACCATATTCCAGCTGTGCTCATTGTCTTCCTAGTTCTTCAATACCTCCTAGTCACACTGGCCTTGGGGCCTCTGTGTTAGCTTTTTTCCTCCATCTAGAATGCTGGCACCCCTGAATTTTGCCTATCTTGCTACCTTTCACCAGTGAGGTCCCAGTTTAAATGTAATATCCTCAGAAAAGGCCTTCCTTTAGAAAAGGTTTAAAATAGCTCCGGTTACTCTCATTCAATTCATTGTAGCACCTACCACTATTTGCTATTTTCTTGTTTATTGATTTATTTCTTAATTTTCTGTTTCTTCATCCCTGTATACTCAGTACCTAGTACAGTCCAAGGATTTCATGAAATCCTAATACCTGAGGATGTAAAAATATATAATAATAAGGTGATTATTGTGGCTTTAAATAAGGAAGTATGAGTTATATAACAGTTAAAACACTTTTATAGAAATATTAACTTTTTGAGACCTAATTTTAACTCTACAACTCAGCTGGGTGATTCCGGGCAGGTTATTTAATCTCTCTGATAAATACTTGTCCTTTAGAGGATTGAAGCAAGAATTAAATTAGATTATGCCTAACACATAGCAGGTATTCAATTAATATCAGTTTCTCCTCTGCATAGCCCCTATCCTCAGGAAATTTCAAAGATATTTAAATAGAAACAAAAGACACTTACATTTTCTTATAAAATTCAGTTCCTTATTACTGTTAAGGAATAGAGTTAGTTAAAGAATTTACATTAAAGAATGGGCCATGGGAAGCGGCTGTGGCTCAATCAGTGGGGCTCCCGTTTACCATATGGGAGGCCCCGGGTTCGGTTCCCGGGGCCTCCTGGTGAAGGTAAGCCCGCCCGCACGGCGTGGTTGGCTGACCCAGTGAGCACAAGCAGCAAGGGGGGGTTAAATGAATAAATAAATAAAATCTTTAAAAAAAAAAAAAAAAAGAATGGGCCATGACAAAGAAAGTTGGAATAAATGGCCTCTGAGTCTCCCTTATAATATTTTATATTGAATGCAATTATGGAATTTTGTTTTTTTAATTTCCATGCTGTAGATGAGGAAATTGAAACTAAGGGTGTTTAAATAATTTGCTAAGTGTCAACAATTGGGATTTTAATTCAGGCAGTCATCAGAGACAATTATGGTTAATCATTTATTATGGATTTTTGAAGCCTCAAAAAGGTAAAATTTATCAACTTTTACACAACATTCAATGACCTGCTTTATAATACCCAGGTTTTTTTTTTTTCCCATCACCACCAAATTTAAGTTATCTTGTTGTATAGAGTAGGTTTTTAATGATAAAAATCTGTTTTGATTCTTGTCTCTTCAGATAAACTTACACTATCCTTGCCAGCAAAGACTGGGTCTTTATTAGATGGTAAGTCTTTTGGATAAACAGCAGTTGTTGCTAAAAAAACTGAAAAATGTAAAAAGCCTCCTAAAGGCATATACAAGGTAGCTGGGAAGCTGGGAGGGAGAGAGGAAGGAAGGGAGGGAGGAATATGAGTATGTGTAATTTGTAGTGTACCAAGAAATGAATCCTTAATAATAAATCTTGCCTATGCTCTTGTTTCAAATCCTCAAAATGCAGACTAACAAACTCCTTTAAATTGGTGGATCTAATATATCTAGGAAAGAGGTGAACATTCAAACATTATAAAACAAGAAAGTTCCCACTTGATGTAGGTATACAATTCCCAGAGTCTTTCTGGACCCAGGGAACATGTAATGTTAACCTATCCATTCACAATGTAAGAGGATAAAAGATATTGTGTCCATGGAATAACCTTTGAAGAGAACTTTTAGAAGTTAAACTTAATCCAACAAAAATCTTACTGGTATTTATTTAAAAAAATAACTAAAATTAAAACACTTCATTTTATTTTTCATTTCTAGTATTTCACTGTAAATTCTTCCCAAAACCTGTACATGCCAAAGTTATAGCTAGTGATTTTGGGACCACCTTTGTTAGATCATTATTAACTAAAATAATGATCTAAAAAAAATAATGATCGTCTTTTCCCTTTTTTTGTTAGCTCCTAGCATTCAAGGAAATCTCTGTCATAAAAGGAGCTAGATATAAGCTTAAGGAACAGATGCCTCAGAATCTATTAATATTATATTAAAATATCAAAACGTTCAACAAAAGATTACAAAATATATAAAGAAAAAGAAAGCAACAGCCAGGCAAGGAGAAGATTGAAGCATTAGAAATCATCAATGAGGAGGACCAGACCTGGGACATATCAGACAAAGACTGGGAAAAAAAAAAAATCCTAAATATGGTTAAAAGAGCTAAAGGAAAATATGGACAAAGAACTAAAGGAAATCAGGAAAATGCTGGATGAACACAAAGAGAATAGCAATAGAGAGATGGAAATTATAAAAAGGGACCAAATAGAGCTGAAGATCACAGGAACAAAAACTTTAAATTCCCCAGAGGGGTTCAACAGCAGATTAGAGCTGGCAGAAGAATCAGTGAACTTGAAAATTAGACAACTGAAATCATCCGGTCTGAGGAGCAGAAGGAAAAAAGAATGAAGAAAAGTGGACAGAGCCTCAGGAACCTGTCGGAAACCATCAGGCATACCAATACACTGTGTGAATCCCAGAAGAGAAGAAAGAAAGGGGTATAGAGAAAGGGGTATAGAGAAAGGGGTATAGAAATAACGGAATATGGACTGTATGCTTTATATCAAATGAGTACAATAATAATTCCATGAATGCTTTCCAAATTTAATGAAAGACATGAATATATACATCCAAGAAATTCAAAAGACTCCAAACAGGATAAATCCAAGAGACCCATGCCACAACATATTATAATCAAACTGTCTAAAGCCAAAGATAAAGAATTTGAAAGCAAAAACTGGCAACCAAGAATTCTATATTTGGCAAACTGTCTTTAAAAAATGAGGGGGTGATTAAGATATTCCCAGATAAACAAAAGCATGAGGGAGTTTGTCACCACTAGACCGACCCTACTAGAGATGTTAAAGAGAGTTCTGCAGATTGAAAGGAAAGGACAAAAAAAAAAAAAAAAAAAAAAAAAAAATAGATCAAAGCTGCAAGAAGAAATAAAGATCTTCAGTAAAATAATGACATGGGTATATATTGTATTTTTGGTTTGTAACTACAAAAAGCAAATTCATACAATGCAATGATAAATCAGTGATTTTAGACTCATAACATAAAAACATAATTGTTTTTTACAAGAACTATGTAAAATTGTGGGGAAAGAGTGGTATAGGAACATAGTTTGTGCATACTATTGAAACTATTGGAGTTAAGTTGGTATCAAATCAAACAAGAGTGCTATAGATCTAGGATGTTAAACTTCAGCCATTATAGTAACTACAAAAAAAAAAAAAAAAAAGAGAGAGAGAGAGAATATGAAAGCTCATAAAGACAGAAATGAGTACAAGGTGCCAGGAGCATGGGGCAGGGGGAAAGGGGAATTAATGCATAATGGGCATACTGTTTCTGTTTGGTAAGATGGGAAAGTTTTAGTAATGGAAGGTGGTGAGTATACTGCAACAAACTGAATGTGATTAATTAATCCCACTGTATGGTAAGTTTGGGAGTAGTTGAAATGGGAAAGTCTGCTATATATATTTTCCCACAATTAAAAGAAAAAAAAAAAAGAGTAAAGAGACAATCATAATTAAAAGACAATACATGATCTTGAATGGGATCTAACAAGGGTGGAAAGAAGGCTCAAGAGGACATTATTGGGACATATGAAAAAAATTGGAATATAGACAGTAAGCTTTATAACGATGTTAAATTTCTTTAACTTGATAACTGCACTTAAGGTGGCTACATAAGCAAATATCCTTGCTCTTAGGAAATGTATACGGCAGTATTAATTGTACAAGGAGCATGATGTATACAACCTACATTCAAATGTTGGATAAGTTGATGGAGAGATAGAATGATATGAAAAATATGGCAAAATTGGTGGATCTGGGTTTATAGGGGGAACAGGGATAGGCTACAGTCTCTGTAAGGGGACTATTATTTTTATGACTGTCCTGTAAATCTGAAAGAATTTCAAAATAAAATATTTTAAATGAAAAAATTTTAAAAGTTATATATAGAACTATCATATGACCTGGCAATCCCACCTCTAGATATATAGTCTTCCCAAAAGAATTGAAAATAGGGACTCATATAGACATTTGTACACCAACATTCACAGCAGCATTATTCACAACAGCCAAAAGGAGGAAGCAATCCAAGTGTTCATCAATAGATGAATGGATAAACAAAATGTAGTTAAAAAAACAATGGCTGTCAGATTGGTTAAAAAACAAATTCTGCTATTTGCAGAATATATTACAAAACTACTAATTAAGACAGTGTAGGCAATGGCATAGAGAGAAACTGACCAATGAAATAGAATAGAGAACTCAAAATTGACCTATGCACATACAGAATACTGAAATATGACAGAAGTGACAATGTAAATCATTGAGAAAATGATAGACTACTTAACAAACAGTACCAGGACAATTGGTTATCCATAAGAGAAAAAATGAAATTGAATTCCTACCTTACATTGTACACAAAATTCAATTCAGGAGTAAATACTTAAATGTGCTTAAATATTAAAGTTCGAAAACTTTAAAACTTGATAGGAATAGGAAAAGGATTTCTTAAACAAGACATGAAAAGAGCCGACCAGAAAAGAGAATACTAATAAATCCAACAACCATAAAATCAAACCTCCTGTTCATCAAAAGACACAATAAATGATGTAAAAAGATAAATATAAAGTTTGAGCAGGTATCTGTAATAAAAAAACTGAAAAAGAATTAAAACGCAGAAAAGATGAAGTACACCTACAGATCAATAAAAGAGACCAACAGCACATAAAAATGGGCAAAAGGCATAAACAAGCATTCATAGATGAGGTAACAATACGATCATTAAACATATGAAAAGATGTTCAACATCATTAGAAATCAGGAGAATGTAAATGAAGACCAGAAAGATTTAACATTTTAAACTCACAGGATTGGCAAAAATTAAGAAATTGACAAAACCAAGATGCATCAAAGAAAACTCTCATATACTACCAATGATGTAAATGAGCAAAACCGCTTTGGAAAACAATTTAACATTATTTTGTAAAACTGAACAGACCCTGCAACTCAAAAATTCTACTCCTGCCTATATGTCCTAGAGAATCTCTTGAATATTTGCTCCCAAAGACATGACAAAAATGTTCATCACAGCAAGATTTTAATTAGCAAAGACCTGAAAATAACCCAAATGTCTACCTATAGTAGAATGGAAGCAGTGTGGTATATTCTCACAACAGAATTTTGTACCATCAGTGAAAATGAATGAACTATAGACATAAAAAGCAAAAATGCATATCCTAGGAGACGATACGAGATATAATACCATTTTTAAAAATAAAGCTCTCAAAAACAACAAACATATGAAAAAACAATTTTTATTCAAAGCAGAGAAAGCAAAAATCTGTTAACGGTTATGGGGCTTGGGCATGAAAGAGACAGGCGGTGAAAGAAGGGCAGAGTATGTAGGTGGATGACAGTTAATGATACTGGTAAAGTTCTTGGATTAGTATCTTGAGTACTCTTTATATTACTATGCTTTATAACTTAACTTCATAACTTAAGTAAACACATGTGTATGTGTGTTTATGTGTGTATACATATATGTATACACATGTATTTTCCCATTTTTTTGTTATGTATGAAATACCATATTTAAAAAGTAATGTTACACACTGATGCTCTTAAGTGGCCTTTTCACAAATGCTAAAAGATGGCAGCAACCTAAGTGTCCATCAACAGATGAATGGATGAACAAAACATGGTGTATACATTCAAAATGGATTATTCTCAGTCATAAAAAGGAATGAAGTTCTGATACATGCTATAAGAATGATGAACCTTGAAGACATCATGTTGAGTGAAATAAACCAGACAAAAGGGACAAATATTGTATGAAATAACTTGAATATGCAAATTTATCATAGAGACAGAGAGTAGAATATAGGTTACCAGGGGCTGGAGTTGGGTGAGGAGTCAGGAGCTAATACTTAATTGGTACAGAATTTCTGTTTGGGGTGATGGCAAAGTTTAGTAATGGATGGCAGTGATGGTAGCACAACATTGGATATGTAATTAATACCATTGAATTATATACTTGAATGTGGTTAAAGGGGGAAATTTTAGGTTGTATATAGGTTACTAAGAAAGTTTTTTAAAAAAAAACCATGAGGGGGAAGCGGCTGTGGCTCAATCAGTAGGGCTCCCGTTTACCATATGGGAGGCCCCGGGTTTGGTTCCTGGGGCCTCCTGGTGAAGGCAAGCCCGCCCGCACGGCATGGTTAGCTGACCCAGCAAGCACAAGCAGCAAGGGGGGGATAATGAATAAATAAATAAAACCTTTAAAAAAAAAAAAAAAAAAAAAAACCATGAGACTGTACAACATGAACAGTGATCCCTAACGTAAACTACAGACTATAGTTAACAGTATAATTATATTATTTCATCAATTGTAACAAAGGTAACATCTTAATGCAAAGTGTTAATAACAGGAAAAACTGTGTGTGTATGGGGGTTTATGGGAACTCTGTATTTTCTGCATGAGTTTCTCATAAACTTACAACGTCTCAACTAAATAAACAAATAAGTAAAAAAGGAATAAAGAAGGAAAATATGACTAAAATATGTTAGTTGATATTCACTACAATGGGACCCATATCCCTAATCCAATACTTACTGGTCAAGGGTCTTATAATAAATGTCCAGATCCTTGTTCACAAGCTCTGTTGTTCTCATAACAATCATCATTTCTCTGTACTTTTCCTCAGCATCCCGAAATTGAGGTTCTCGAAGTTCTTTCTTAAAATGAATAATTTCTTCCTCATAACCTTTCTGTCGCCCTAATGCCAAATTGTGATTTCTTTTTATATTGTCTATTTTTTCTTCTAACTTTTGATGTTCACTACAAGAAAGAAAAATGACAAATGAGGATTACCTTTTTTTTTTTTTTTTTTCAAAAAAAAAATCTTTTTGAGGTACCAGGGCCTGGGATTGAACCTGGAACCTCATATGTGGAAAGCTGGCACTTAACCACTGAGTCACATTAGCTCCCATGAGTTGTTTTTTTCGATTGTCTGCTTGTTGTTTGCTTTTGTTTTTAGGAGGCAACAGGGATCAAACCCAGAACCTCCCATGTGGGAAGCAAGCGTTCGACCGTTTGAACCATATCCACTCCCAAGGACTACCTTTTAGCTTTTAATCAGCTGAAGTGGAAAAGCAATAGATCTCTTTAGATAAATATCATTTAACATTCTCCTTAGTAATCATATGGTAATAGCCTCTCATTCTTGCTTTTTATTTTAGGCTTCAGAACTACAGAAAATTCTGTTCTTTTAAAATCTCTGCAGAATCAAGGTTTCTAAACAGCTGATTTTTGTGTGCTGAACAAAGAACCCTCATAACATGTGAGCACTGAGAAAGTGCCTGAATTTTAGACAATGATTAATCCTTGTAAAGCAGTCTCGGTGATTAATACTATAAACTTCATAAACTTCTGTTTGTGAGCTGAGAATGCACAATTACCAAAACTGAGAAGATAGTGAATAAGCTTCATTATTCCATTCACAATGTCAATTTTATCTGAATTAAATGAAATATTAATTTTCTGCCGTAATATTAAAAATTTTGATTCCTCTATGACAACAAAATTTGTCTTCCACAAGTACAAAAATCATAATATTGACCAAAAAGAAATAAAATAACTCAATTTTTCTGATAATTTGGTAGATTATATAGATTTTAATGTATGCTTCAAAAATCTTCACTCATTTAGCAATCACTTATTAAGCCTCCTCTTATGTGCCAGGCATTGCTCTCAAGTTCATAAACATCACCTAGTAAGTTGGCCTGGTTACATGTTTTGTTGATGTTTCTGTTGTCTAGCTGAAGAAAGGTTTGTACTTAATAGCCTGAATGAATATAAAAAGTCTTCCTATTTATCAATCATAAGAAGGAATTATAAAACTATCTGGTTTTGGTCTTTAGTAGCAAAGAATAAATTATTCATTTCAAAGTTTCTTCTAAAGCTTTACTTTTACAACTTGCCATGGAGAATACTAACATGACAGTGTTAAAGAGCTGAGGCTTAGAAGCCAGGATATTAGGGTCTCAGTCCTGGCTTTCATCATAATTCCTCTGTGATTTTTCTGGGACTCAGTGTCCTAATGTATGAAAAATGAAGAGGCTGAAAATGACGTGTTCTTCCAGTTTTAAAGTCTGATTTCCTTGATGTACGCAAGATTTAAAATAGTGAAAACCAAGAGTACTTAAAATAACACAGAATTAACCATTTAAGTGAAATCAAAACATCACTTTACTGTATCCTTTAGAATTCAGAATTCTGGGTAAAGCCAAGAAGATAAATGAAACATCTACAAGGAAAGGATTAATTAAAGTGAGACGTGGCTTTACGGAGGTAATTCAATATTTTAAGTATTTGGCTAATATAATCTTTAATACCAATAAGTATAGTGCCTTTGCCTCAACCAGGATCTTATATCATACAGGACCCCTAAGGCATGAACAAAATCTTTCCTACTATACAAACAGGGTAGGCAGCCACAATAGTACTGATAAACCAGATGAAAGTAGAATCAAGACAATCTTCAGAAAAATGCTCTGGTTGGCACATAATTACAACTGGGACAATCTAAAAGGTGTCTCCATTGACCAATCACCCTGGCAATAAGTCCATTTGCAATATTATAACCTGCACAAAGATTTGCAGCACAATGGTCTTTTCTTCTTTATGCTCTGTACCAACACCTTCTGAAGCAGGCAAGCAGAAGTCTGGGGTCGTGGTATGTTTAATACTGAGTAACTAGTGTCCATCACCATAGTGTGAATACCAATTTTATACCACTTATTCAATAATTCAATTCTTAAGGCCATGAAATATAATTTGTACAAAAAAACCCTGTCTACCTTCCTGTAAATCTCAAGCGATATTAGGTGAAGGCTTAATTCTTTTTAAAAAGCACATACTTAATATTCTCCACATTCAATAACAAAGATCTAAACTAAACCAAAGACTATTTTTAAAAACATACTTTTTCATTTGCAAAACCTGCATTTGTCCCATTTCCTTCAAATGCTGTTTTCTTTCTTCTTCAACTTCTTTTAGTTCCTCATTTCTTTTTCTTAAAGTAAGGTTATCCTGTAGCCACCTTTCTTGTATCTAAATGTAAATATTAAATCAGTTAACAAAAATGACCAAGTTACTAACATGTGATTCAAAACAGGCAACTGCTAACAGGTAGTACTAATTCTGTTTTACTTAGAATCATGTTAAACTCAACAGGAGAATAAGCCGGTAAGAAGGAATCTCCAGGCCTGAACTAATCTGATCTAGATGATCCATTCCTACTCATAATCACAGGTGCTACACCACCTACAGCCCAGCTTTCATGGCTCTTTCATGACTATGCTCTAAAAGACAAGTCTCCTGTTTGATGGGGATTCCCATATTAAAAGATTTGAGCATATAGCTTTGTGTACTCATTTACTTATAAAACTAGGTATTCTAATATTTTATACCTACCTCCAGTGGATCATCTGGCATTTGAACCCGATTTTAGAACCTATTGATCTAAAAGATCACAAGAGAGTAGTAATACTACTATCAAAGTCTCCCTCCACTTTTTTTTCCTAGTTCAATTTTTTCTCTTATCATGTGCCAAGACTGTTGGATAATGTAAGTACATGTCAGACACCATCTCAGGCTGACAATAATCATCATACAAAGTAATAAGAAGTGCCACAGAAGTAATATATATCTATGTATTTCTCGATATTTTCCTAGCTATATGGTAGAACTGAAGTTTAAAAAATTTGATTATTCTTGTTGAATAGTTTTATCCTCAAAAAGAGACCCAATCACTTAGCAGGAACAACAAAAACATGATTATTTCAGTAGTTTCCTGGAGATCATAATGGACTATGTTGTCAAGAGACAAACAACAGGCAATTTAGAAGCTGACTCTTTGGAATTTGGGGGGGGGGGGAATGGTGGTTTGGTCCACAAAAATCTGTGTATAGAAAATGCTCTATAGAAAACTCATCTAAAGTTTGGAGTTAGTACTCCTCAAACAGGGAGGTGGGACACTTCTGCAGAAGCCCCTGCAGCTGAGGTAAACTTGGAGATGTGGGCAGTGGGAGAGAGGACAGATCTTCGACAACATCTTGTTGCCAACAATTATGGCAGAGGAATCACCAAGGAGTAAGGATTTGGGAGGTCAATGGGAAGCCAAGAACTTCTCTCCTGTGTTTAATGTTCATATCCAACCCTGCCCATCTATGAATCACTATTGAGTTTTGTTGTTTTTTTAAAAACTGTCAGTAAGGCTACCTTTATTTTTTTCTGGAAATAATAATATAAATATGTACATATCTTTTTAAAGCATTATAATGCACAGTTAAAGGTAGCTAAATGATATGGTTGTAAATATCCTTTGTTGCCAAGGCAATTTCGTGTATCATTGCAGCTGCTGTGACTCTCCAAGGCACTTCCAAGGAGAACTATGCTTGTACTTCTTCCTTGGTAGGAACATGGGAAGTTGCCATTGCCTGCTTTCATCTTGCTTTTATGACCACATAAAAGGACTCTTCAAAGTACTATCTCATTTTTAGATGAGACTGATTTTTGGCATGATATATTGTTTCTAGTCTGTTTGCCTGCCTGGTCGCCAGAAAGCTAAGTTTGTCTTTCCTTTAGGCCAATTTCTATTATTCTTTATTTAGTTGTTTTTGTTTTTGTTTTTTTTTAAAGATTTTATTTATTTATTTCTCTCCCCACCCTCGTTGTTTTGCGCTTGCTGTCTGCTCTCTGTGTGCTCTTCTGTGTGTGCTTGTCTTCTCTTTAGGTGGCACCGGGAACCGATCCCAGGACCTTCCAGAGTGGGAGAGAGGCGCTCAATCTCTTGTGCCACCCCAGCTCCCTGGTCTGCTGCGTCTCTTATTGTCACTCCTCTGTGTCTCTCTGTTGCATCATCTTGCTGCGCCAGCTCTCTGCGCTGGCCAGCACTCCGCGTGGGTCAGCTTGCCTTTTACCAGGAGGCCCCGGGAATTGAACCCTGGACCTCCTATATGGTAGATGGGAGCTCAATCACTTGAGCCACATCTGTTTCCCTTTATTTAGTTTTGAAAGACAGTATAGTACAGTACTTAAGGAGCATAGGCTTTGAGTCAGGTAGACTTAAGCTCAAATCCCAGATCTACTACTTTCAAACTGGATGACTTTGGGCAAATTAACTTCTCAAACTCAGTTTGCTTGTAACATGGTGATAATAATAACAGAGAGGTATTATGAATATTAAGTGAGTTAGTGTATGTAAAGTTATCAGCACAGTGCCTAGTTCAATAATCACTGTGAAATGCCTTCTGGATCCAATTTGTACTTTGTACTTTAAGCAGTGAGAATTACAACTATAGTCTCTAAACTATAAAGTACAGAGGTGGGGAGGATAGAATAATAAATGCTGTTACAGTACACAAAAGAATTATTTTTCTACTGTACTAGAAACCTGACAATCTAGAGTTAAGTTCTACCTCTGTGACCCTGGGCAAGTCAGGTCACCTCCAGTTCCCTTCATCTGAAAAATGAAGGAGGAAGATTATTAGACTTCTAATTGCAGAATTTTATGATACTCTGGACCAAATTAAGTAGAGCTTAAGTAAACATGTAAACACACTACTGTTAGGCTCATGAGCTCTCACACATTAACCCCAACCATCCAACTCAGATGGTAGTTAAGAAAAAAAAAAAGTTTTTTTTTTTAATAAAAAATAAATTTAAAAGATGGTAGTTAAGCTGGTCACCTACTAAAGGAAACATGAAAATTAGCTGCATTCTAGGTACCTAAAATGGTGTACCATGCTGTATAACTGCAGCCCAATATCCACCAGAAGTCTGGCTAAGAAAAACAACACTTACAAAGAATTGCCTGAAAACTACGTAGTCTATCCAGTGCTCTGCTCTGGCTTAGAGATTGATAGTTAAGGGGCAGTATCAAGGGAAACGGATGTGGCTCAAGAGGTTCAGTGTCCATCTACCATATGGAGAGACCAGGGTTCGATCCCTGGTACCTCCCGGTAAAAAAAAAAAAAAAGGGGGGGGGGCAGTATCAGAACACCCAGAAAACTTTAACAGAACATACGTGCCTTAGCCCAAGCCTCCAGTATTCTGATTTATTTGTCTGGAATGGAGACATAGGCATGTGTATTTTTAATAACCCAGATGATTTTATTAAAGTTGCGATATAATTCGCATGCCATAAAATTCGCCATTTTAAAGTATACAATTCAACTGTTTTCTGTATATTCACAAGGTTGTACTCCATCACCACTAGCTTACTTCCAGAACATTTTATCACCCCAAAAATAAACTCAATGACCATCAGTAGTCATTTCCTTTTCCCTACTACCCCCTGCCCCTGGCAACCACTAATCTACTTTCTCTATGCATAATTTGCCTATTCTGGATATTTCATATAAATGGAATCATACAATAAGTGGTCTTTGTGATTGGCTTCTTTCACTAGCATAATGTTTTCAACATTCTTCCATGTTGTAGCCTGTGCAGTACTTTGCTCCTTTTTGCTGTCAAGTAACGTTCCATTAAATGGATATATCACATTTTGTTTATCCATTCATCAGCTGATAGATATTTTGATTGTTTCAATTTTTTGGCTATTATGAATAATGCTGCTATGAACATTCCTGTACAAGTTTTTATATGAACATATGTTTTCATTTCTCTTGAGTATAAAGCTAGGAGTGGAAAAACCCAGGTGATTCTATGGTAACCCTAGTTAAGAACCTTTGCTCTCTAAACACTCTAGCATTTATTCTTGATTTCAATCATACCACCCTCTATAAAACCTCATCAAGAAAGATGCTACTAATGCTGAGACACACTGTTTAAAAAAAAAAAAAAAAAAAAGCCCCATGAAGTTTGAAGACGTGGTTTGTTGTTTTTTGTTTGTTTGTTTGATTTTATATTTTTTTGAGGTACCGGGGCCAGGGAATAAACCTGGGACCTCGTATGTGAGAAGCTGGCGCTTAACCACTGAGCCACATCAGCCCCTCTGAGTTGGATTTTTCGATTGTTTGCTTGATGCTTGGTATTTTGTTTTTAGGAGGCACTGGGAACCGAACCCGGGACCTCCCACGTGGGAAGCAGGTGCTCAACCCCTTGAGCCAGATGTGGTTTTTATTATTTTACACAGTGTCCTCCTCTCTGTGAGTGCCTATGGAGATATTTTTCTCTGGTCTCAGTACAGGGAACTGGTTTTAGCTTCAAGTTAATGTGACTCTTTACTAATTGTGACTTCCTCTTTTCATTTGACTGCTAGAACCTTTGGCAAGCATATAAGACTTCATTATATACATTTTATATATTCACTTCTCTCTAGGTTTCATTACTTTCTTGCCCTTATTTCTACATTGCTTCATTTTCTCATTAATTTAAAATGTATTTGGCATTGCTCTATTGTATATAACCTAGGAAATTATTTCTGGAACTGGGTTAGACAGGTTACAAAAGGGAACAAATACAGTCAGATTCACTAAGTTTTCAAGACCAATTTTAAAAAGGGTTATATAGATTGGGAGATCTTAATGATCTTTATATATGTATATGGAGAGCCATTACCAATTCACAAACTGTAATTTTTTATAAGTAACCCACATATAAGCTAGTGATAATCGTAAATTTATAGTTTTCAGCATTTACTAGATAAGGCAGAAATCCCATTTGTCTTTGACTGATATTCCATATATTTGAAATTCCTGGTGCTATATCAAGAAAATGTTAATCTGGCTCATCTTCAAAGATTTTCAACTTCTACTTATAACCAAGTGATTTAAAACATTCAAATAGCAAATTTTGTTTAAACAGCAGTAAGAGAGAAATGGCATGGTATTGATTTCCATGCACGCAAAAGGCATGCTGAAGAAAGCTTTTTAATGTGATTTATATTGTGGAAATTAATTTTCTTAATAGGGAAAATAAATGATACAGGGATCAACTGAAAAGTAGCTTAAAATATATGCTCTTTACAGACAACTTTTAAAAGTCCGTTAGCCTACAGTTTCCCTTTTATACATTTATCTTTCCTAAAGATATGTTAAAGTAAGAAAAGATAGATATATATAGAAGGATATTTGCTGTCATAAACTTTGCAATAAGAAAAAAAGGAATCAAGCAAAGTTATGGTACATACACAAAACAGAATATTTTATAATCATTAAAAAGTATGTGGTAGAGGGGGTCGGATGTGGCTCAACTGGTTGGGCGTCCGTCTCCCATATGGAGGGACCCGGGTTCGATCCCCGGGACCTCCCGGTAAAAATTAAAAAAAAAAAAGTATGTGGTAGAAGGAAACGGATGTGGCTCAAGCAGTTGGGTGCCAGCCTACCACATGGGAGGTCCCAGGTTCAATTCCTGGTGCCTCCTAAAGAAGATGAGTAAGACAGTGAGCTGACTGGCATAACAAGATGATGCAATGAGGAGACACAACGAGACATACAACAAGCAGGGAGCAGACATGACTCAAGAGATTGGACACCTCCCTCCCACATGGGAAGTCCCGGTTCCAGTTCCCAGTGCCTCCTAAAAAGAGCACGAGCAGACACAGAGAGCACAATGAACTGACACAGAGAGTAGATAGTGAGTGCAAACAACAAAGAGGAGGGGGAGGAATAAATAAAATAAATTTTAAAAAAAGTATGTGGTAGATCTATGAATTGATTTGTAAAGATCGAATTATATTAAATGAAAAAAAAAAAAAAACATATAGAATAATATGAATGGTATGATTCCATCTGTAAATTTATATATATAAAATATATGTACATATCTATCTGCTGGTATATGAATAAAAAACTTCTGTAAGAACAAACAAGAAACTGTTAATAGTAATGACATCTAGGAGTGAGACTAGGGATTAGGAGAAGGGAAGGTAAACTTAACTTTGTGCTTTTATGTTTGAACTTTTACCAAGTGAGTCTTTCATTGAAAATAAAAATGAAAAATAAGAGAAGAAGAAAATAATTGTTAATGGAATTGTTTTTCTTTACTGTTTGCATTTCTTCTCACTGGACCATCTATTGTTAATAAAAGTAAAAAATTTAAAATAAAGGAAAAAAAATGTTATTGGTATAAGTGATACTGTAAACAACCAGAAGTCACTAGTGAAAAAACCTACCTTCTGTGTATCAATATCTTGTCTCATGATTCCCATTTCTTTATTTATCTTTTCTTTTTGTTTCTCACATTCACTTAGTTGTGTTATTATTTTATTAAGTTCACTTTCTTTTTGCTACAAAAAAGAAAATGCTTTAAGGATTTGAAATAAAAATACAGCCAAATAAATAATTTAAAATTTTAAATTACCTTCTTATAGTCATCTTTTCCATCTTGAATATAATTCTCAATGTCTTTCACATAACCATGAATGTTTTTAACCTTCTCTTTGATGTCATTCAGCTGTGGAAAAAGATTGATTAACTTTACACTGACTGGGACCAAGATTTATTCCCAAGGAAATGTCTTATGTTAAGGTAATGAAAACTTAATAGGGGAGCTTAGTAAAACATTGGCTTGGAAGTTAGAGCCTTGAGTTCCAGTTTCAACCACCACCAAATTTTATAATCTCAAACAAGTCCATTTATCACCAATGAGATTGGGATTAAATGGTCTCCAAAGTCCTTACAATTCTTACCTTCTATTTTAGACCAAGAAGCAAAATAATTTAAGTTTAACCTTTATTCTAACAAGAATTTCTAGTGTCAAAATTATACTACAAATCTGAAAATACTATTTATCTTTGTTATTTAATTTCATATAAGGTAACAGTGTCTAACATGGTGCTATGAACATAATAATAAGCTTAACACATATTTGATAAGTAAACATATAAATGAAAACTCACTTTATCCTGTGCTATTTTGTTGCTTATATTTTTTTTGTTGATTAATTCTTCTTTTTCTTGCTGGAACTTTTCCAGTGTTGTTTCCAATGGGCTTACCTGCTCTTTAGCATCCTAAAAATATTAAAAAGATAAAGTCTTGGGAAGCGGCTGTGGCTCAATCAGTAGGGCTCCCGTTTACCATATGGGAGGCCCTGGGTTCGGTTCCTGGGGCCTCCTGGTGAAGGCAAGCCCACCCGCATGGCGTGGTTAGCTGACCCAGCGAGCACAAGCAGCAAGGGGGGGATAAATGAATAAATAAATAAAATCTTAAAAAAAAAAAAAAAAAAAAAAAAAAGATAAAGTCTTATATATCATTCTATTTTCTTATATTAGGTGTCAACTCTATAGTCATGATACACACTTGCTATGTGCCACGCTTTAAAATTCAACTCATTTGCTCCTCACAACAACCCTATGAGGAAGGTGCCAATACTTTCATTACATTTTTTAGATGAACAAACAGGCACAGAGAATGACTTGTACAGGGAAGTGATATAGTATGGTGGAGAGTTAAATGTCTTGGGCATCAGAAGACCTACCTGTAAATTAACCCTGCCTCTAATTAGCAGTGTGAACTTGGGCAAGTCATGTGACATCTGCGAGTGTCAATTTCTTTTTCTATAAAAAGGGGATTTAGTCACCTATCTCAACAGAGTTGCTGAGATGCAACGTTTTAATGTCAAAGTGCTTTTTAAACCATAAAAAATTATATAAATGTAAGGTAGTACCATTTTATATTATTCTCCAAGCCTATGATAATTTGTAATTCAAAAATATTTAAGAAATAAAGAAACATTTACAATAATAAATGATAATTCAGGAATATATGTGTGCTTACTAAGTGTGTATAATTATGAAAACCTAGAGAAGATTGTTGTTTGTAAAACTGTTCATAAATTTGATTGATGATTCTTAATATTTCATTCATCTAGCTAATAGATAGCAAATGGGTTCCATTTCATGAGGCAACTCAGTGCCTTCTCACTGTAATGGGAAAAATTCTGGGACAACAGCTGGAATGGATGGAAGGAGTGATATGACTGAGAGGCAGTGTCTACCATGGATATAGAATCTGTAGATAAGACAAACCTCCCATATAAGCAGGAATCCTAAATGGAGCTATTCAGCCACCACATGACCAACCCCAGTAACAGGAAGTTCACTACTTAACCAGGCATCCAGTTCTTCCTTATCATGGCCCAAATCCTTCTCCCAGAAACCTTTACCCATTAGCACACGTTTTGTCACCCTAGAGCCACTCAAAAAATTATACCATTCTCACTTGATCTTCACAGTAATTGTAGTTCTAGCTACTATACCAATAAAGAATATTTTACAACTTTGAACTGATTTTAAAAACAAACATGTATCAATATTCTTACCTTTATTTCTCTATACAAGGACTGAACTTCAGTGGATAATTCCACAGTCTGCTCCTCCAGTTGCTGACGACGTTGCAAATTAGTGGATATCTGAAGTTTCTCTGATTTAAGTTCATTTGTTGTACTTTTTAGGTGTTGAATCTCTTCCTGCTGGTCCTGTATAAGCTTACGATTCAATTCAATCTTACTGGAAACTACATGAAAACATATTGGCACAGTGATTCATGTAAGGGTACAGAAAATATCATGAGTAACATCCTTCCAGTTTTTACAGGTCTATGGAAGCCATAAAGGCTGAGTTTCTATGCGTCTCACCCCCTGCAAATGAAGTGCAATGAGAACCTCTCCAGCCCCCAGACGTGCCTGTTGTTGTCCCCTCCTGGCCACTCACAGATGAGGCTCACAGAGCACATATGGTTGAGAAAGAACACAGCTCATCTGATTCTATTCCATCATTCAACATTTGTTCAAAGAAATGAAGCAAAGAAAAGAAGTGATCCTTTTGAGAAAATAGAGTAACTATACTCTGGACTACAACAAAGAAAGGCAGTTCCTTGTCCATGTAATGGGGATAAAATTTATGCAAAGAAATATATGCTGGGAATGTTCAAATCTTTATGGTACATGAGTAAATAGATTATGTTACCTGTATCTAATTTGTGCTGTTTTTCTTGTTTTTCCTGGTTTACTTGTTGAATAGTTCGATTTAAGTCTATTCCTTGTAGCTTAGCTGCTTGCTGTGCAATTTTTCTTTCAACATCTTTAAGTTCCATCTTAAGAATATAACAAAGTTATTCCCTTTGAGGAACTAAGTACATTATCATTATTCAAAATGTTTAAGAATTACTAATACCAATTATTTTTAAAAAATCTAAACTTTTAACTGTTTCCAGATATAATTGTAGCACAGTTTGATAGGATAAAAATGAAATTAATTCTTAGTAATTCAAATGATGTGAGCAAAAGGAAGAAGACAAAAGGAAGCAGACAAAAGGAAGCAGACAAAAGGAGCAATACATTTTGAGGTGAAACTTAGTGGATTTTTTCTGATAAGTTAGAGCATTTAATTAGCTATTTTATCCAGATTGATTTGTTGAATATTTGCTTAAAGACTAAGTCTTTAAGCTATGACATCTGATAACTTCAAATGGCAGTACCTATTGTTTCCTTAGCCTTTGTACTTATATTTTTCAGAGGAAAAAAATACTACCACAAATTATAAATAACTAATACAAAACAGTATAGAATGCAGACCTTGTACTGTTAGCATCATCATCTTGGAAGAACAAATAAAGTTTATTTACTATATGAAAAAATAAAAAGGAAGCACACTAAAAATGAAAAGCAACCAGAAATGCTTCATTTATTCATAAATTAAAAATGTTTAAGCTAGGAATATGAACTAAGCAGTTGTTCCCTGAGTACACTTGAAATTCAGGATGGGAAACTCTAAACACAATCTGTACCTGATACTAGCTACTGTGTTTAATACTCTAACTCTTCATTTTCATACCATTAGGGAACAAGTTTTGTTCTGCCTTAAACTACAAGAAACTTACCTGGAACCTCTCCATGATTGTAATATCTGTCAGACATACTTTAGCACTTTCCTCTTCAGGCATTATTGTACCCAAGAGTGTTTCTTGTTCTTCTATGTCATTCTTTAGGCGCTGTATGTCTCGATTGACATTCTGCAATTTGTTTCTTAATTCTGGTATTTCCTTCTCCTTCAAATCAACTATACTTTGCCTTAACAGAAAACACAATTAAAAACAGGCTATCTGATTTTTTCTCATAATTATATTGAGGTTATACATTTTTGACAACAGGACCACAGAAGTGATGTTTTATCTTTGAGGAGCATCATATTAATGGGTCAATGTGTCTTAATATTGGAGATGTTGTTCACTTAGTTAAGGTGGGTTACTAGTCACATTTCTCTACTGTAAATTTACTATTTTTCTCTTTGTAATTAATCAATAGCTTAAGAGAGATTTTTTTAGACTACCCAGCAAATATCCTGGTTCTCTTTTTTGCACATTGATTTTAGTAAATGATAGCTGTTGCTTGAACGATTATTACTGTGGTGTTTGCCAAAATGATAGACATTTTAAAAATTAACCAAACAGACTAATCAAAAGTATCAAGGTAAAAAAAAAAAAAAAAGTATCAAGGTCATGAAAAAGACAAAGACGAAGTAAGGAACTGTTACAGACTACGAGTCAGGAAGGTGGGGAAAAATAACAACTAAATGCAACATGGGATCCTGAATTGTTTTCTGAAACGGAAAAAGGACATTAATGGAAAAACTGCTGAAATTTGATTAAGGTTGTAGTTTAGTTAATAGTATTATATAAATGTTAATTTTCTGGTTTTGATAATTATGGCTACATTAATTGTTAACATCAGGAGAAACGGAGTTAGGGGTATACAAGAATTCTCTGTACTATTTTGGCAATTCTTCTGTAAATCTAAAATTATTTAAGAATGAAAAGTTAAAAAAATGACAGAAAGGAGGGAAGGAAGGGAGGGAGGAAGGGAGGGAGGGAGGGAAGGAGGGAGGAACCCAGTCAGCCAAATGCTACGTGGGTTTAAGGTACAAAAGTTGTCAACCCATTTTACCAGTGCTATTCTAGCTAATGAATTGTTGGCTCTGTGGCAAGTACTAGCCCTGCACTAATTTCTGTAGACATCTCTGAAACTTGTATTTAATCTTTAAAAAAAAAAAAAAAAAAAAAAAAAAAAAGCAATCAAGGAGTTTATTTCAGAAAAACTCCAAATTCTTGTTTAAAATTAAATTGGTATAATAAAGTAATCTTATAAAAGTTTTGTAATAAATTCAAGAAAAAACTAGAAACTCAAGGTTAGCTTTTTTAAATAAAAGTCCACCCTACGATCCAGAAATGCCAACTTGAACTAATCTGTGCAATCTAAGACCTATAATTTTATATGCCATAGAAACGAAAATTTGCTGAGTAAATATGAAGGTATGCAGGTTATGAGTAATTCCATGATCGCAATACTTCCCTAATATTGCAGTCATAGACCAGACGTTAGTCTTAAATTATGTGCCTAAAAAGGGACATAGTACTAGTGACCCAGTACTAAACAGTGACATAGGTATGATAGCCTAATGACAGTCAAGAATTCACTTAGGAATTACAGGACTGGGGATAGCTTTATGGAGAACTTCTGGCATTGATACAATTTTAATCCTGTTTTGGCATTTTCACATGCACACACACACCCAGACACACACACAAGAAACCCTTCATCAATGTAGTCTAGAATTTGGTGCCCCTTTTTTTATGATGATTATCTAAGATGCGAAAACAATAAGTATCTAAGAAAAAGAAAATAACATACCTAAGAGAATGGGCTACCAGAATCCTTTAAGGTTCTGGAGTTTGTTGTTTTTCAGAAACTCAGTTCACCTAATTTGGTGACAGCTTTCCCTCACAAAAGGGATTGTATGTAAAAAGGCCTGACACAGAGGTGGTACTAAAAGAGCCTTTAGGAGGTATGGTGGTTAATTTTATGTATCAACTTGACTAGGTTATGGTGTCCAGTTGTTTGGTCAAGTAAGCACTGGCCTGATTGTTACTGTGAGGGTATTTTATAGATGGATTTGAATTATTAGTCAGTCGATTGCATCTATGGCTGATTACATTTATAACTAACAAAGGAGATTGTCTTCAGCAACACGAGGAGTCTTCTTGTTCATTCAGTTGGAGGCCTTAAAGTGAGTACTGATGATTTCAGCAGTCACAAAGAAGAATTTCTCTCTCTACTTCAGCCAGCCAGTTTCTCCTGGGGAATTCAATGTCATCTGCATTGAATTTCCAACTTGTAGCCTTCCCTACAGAACTTGGACATGTCAGTCCCCACAGTCACATGAGCCAATTTCTGTTGGTTCTGTTTCTCTGGAGAAACTAATATAGGAGGAACGGAGAAAATACTAATTGAGTTTTTACTTAAATGAGGTGTGATAAATAAATGAACCTGAGTCAGTATGATGCTAAATGACAAACAGGCATATTTTCAGCTGAAATTTCATTCAGGATGGTGATCTCAAATTAAGGGTTGGTGAGTTTGGGTCTTCCTACTACTCTCTAAAAGCTCATCTTCTACCACTTTCCTCTTTGGCCTTCAGGCCAAACATGCCTCTGGGACTTGTACAGCCTGGAATGTTCTTCTGGAGTACTGAATGGCTGGTTCCCTCATCTCTCTGCTCAAATGCCACCTTCACGAGCAACTCCCTTAACATCACCCCTCTCAGGCTCTTCCTATTCCCTTACCCTGCTATATTTTTACCCATGGCACTAATCATCATCTGACATACTAGATACTTCCTAAACTGATTATTATCTGTCTCCCCCCAACTAGAATGTAAACTGCCTGAGGGCAGAGACTGTCTATTTTGTTTACTGCTGCTGTATTACCAGCACTCTAGCGGATTGCCTATTAAGTAAATATTAATTCAATGAACAGACAGTTCTCATGACAGTCTTGGCACCCAGGGTATATTTTAGGTGAAAAGACAAATTGCACACTGATAAAAATAACCTTTCTTGTTACCCTACTCCTCTTCATCAATAATAACCCTCCACCCGGGTGACTGTCATAAACAGACCTGTATAGTGTCTCTGACAGTGACTCAAGGCAATATATGACACAGTAGTGTCCTATACTACAAGCAGAGTAAGAAGGAAGCTGTGTGATCAACTAAGTCAACCCTCTCACTTATATAGGTGAAACTAAGGCCCAAGGTGGTTTAAGTGTCATCTCCAAAGCCACCCAGCAGAGCCAGAATTAGAAACCAACCTCATTGTACTCCTAAGTCATTGCTTTTCCACGTAACAACAACAATAATAACAAAAGGTCTCTGTTATTAATTCATTATTGATATTTCATTTGTGGATTTAGTGAAACTTAAAAAAAAGATTACAATGTGTTTTATAATGTTATTTCCCATTATTGTAAAAAGGGTCTTCTCATTTATCCTAAACTCATCCTTCTCCAGTTCTCCAGTATGTCTCAATGGATATAGGATGTTAGAGCCTGGTGAACAAACTGGAGCTCATCATGTGACTGTACATCTGGTCTCATGTCTTGTGCTTTTGGTAGAAAAGGTTTCACTTCACACCTGTCTGTACTGGGCAGCCCTGCTAACATCTAGGTCCATTTTTAGTGCTTTCTCTGAAACTTTTCAAGCTTCAGGTTATCTTTTTTTTTTTTTTTTTTTTACATTTTATGAATCTTGATTTAATTTAAATCATTTAATGTAGATAGCTTTTCTAATCCTATGTATGTTGAAATTAATATATAAAACCAGAGTTAGGAAAGAAAATGAAAAGGGAAATATGTTAATTCATTGGTTTCAAAATACTATTTTTGTCCATTTTCTCTAGGCAGAATTCTTCATGATAAACCTTATGTTGATATCAATGGTAGCTTTTCATTTGTAAGAAATATATATTTTTTCTACTTGTTTGTTATGATATTATCATTTTACAGGGGGATGGCAACACAATTGAAGTCATGGACAATCTCACTATCTTTACAGTTTCCTCTCATGGATTTATCAACCACCTTCAGGTTATCTTATGTGTGGTAACCAGAATGAAACACAGGTGCCACTCTAGATAAGGAGTATTTTGCAGGTTAAACTTGGTCACAAATACTCAGACAATACTCCCATCTAGAAGTAGCATCTATGTCTTCTCCCATTAAATTCTGGCAGCCTCTGTGACTACTCTGACCAAAGAAAATGGCAGAAATAACACTGTGCCAGTTTCTGAGCCCAGGCCTTAAGAGACTTGCAGCTTCTACTTCCTATCTCTTGAAATACTTGCTCTTGGGATACCTTTCCTGGTAACCCAGCTGCTACGCTGCCAAAGCCCAAGGCACATGCAGAGGTCATGCGAAGCTATTATGTTTGATGGTCCTGGTTGAGCTTCCAGCTAAGAGTCAGCATCACTGCCATGCATGTGAGTACGTCATCTTGAACATTCAAGCCCAGTCAAGCCTTGAGATAACTGCATTTAACAACTGATTGCAACTGAATTAAAGACACCAAGAGAGAATCACCCAGCTGAGCCCAGTCATCCCATAGTACGATAAAAAATCATAATAAATAACTGTTATTAGTCACTAGGTTTTGAGGAGGTTTGCTATGCAGCAATAAAGAATTAGGGACTAGTAAGACATGGGAATCTCTTCTCCAGAAAAATAGCTAGAGGACAGGCTGAAAAAGCCCCCCAAAAGTGCACTCAAATAGCCAAAATCGTTCTAAAAAAGAAGAGCAATGTGGGAGGAATTTCACTGCCTGACCCTGAAACATATTACAAAGCTACAGTGGTCCAAACAGCACAGTACTGGCATAAAGACAGACACATGGATCAGTGGAACAGAATTCAGAACGCAGAAATATACCCTCACCTATACAGTCAACTGGCTTTTGACAAACCTACCAAGCCCACGCTAATGGGAAAAAACAGTCTCTTCAACAAATGGTGTAGGGAGAACTGGATATCTATAACCAGAAGAATGAAAGAGGACCCCCATCTCACCCCCTATACAAGAATCAACTCAAAATGGATCAAAGATCTAAATATAAAAGCCAGGACCATAAAACTACTAGAAGAAAATGTAGGGAAACATCTTCAAGACCTTGTAGTAGGTGGTGGTTTCTTAGACTTTACACCCAAAGCACGTGCAACAAAAGAAAAAGTAGATAAATGGGACCTCCTCAAAATTAAACACTTTTGCACCTCACAGAACTTTGTCAGAAGGGTGAAAAGGCAGCCAACTCAATGTGAAAAAATACTTGGAAATCACATCTCTGATAAGGGTTTATTATCCAGGATATATAAAGAGATGTTACAACTCAACAATAAAAAGACAAATGACCCAATTAAAAAATGGACGAAATACTTGAATAGACATTTCTCCAAAGAAGAAATACAAATGGCAAAAAAACACTTGAAGAAATCTCAACATCACTCATGATTAGGGAAATGCAAATCAAAATTACAATGAGATATCCTTTCACACCTATCAGAATGGCCACTATTAAAAAGACAGAGAACTACAAGTGTTGGAGAGGATGTGGAGAGATAGGAACACTTCTTCACTGTTGGTGGGAATGCAGAATGGTACAGCCACTATGGAGGACTGTTTGGCAGTTCCTAAAGAAGTTGAATTAGACTTGCCACGTGACCCGGCAATACCACTACTGGGTATATACCCAGAAGAACTGAGAGCAGTGACACGAACAGACGTCTGCACACCGATGTTCATAGCACCATTATTTACCATTGCCAAAAGTTAGAAACAACCCAGGTGTCCATCAATAGATGAATGGACAAACTGTGGTCTATTCACACGATGAAATATTATACAGCTGTAAGAAGAAATGAAGCTGAAAAGCATATGACAACATGGATGAACCTGGAGGATATTATGTTGAGCGAAGCAAGCCAGACACAAAAGGACAAATACTGTATGAATGCATTACTATGAACCAAATATATTGTGTAACAAATTGTTTGATTCAAAAAAAAAAATTTATATGTATCATTACATTTAATTGAGAAATGTATATATTTATTCATCTGTGGGGGAAAAAAGAGAATAAATGAACTGATGACCAAATGATTAAAAAAAAAAAATTAAAACAGATATTACAGTTTTCATTCATTCAGCAAATTGTTACTAAAGTTACATTATATGAGGAATAGTAGAGGAATAACAGTGAATAAGATATCCTTCTTATTCTGAGAAAAGCTGTGATGACAAAAGTCCTAAAATTTAATACAATCTTGAGTTTTGCTATTGACAATATATCAGTATGACACAGAACTGAGCTCACATTTCCTCTACATGCACTTTCTACCAACTTCAAATTTCATCTTTTATTTGATCGTTCTCTTTTTAAGCTACTGCTTTATTCTTGCCATTCCCTTTCATTCTTAAACTTCTGCTTCTGTATCCTTATCACAAAATCTGTAGCTCCCAATAATCTGATTTTCACCCTTAGTGCTTTTATTAGTTATCTACTGCTACATAAAACACCCCAAAGCTTAGTAGCTTAAAACAATAGTTTTTATTTTTTACACAGGTATGAGGGTCAGGAGCAGCTATCTATATACTTCTGAATCAGGGTATCTCATGAAAATTCAGAAGACACCCTGAATCAGTCAAGCATTCAGCCAGTGCTGCAGTCACCTCAAGGCTCAACTACTGGAGAATATGCTTCCAAACTCACTCACGTGGTTGTCTGAAGGTCTCAGGTCCCCGTCATGTGGAGTATTCATGAGGGGGAGGGGGAGGGGGAATGCATTTGTTTGAAACAATTAAGTACTTTATTTAGCCTAGCTTTCTAAATGTTTAAATCTGAGAGCTTGTCAGCTTAGTTAGGTCATTAGCTCCCTGAGGGTCATGTCTTATTGGTCTCTGTGACCAGCCCTGTGGCTCTAACTTTGGGAGACACCACAATCATCACATACTACCTGACTTAATTCTTTTGCTGGGTTTAGGCAGTGATATATCAGTGAAGAGCTCTAAATATGTCAAAAGTTACTCCTTCAAGCCAAGCACCAGGAATTAAACAAGCAACAACCAAAAACCCTATGGCTATATATGCTCCATGACTAGGTTAGGAAACAAGCTTAATTTTTTTTTTTTTAAACTAGTTAATAGTTTCTTCTTATCATATAAATAACAATATGAGATAGGACATGTTGGCTCAGAATTCTGACTTTAATTTTTATTCATTCAACACATTCTTTCCAAGTGTCCACCATACACTAAGCATGGAGTGGTGGTGTGAAGCTGAATGTACCCCAGAAAAACATGTTCTTAATGTTAATCCATTCCTGTGGGTGTGGACCATTGTAAGCAGAATCTTTGAAGGAGACTATTTCAGTTGTGACCTACCTCATTCAGCATGGGTCTTAATCCTATAATGGAATCCTCTATAAAAGGAATGACTATAGAGATAGACAGAGGTCAAGGAAGCAAGAAGCTGAAATAAAGGAAACCCGAAAAAGAGGGAGAGACCAGCAAATGCTGCCATGTGCCTTGCCATGTGACAGAGAAACCAAGGATCACTGGCAGCCAGGAAGAAAGCATCGCCTTGATGATGCCTTGATTTGGACATTTTCCTGGTCTCAACTGTAAGCAAATAAATTCCCATTATTTAAGCCAACCCTTTTCATGGTATTACTTTGAACAGCCTAGGAAACTAAAAGAGATGGATACCTTTTGCAGTGCTACTGCCTCATGTACTGTAATAGTAAATCCTTAGTCTCACCTCATAGGCACAAGTCCCAACATTTCATCACGCCGCTTTTCTTTTTTCTTTAGCTCTAATTCTGTTGACTTCAGTTTATCTGGAGCAAGTCTCAGCTTTGATTGCAAATCACTGATGACTTCTTGTAATTCAGCCTCTGTCTGAAAAACCCTCTGACAGACAGGGCAACAAGACTGGTTTTCATCTGTTAGCTGAGTAATGAATTGGGAGTAAACTGCTGTGGCTCCAGCCAACATGGCTATTTTCAGAAAATAAATATATCTCCAGTTAGAATGATGTAAAATATAGTCAATATGGTCACATCTCTTTCTGTAAATTACTAGCACATTTATGAAAGAAACTCAAATTTTGATACTTAAAACTCCTTCCAAAGGGCACAACACACTTAAATTTGTGTAAATTATAACATGCAAAAAGTATAACAAAATTTGTTGAGAGCTTACTATGTGCCAGGTACTGTTCTAAGGGCTTTATACCTATTATGTCATTTACTCCTTCTTAATAACCTAGGTGGTAGGTAATACTGCCCTCATTTTACAGGTGATGAATCTGGATTATACGAAGGCTTCAATAATTTTCCCAAAATCACAGACAAGTAAGTTATAGAGCTACGACTGAAACTCAAGCCATGTGGCTCCAGAATGAGATTTTAAAATCTCCTACCCTTAATTGTCAACTGTGAATGAACTAAGTGTTAAAGCACCTTGATAATATAAAGCAGGTAACTTACCTCGCTGTTTTGAGGATTTTTCAATTTCCTCTTTAAGCCTGTCTAAATCACTTTCAAAATCCTGGCTACCACAAACATCAAACAGCTTATCTTCATAACTGGACAACTGCTCTTCCTTTCTTTTTAGCTCATTATTTATATGATTTTTATTTTGTTCAGCTGAAGCCAGTTCTTTGCTAAAATAAGAACAAATACATATTATAACTTAAAACATCAGAAATGAGTTTGAAAAGTTTGAATAAGTAGATACAAGACAAATTCTGCCAACAAATATTACAAAGGTTTGTTATAACCAAATACTTTCTTTAGAAGTCATGGCAATAGTCCGCTTCTGCCTTAACACTTCCCCTAGGACACTGACTGACCACCAACCCTGGTCAGGGCATGTACCCAGAAAAAAGGACACAGGCAAAATTCTGCCTGATTTCTGAGGGCTCATGGTCTTAGATCCCAAGGTAAGAATCTTAGCAAGTAGAAGATGCAGGATCTACTGGAGAGAAGAAAGATGGAGAACCTTCTCTTAATTCCCTTTGGTCCCTTTCACAATGTTATTTCCCCACCTTCTTGCAAAAATCTTTCCTTTGTCATCTTACTTCCTGATCATTTATTCCTTCTCATTCATCTCATTACTAGCAATTTACCTCCATCCCAACTTTTTTTAAAAACAAAATTTTATTGAAGTACATCATTTATATATTAACATACATAAACAATAAGTGTATAGTAAAAGTTGTGAAGTTACAAAACAGACATGCATATCATCATACAGGGCTCCCATTCCACAACAACTTTTTTTTTCTCTTTCCCCCACCAGGAGGTCCGGGAACGAACCTGGTTCCCTCCATATGGGAGACGGATGCCCAACCTTTTGAGCCACATCCGGTCCCCCTCCACACCAACTTTTAAACATCATTCTAGCAAATCTCAATGTCCACAGAGATCAGGGATTTTTCCTTTGCAGGTTATGATGCACTAGCAAGACATATAATCAACTTATTGCATTGTACTTAGCATATTAAAAAAAAATAAAACAGAATAGAATGCAATATATTAAACTGCATAGTAAGTATAGATGCAATTTTGAGAAATTTGTTTCAGATGACTGTGCATGTGAGTACCCTATGCTTTGTGATACTACTACTCATTGTGAATCACAGTAAAATTTTGAGAAAAAAAATTGATGTAAGTGATATTTTCATCATCCCAGCCACCAATGAGCACTGTTCTCTCTCATCAGGGTCACTGATAACCTATGTGTCGTACAGCCTTCATCTTACGTAACCTCTTCACAGCACCAAACACTAGTGAGATCCCTTCCTTGAAGGGCTATCTTCCAAACACGCCCCAGACACCACTTCTGTTTGTTTCACCTTAGCTCCCCGGGCATGTTCCAGTTTCCTTCACTTGCTCCTATTCCTCTTTGAATATTGGTGTTTTCCACGTGTCTGACTCTAGCCCCTTCTCCTCTCTCTACATTCCTTCCTCAAGGTGACATGACTTATACTAATGACTGCAATTATCAAAATTCTATTCCCTAACACATGTCTACAAGAAATACAAATTTAACACTATCTTCCTCAAAAATCCATGCAGAATTATTTGCCTTTTTATTCAACAACCACTCAAGGTGTCATCTGAGAAAAATGATCACTTCATAATAAAGATCACTCACAGATATGAAAAGAGAATTTTAGAATTTTAAACCTCCTAATTAGATCTGCAAACTCTCAAGGGAAAAAGGTTCAAATCACTAACCATTACCATTTTATTTATAAAATATAGGAGAACTAAAGTCAATTAACAACACATACCATTTCAAAACATTAAACATTAGACATTAAACTTTTATTACATCTCCAAATATTACAACTACTTACTTCAATTTGGCAAGTCTGTCCCTGGTCTGATTAATTTCTTTTGATTTACTATGAAGCCAGTCTTCAAGCTGTTTTTTGTTGGGAAAATACCCCAACAATGAAGTTAATTCATCACTGTGTCTAGATTTTATCTTTCTGATTTGCTCATCTTTGTCAGCCTACAGGTAAAAAACATCTTTTAAAAAATAAAGCCTGAGATCTGCACATTATTATGTTAGCTGACTCAAATACATTCTAGATTGACTAAAGTTCTGGGCTTAAAAATTAAATTACAAAAATGCAAGAAAAAAATATAATTTTTCTTTTTAAATTCTCAAGTGGAGATGGCCTTTCTAAACCATAAGGGAAAAAGTTAACAGTTCTGACAATATAAAAATTTTAAACTTCTATACAATAAGGTAATAGCAACACATATGAATGTGTTTGTATGTATATACTACTATATTATTTATTTGTTGTAATTAAAAATATTTTTAAGTTTAAAAGTCTATTTTATATAGTATTAAATTCATTCAACCCCTAAAATACAAAGTCAATACCAACTAATACTTCACAGTGTATCAATTATGAATGCAAGATAAGCTATTTTAAATTCCAAAAACTCTAATTAGAACAAAAAGAAAAGTCATACTTTGTCTTTGGTCAGCATCTCCATCTGGGTACGTGTTGTAGTGTGATGGTTTAACTGTTCCATCTCCTGGTCCAATTTACGCAGGGTCCTGTCTAGGTCTGCTTTCTCATTTTGAAGGCTTAGTACTTCTGTTTTTAGGGTTTCTATTTTGCTGTTTTTCTCAGCCTTGCTTAGCTCACGTTCCTAATCAATAATTCATCAAATGTAAAGGTTTATATATTTTGTGTAAGAATTAAGATACTGACAAAGTACATTAGAAATCAACTGCTCCTTTGGACAGTCAAAATATTAGTTTGTGTTTATCCAACTAGAAAAAAAACACATATTGGGCTATATAAGACTTAAGGAAAATCTTATTACCTTACTATGTTATAATGGGTAGAGAATGAGTAAATAAACCTGGAAGGGTCAAATAGGAGGGAAAAATAAGTATTACCACAAAATTAAGTGAAATTTATCTAAATATATAAATGAGTGACTCTTCATTCAACAATTAAGTATTTATTAAGCACCTATGTAACTCACTATATTGCTTGGCATTGTTAAAGCTATAAAAACAGTGTATTGTGGTCCCTGACCTGTGCCTCCCACTCCAAGACAATATTATGATAAAGTGCTAAACTGACAAAAATATATGCTAGTTAGGAAGCAGAAATAAGTGGTTACTTAAATTATCAAGATGGGATGTAAGAGGGGTTTGCCAAGCTTTAGGAGGATTACGTTGGTGATGGAGGTATGAAGGAAGTGGGCAGAATGGAAGCAAAGAAGAGAAAATTTGGAAATTCTTAAAAAGAAGAGATGGGCTAAGAAAATTTCCACCACAGAAAAAGTGGTAACATGACAATAATCATATAATGTCTACAAAGAGTGGTATAACCTAGAGGGAAAAGACTTGCTTTTTTACTTAGGTAAGTGATTCTTAACCAAGGTGCTCATAAGAATCACCTAGCTTTGAAAACAGTCCTGTGGTTCACTCTCAGAGATTTTGGTTTAGAAGGTCTGAGGTAAGGCCTGAGCATAAATATTTTTAAAAAGCTCTCTAGGTGATTCTAATTTTCAACCCAACAGGTTCAAGAACCAAAGAGTTGGGTGATCAAGATATTCAAATGAATTCATTTTACATGAGACCAACAGATAAGGCATTATTTAAATGCCATAATTTTAGGATTAACAATAAAATACTTAAGAATACAAGATTCTAAATGTCTTATGTTTTAAAATTATTATTTTACTCAAATAGTATCTTACTGTTTTGGTGAGCTCCTGGTCCAGTTCAAGAATTCTGTCTGAAGATCCTTCCAACTGCTGTAATTCGTATTTCACATTTTTCAGCTCATTTTGCTTCTTATTTAGGATTTCTGATTTTAGCTCAATTATTCTTCCCAGTCCAATTTTCTTATCCCTCATCTCATCTATCTGTTTTTGCTTCAGAGTCTCTTTTTCTGCAAAGTCATTCTAAGTACATATATAAAGAATGAGATGGATTATTAACAAGTTTTCATTAACAATTCAGTAAGCAAAAACTGTATTGCAAATGTAACACATATCTACAGAGGAAAATACAGAAAGGCATAACAACCATCACCCAGAGATAATCATTAACTTTCAGCAAAATTTTTCATTGCAGTTGGCTTTGAAAAATAATTTTACTTAAAACCAAATAAAAAAATGTAGATCTGTATAATCTACTTTTATCTTTATAAAGTTAAAAAAAATGTGCCTCAATTTTTTTCTGGCTTATAGCAGATTCTATCCTAACAATCTAAAAATATTCCAAAATATGGTCCATCTGAAAATTAACACAATTCAATTAGAGAATCTGACACAAACAACAACAACAAAAAAACAAACAATACTGTATTTCAAAATATTTACCATCAGTTGGTTGACGGTTTCTGATTCCCTTTCTTGTCTCTCTCTCACAAGTTTGTGAAAATGTTTAATCTGTCTTTCATTGAATGGTCCATGGTCAAAGCCATCCAATTCTAGCTGTGCTGCCAAAGACTGAATTAATGAATCTCTAGCTCGGATATGTTCTTGATGGCGATCTGCTTGTTGCTGTAGACGACCTTTAAAAAACACAACGATAAATATTTTATATTTAGCTTATTTTTAAAAATTGAGATAATTGTAGATTCACATACAGTTATATGATATAATACAGAGAGATCCCTTGTGTACCTTGCTCAGTTTCCCCCAATGGTATCCTTTTGCAAAATTATAGTATAATATTACAAACAGGAAAATAACACCAATCTTATTCAGATTTCCCCAGTTTCACTTTCACCCGTGTGTGTACAAAGGTCTACATAATTTTATCACTTGTGTAGGATGATTGGTCCATCAGAGTCAAGATACTGAACAGTTCCAACACCACAATCATAACTACACCCACCTCCCTCTTTCCCTTCCTGGCAACCACTAATCTCTCCATTTCTAAAATTTTGTCATTTCAAAAATGTTATATAAATGGAATCATACTGCATGACTGAGATTGATTTTTTTATTTGTTTGCTCACCATAATTTCCTGGAGATTCACCATTCATGAAGGAAATGCATAATTATTATAGTAGGAAAAAAGACCAAGTAAACATTCTGCCCTACCCTGTTCAACAAGGAGTTCTGCTTTTTCTTGATTGAGCAGCCTACATTCTTTATTTAATTTTTCCAGTTCACGCTGACAGTCTACCAATCTTCTTTCCTTCTCCCTTACTGTCCTCTGGTGATTGTGATATAAATCATTTAGTTGCTCATCAGTCCCTTGAAAAACCTACATAGAACCAAAATAAAAAGCTTTAATGTATAAATACAAGATATATGACCACTTTGAGGTAGCAAATATGAATAAAAGCTTACTCATTCCTTTACTTTAATATATACATAGAAGTAACACAAACATCAAGATTTGTATTTATCTTTTTTTTTTTTTTCAAAATGTGGGTGGCAAAACTTCAAAAGAGTTTCATTACAATAACCCCAAATTTCTGGAGTAGAATAAAATTCTACTATCACAAACCTTTTCCATTTTCTGTTCCAGTTCACTATTATCTTTCTCCATTTGCTTCTTTCGGCTATCCAAGGCTTTAATTTCATTGTCAAGTCTCATTATTTTAGAGAGATTTTGCTCAATTTCTTTTAGACGATTCTGAAAATAAAGAAACACTCTGCATAAATAAAATTCACTATAGTTTACATTGCTGATGGATAAAGAGAAATAAGACGTGGCTGGGTCAGGTATTTAGTAAAAGTGATCTCATTTAATGGTAACAACAACTCTATAAAGAGAACATAAAGAAACTAAGAATCAGAGACATTAAGTAACTTGCCCAAGGCCTCAGAGCTAGTAAAGAAAAGCAGGAATTAACTCCAAGTTCTAATTCTAAACTTGGAATTAGAATTGTAAACTGCCCTTAACACCTCCCACAAAAGTCATTCATCCAATGGGCACTTAGAGCTACACGATGTAAAGAATCATATTTTAAGAACTTAATCCTTAAAAGGCTAACTACATATTTAATTTATTTTTAAAAAATTAGAGGGAAAACAGATGTGGCTCAAGTGACTGGGCTCCCATCTACCATGTGGGAGGTCCAGGGTTCAATTCCCGAGGCCTGCTGGTGAAAGGCAAACTGGCCCTTGCGGTGAGCTGGCCTGAGCTAAGAGCTGGCCCACGCGGAATGCTGGCCCATGCAGGAGTGCTGGCCCGCGCAGGAGTGCTGGCCCAGCAAGATGATGCAACAAAAAGAGACACAGAGGAGAGACAATAAGAGACGGAGCAGACCAGGGAGCTGAGGTGGCACAGGAGATTGAGCGCCTCTCTCCCACTCCGGAAGGTCCGAGGATCAGTTCCTGGTGCCACCTAAAGAGAAGACAAGTAGAGACAGAAGAACACACAGAGTGCAGACAGCGAGTAAAAAACGGGGGTGGGGGTGGGGAGAATAAGTAAATAAATAAATCTTAAAAAAAAAAAAAAAAAGTAGAAAAGTGGGCCAGAAACTCATGGTGAGTCACCAGTGCATGCTGGGCCTGTAGGCACATTTACATGGAAGACTAAATCTTAATCTAAAGTTTGCCTGAGCACAGAGGACTCTGAGCAAGAGAAGTGTGACAAATAATCTCAGTGATCTGCTTCTTTCAGCAGTGACAGTTAGTTGCCTCATCTAGGAATAAATATAACTTGGTTCAGGGCATTGTCTCCTTGCATGACACTGGGGATACTCATCCAGTGTTTGCCTATATGATTCTTTTTATGATTCCAAGGCTAATCAACTCCCATTCTAAGACATTTTTATAACTAAATTTTACATGAACATATCACACTTGAGATGCTTTCAGGGAGGCGGATGTGGCTCAAGTGGTTGGGCTTCCACTTGAAGGAAGGAGGACCTGGATTCGATCCCCAGGGCCTCCTGGTAAAAAGGTAAGCAGGAGAGCCGGGCCTGCGCAGCAAACCACATTAGAAATCAGGAACTGAGGTGGCGCAGGGTGCCTCTCCCCCACATTGGAGGTCCCTAGGATCGAATCCTGGTGAAGCCTGGAAGAGAATTATGAGAAGAGAAGGCAAGAAACAGACACAGAAGATCACCCAGCCAATGGACAGAGAAAGCAAGTGGGGGGCGGGGGAGGAAAAAAAGATGCTTTCAGTGCTTAGACACCAACTGCAGGCTTTCTAAGCTGCATCAAAGTACATCCTCAATTTTCATGTCATTTAATAAAATTTTACCAGTACCATACTTTGTGATTTGTGTATTAATTAAAAATAGGAACTTTGTTTACTTTGTTGATTAATATATCCCCAGCACATGTAATAGTGCTCAAAAAATGTTAGCTGAGTGAAAAAATATTTGAAAAAAAATAATTTTACGAATAAGGACAGTCATAGCTATCACTGATTGAGTGCCTACTGTGTGCCAGAAATTGTAATAGGTGCTGACATACATTCTCTCTAATCTTTACAAGAACCATATCCTCAGGGACAACTGACTTGCACAAAAGCAAATACTTAAGACTAGGAAGTAAGACTGGGAGGCAGGGCTGCATAATGGTTAAGAATGTAGGTTCTGGGTACTGGAACAATCAGACAGCAAAAGTAAACCTCGGAGTGGATATGGCGCAAGCAGTTGCGTGCCCGCCTCCCACACAGGAGGTCCCGGGTTCAGTTCCCAGGTGCCTCCTAAAGAAAAAACAAACAGATAACAAGCAAAAAATGAGCAGACAATGATAAAAAACAATGAGTAGACAACAAGCAAACAGATGAGGGAGCCTTGGGGGGGCGGGAGTGGGAGGAGTAAGCCTCAACCCTTACCTTGTACTATACTCAAAAATAACCTGAAATGGAGCATGGACTTAAATGTAAGAAATAAAACATCCAGAAGAAAAATTTTATGACCTTGAATCAGGCAAAGATTTCTTCCATAGGAAACAAAAAGGGCAAATTAAAGGAGAAAAAGATCCATAGGAAACAAAAAGGACAAATTACAGGAGAAAAAGAAAATCAATAAATTGAAAATCAAAATTTAAAACTTTCGTCCTTTGAAAAACAGTTAAGAAAATAAAATATTTTACAAAACATGTATCTGATAAAGGACTTGATTTCAAAGTATATAAAACCATTATCTCATAGCACAATAAGTAAAAAAAAAAAAACCACATTAGAAATAGCAAAATATTTGAACAGACATTTCACCAGAGACAATATTCAGATGACAAATAAGCACATGAAATGATGCCCAACATCAACAGTCATTAGGAAAATGCAAATTAAAACCACATTGAGGTACTACTACACATTTACTGTATGGCTAAAGTGAAAAAGACAGACAATACTAAGTGCTGACAAGTATAGTGAGAAACTGATTTCATACCTTTTTGGTAGGAATGCAAAATATATCTACCTTGGACAAGAGATGGACAGCTTCTTATAAAGTATACAGACATTTATCATACCATCTAGCATCCCTACTCCTAGCTAGTTACCAAGAGTTATCCACAAAAAGAACTGTACACAGAAGTTTAGAGCAGTTTTATTTGTAAGAGCCAAAAGCTAGAAACAACCTAATGTGCATCAATTGAGGAGTGGATAAACAAACTGTAATATATCCACACAATGGAATACTCACCATCAATAAAAAGGAATGAACTACTCATACATGCAACAACCTAGCATAAAAGCATTATGCTAAGTAAAGAAGCCAAACACAAAAGGTTACATGATGATTCCATTTATGTGACATTCTGGAAAAAAGCAAAAACTATGATGAAGAAAATGAAGATGTAGTTGCCAGGGATCGGGTTGAAGGAGGAGATAGACAGCAAAGAGACCTGAGAGAACTTTCTGGAGTGATGGAAATGTTCTATATCTTGATTGTGGTGATGGTTATACTACTGTATGCATTTGTACAAACTCACTGAACTATACACTAAAAAAGCATAATATATAAATTATACTTCAGTAAATCTGACATAAAAAGAGCAAGGGTTCAGGAATCAGAAAGGCCTGGACTCAAACCTGGCTTTACCCCTTACTTCCCATCTGAATCCCCTATGCTTCAATTTTCTTGCCTAAAAAAACCTCATAGGGTTGCTGTAGAGCTTAAATAATATATTTTACATTTCATCCATGTTTGGCATACAGAAAGCACTCAATGAACGGGACAATTCACATCACTTGTGAAAAAAATTATATGCTCTTAAAATATCTTTTGAGTAACAAAGAGAACTGGGTTAATACTCAAGAGTACTGAATATTAACACCTCAGCTATGGTACTCCACAAATTTCTTAGCTTCTATCAGTGTGTTTACTGCCACTTGGTGAAACCAATATTATGATTATCTGGGCTTAGATCTTTTGTGACATCTCTAGTTGCTTCATCCCTTAAATCCAGCTGGTCACTAGATCCTGTGGATTCCTTCTTTGACATCTGTGTTTGGCTCTATCTCCAGCACCTTACTAGGTGCTAAGACAAATACACAGACAACAAATAACACAGCAGTAGTGTGAAATGAGACTGAAGAATGGGACGGTTTGGGCTATCAGATATTGAAGGACCATGAACTTGTGTTGAAAAAGAAATAAGCGAGAGAGTCAGAGGGTGTTTTTGAACTTGGAAACAAATTTCTAAAGCAATTCTCATTTCAGGAAAGTAAGGAGAACTATGCATCAAAGGTCAAGGATAGTGTGTGGTGAGATGGGAATAAAGTTTATGAGAGAGAGTCCCTGAAGATGGAGAGAAACTGTTAAAATAAATAAATAAAGCCTGCATTATCACACAGCACTTGAAATGAAGCAGTCTTTTCTGGACAGCTGCTGGGAAGGTTTTGATTCTTATATTTAGTTTTTTTATCCATTTGGAGTTAATTTTTATATTCTTTTGCCTATGGATATACAGTTTTCCCACACCATTTGTTGAAGAGACTACTTTTTCCCCATTGAGTAGGCCCAACAACATATCAAAAATCAATTTTCCACGGGAAGTGGATGTGGTTCAAGCGACTGGGCTTCCGCCTACTACATGGGAGGTCTGTGGTTCGGTTCCCGGTGCCTGCTAAAGAAGACAGTGAGCTGGCGCGACGGGCAGGCGCGGCAAGCTGACACAAGATGATGCAACAAGAGACACAAGAAGAAAAACATAATGAGAAAAACAGCAAATCAGGAAGCAGAGGTTCCTGGTGCCTCCTAAAGAGGACAAGCAAGACGGCGAGCTGGCATGACAAGATGATGCAACAAGAGGCACAAGAAGAAAAACATCAAGAGAGACACAACAAAGCAGGGAACAGAGGTGGCTTAAGTGATTAGGCGCCTCCCTCCCATATCAGAGGTCCTGGGTTCGGCTCCCAGTGCCTCCTAAAGAAACAAAAGATGGCAAACAAACATAGCAAGTGCAAACAAGGGGGTGGGGAGAGATAGATAAAAAATAAAAATAAATCTTAAAAAAAAAAAATCAATTGGCCAGGGAATGGATGTAGCTTAGTGGCTGAGTGCCTGCTTCCCATGTACAAGGTCCCAGGTTCAATCCCTGGTATCTCTTTTTTAAAAAAAAAAAAAAAAAAAAAAATCAGTTGTCCATAGATGTGAGGGTTTATTTTTGAACTCTCAATCTGTTTCCATTGATGCATCTGTCCTTGGATCAGTACCACACTGATCTGAATACTGTTGCTTTATAATATGCTTTAAAATCAGGAAATATGAGTCCTCCAACTTAGTTCTTTTTCAAGAAGGATTTGGCTATTTGGGGCTCCTTTCATATAAATGTGATGACAGGCTTTTCCATTACTGCAAAGAAGGGCTGTTAGAATTCTGATTGGGACTGCACTGAATCTGTAAAATGCTTTGGGAAGAATTATCACCTTAACAATATGTGGTCTTTCAAACTGTCTTTCCATTTTTTAGGTCTTCTTTGATTTCTTTCAGCAGTTTTGTAGTTTTCTGTATACAAGTCCTTTATATTCTTGGTTAAATGTATTCCTAGATATTCAATTCTTTTAGTTGCTATTTTACTTTTTTTTTTTTTTTCTTAATTTCTTCTGATTATTCATTACTAGTGTAAAAGAAACACTACTGATTTTTGCAGGATGATTTTGTACCCTGTCACTTTGCTGAATTCATCCATTAGGTCTAGTAGTTTCGTTGTGGGTTTTTCAGGATTTTCTATATATGGGATCATGTTGTTTGCAAATAGGGAAAGTTTTACCTCTTCTCATTCCAAGTTGAATGCCTTTCATTTCTTTTTCTTGTCTAACAGCTCTGGCTAGAACTTCCAGTACAATGCTTCTTAACAGTGGCGATAATAAGCAGCCTTGTCTTGCTCCTGATCTCAAGCTTTCAGCCTTTCATTGAGTATGATGCAGGGTATGTTTTTCATATATGGCCTTTATTGTGTTGAGGTTTCTTTCTATTCCTATTTTCTAAGTGTTTTTTTAAATCAAAAAGGAGTGCTAGATTTGATCCAATGCCTTTTCTCCATCAATTGAGATATCATATGATTTTTCCCCTTTGTTCTATTAATGTGGTGTATTATATTAATTGATTTTCTTTTGTCAAACCACCAATGAATTTCTAGGATTAATCCCACTTGATCATGGTATATAATTATTTTAACATGCTGTTGGATTCGGTTTCTTAGTATTTTATTGAGGATATCTGCATACAACTTGATCATGGTGTATAATTATTTTACTGTGTTGTATTAGGTTTGCTATTATTTTGTTGAGGATTTCTGCCTTATATTCATAACAGATATGGATCTGTAACTTACTTTTCTTAAAGAATCTTTATCTGGCTTTGGTATTAGGGTGATGCTGGCCTCAGAGAATGGGTTAGAAACAGCTCTGTCCCTTTCAATGTTTTTCAAGAGTTTGAGCACGACTGGTGTTAACTTCTTGGAATGCTTGGTAAAATTCACAAATTTAGCCATCTCCTCCTGGGCATTACTTTGTTGGGAGGTTTTGATTACTGACTCAATCTCTTAACTTGTTATTAATCTGTTCAGATCTTCTATTTTCCTTGAATCAGCATAGGTAGTTTCTGTGTTTCTAAGAATTTGTCCATTTCACCTAGGTTATCTCATTTGTTGGTGTACAATTGTTCATGGTAACCTCTCATAATCCTTTTTATTTCTGTGGAGTTGGTAGTAATGTCCCACCTTTAGTTTCTGGTTTTAGTTGTTTGTGTTTTATCTATTCTTTATCTGTATTGCTAAAGGTCTGTCAATTTTTTACTGATCTTTTCAAGGAACCAGCTTTGGTTTTGCTGATTCTCTATTTTTTTTTAATTCTCTATTTCATTTATGTCCACTCTAATCTTTGCTAGCTCCTTCCTTCTATTCATTTTGGGTTTGGTTTGCTCTTCTTTTTCTAGATCCTCCAGTTGTGAGGTTAGAGCTCTGATTTCAGAGCTTACCTTTTTTTTTTAAGGGATGCACTTTGAGCTATAAACTTCCCTTTCAGCACTGCCTTTGTGGCATTCAATGTTTTGGCATGACGTGTTTTCATTTTGATTTGCCTCAAGACAGTTCCTAATTTTCCTTGCGATTTCTTCTTGGACCCAATGGTTATTTAAGAGTAGACTGTTGGGAGCAGGTGTGGCTCAAGCAGTTGGGCACCCGCCTCCCATATGGGAGGTCCTGGGTTAGGTTCCTGGTGCCTCCTAAAGAAGACGAGTAAGACAGCAAGCTGACGTGAAGGGCTGGTGCAGTGAGCTGATGCAACGAGGAAACATAAAAAGAGACACAACAAGCAGGGAGTGGATGTGGCTCAAGAGATTGGGCACCTCCCTCCCACATGGGAAGTCTCAGGTTTGGTTCCTGGTGCCTCCTAAAAGAAGACAAGCAGACACAGAGAGCACAAAACGAACAGATACAGAGAGCGCAAACAATGGGGGGGGGGACAAATAAATCTTAAAAAAAAAAAAAAAAAAAAAGTGTACTGTTTGATTTCCACATTATTTGTCAAATTTCTGGTTCTCCTTCTGTTATTGATTCCTGGCTCAATTCCACTGTGGCTGGAGAAGACACACTGTAAGAGGTCAAAAATTTTAAATTTAATGAGACTTGTTTTGTGACCTAGCATATAGTCTATTCTACTGAATGATCCATATGCACTTGAGAAGCATGTGTATTCTGCTGTTGGGTGAAGTGTTTTATACATGTCTGTTAGGTCTAGGTCTAGTTGGTTTATAGTATCATTCAAGACTTCTGTTTCCTTACTGATCATCTGACTAGATGTCCTCTCCATTAGGGAAGTGGTTTATGAAGTCTCCTTACTACTAATGTCGAACTGTCTATTTCTCCCTTCAAATCTGTCAAAATTGGCTACATATTTTTAGGGGCTCTTTGTTAGATGCATTTGTACTTAAAATTGTTATGTCTTCTTGTTGAATTGACCCATTTATCAGCATATAGTGTCCTTTCTGGTCCCTTGTAACAGTTTTTAGCTTCAGGTTTATTTTATCTGACAGTAGTATAGCTGCCCCAGCTCTTTTTTTGCTACTGTTTGCATGGCATATTTTTTTCCATTTTTTCCAAGAATTTATGGTGAGTCTCTTATAAACAGCATATGGTTAGGTCATGCCTTGTCATCCATTCTGCCAATCTGCCTTTAGACTGGAGAGTTTAAAATCCACTTACATTTAAAGTAACTACTGATAATGCAAGACTTTTTTCTGCCATTTTGCAATTTGGTCTTTGTAAGTCATACCTTTTCTATTCCTCAATTCTTCTGTTAATGCCAACTTTCATATTTATTTGATTTTTTTGTATTGTACCATTTTGAGTTACTTCTCATTTCCTTCTGTATGTATTTGTCACATATTTTCTTTGTAGTTATCATGGGACTTGAATTTAATATCTATATCTTTTTTTTTTTTTTTTAAAGATTTTATTTATTTATTCATTTATCCCCCCCCTGCTGCCTGTGCTCGCTGGGTCAGCCAACCACGCCATGCGGGCGGGCTCACCCCCACCAGGAGGCCCCGGGAACTGAACCCGGGGCCCCCCACATGGCAAACGGGAGCCCCACTGACTGAGCCACAGCCGCCTCCCTAATATCTATATCTTTAACAATCATGTTTGATTTGAAACCAATGTAACTTCAATAGCATATACATTGTTCCTATACCCCTCCACCAGCTACTTTTTCAGTACTTTTGCAAATTATATCTTTATACACTCTGTCCAAAACCATAAATTTATCATTACCTTTTACTCATTTGCATTTTAAAACCTGTAAGAAGTAAAAAGTGGAGTTACCTACAAAACCATGTAATAGTATTTGCATTTACCAATACCTATATTTATTGCCTCCACTGGAGATCTTCATTTCTTTATGCTGCTACAATCCACTGTCTATTGTTCCTTCCTTTCAGTCTGAAAATTCCCTTTAGCATTGCTTGTAGGGCAGGTCTAGTGGTCACGTACTCCCTTTTTTATTTACTTGGGAATATCTTAATCTCACTGTATTAGTCAGGGTTCTCTAGGGAAACTGAATCAACAGGAGATATCTGTCAATAATACGAGATTTTATAAACGTCTCTCATGTGACTATGGGGATGCCCAAGTCCAGGTTCTGCAGGCAGACTGCAAACCAGGGCTTTCGATGAAAGTCCAGTGAAGGCCCTTGATGAGTTTCGGGGAGACGGCTGTCCAAAGACAAGCTGGGAAATTCTCTCTGAATTTGAAATCACTTCCCTTTTTAAGGCATTCAACTGATTGGATAAAGCATCACCCATTGATGACAGCAATCTCCCTGATTGATGCAGATGTAATCAGCCATCCATGCAGTAAACTCACTGGTGACCAAAGTCCATAAATGTCCTTGTATTACAATTAGCCCAGTGCTCACTTGACCAAACAACTGGACACAATTACCTGGCCGAGTTGACACATTAGCCTAACCATAACACCCATCCTCATTTTTTTTTTTTTTTAAAGATTTTATTTATTTATTCATTTATCCCCCCCTTGCTGCCCGCGCTCGCTGGGTCAGCTAACCACGCCGTGCGGGCGGGCTTGCCTTCACCAGGAGGCCCCGGGAACCGAACCCGGGGCCTCCCATATGGTAAACGGGAGCCCCACTGATTGAGCCACAGCCGCCTCCCCCATCCTCATTTTTGAAAGACAGTCTCTCTGGTTGTAAAATTCTTGGTGTATTAGTCAGCCAAAGGGGTGCTGATGTAAAATACCAGAAATCTGTTGGTCTTTATAAAGGGTATTTATTTGGGGTAGAAGCTTACAGTTACCAGGCCATAAAGCATAAGTTTCTTCCTTCACCAAAGTTTGTTGCCACGTGTTGGAGCAAGACAGCTGCTGATGTTTGCCAGGGTTCAGGCTTCTTGCGTTCCTCTCTTCCCGGGGCTCCGCTTCTCCCTGTACTCAGCTCCTCTGTTTCTTCCACAAGGTCAGCTGTAGACTATGAGGCTCTCTAGGCTTTGCTTCTCTCCACAAGGCCAGCCATGAACTGTCAGGCGAATGGCTTGTCTCTTTTCCTGGGGTCTTCTCTCCTTCCTCTCGACCAAGCTCCTCTGTGTACTTACTTCCCCAGGCTCCAGCATTAAAACTCAGCATCAGAACTTCAACATCAAAATTCCAACACAAAACTCCAACTAATTCCTCTGCTCTGCCATGTAGTTTTATCTACATCCTACTGATGTGGCCCAATCACAGCACTAACCATAATTTAATCATGCCCAGAGGAACAGACCAACTTACAAGCATAATCCAATATCTATTTTTGGAATTCATAACTATATCAAACTGCCACAGTTGACAATTATTTTCTTTCAGCACTTTAAATATTTTGCTTTCTTGTCTCCATGATTTCTGAAGAGAAGTCCGCACTTAATCTTATTAGGGCGCCCTTGTATAGAACACATTGCTTTTCTTTTGTAACTTTCAGAACTCTCTCCTTGTCCTTGGCATTCAACAATGTGATTATTATGTGTCTGGCCATGGTTCCCTTCAAGTTTATCCTGTTGGGGTTTATTCTCTCCTTGAATGTGTATATTCATGTCTTTGGTTAAATTTGTAAAGTTTTCTGCCATTATTTCTTTGAATATTCCTTCTGCACCTTTCCCTCTTTATTCTCTTTCTTTCTTTTTTTTTTCAAGTAAGGAAAGTATTTTATTTCTCCCCCCCAAAATTTTTTTTTTTAGGAGGTACCAGGACTTCGTACATGGGAAGCAGGTGCTTAACCACTGAGCTATATCCGCTCCCCTCCCGTAATTTTTAAAATAGAAAAATTCTGTAATTCAGCTGCAGCCACTACTTCCAGGTAACTTCTTCATTGGGTCTCAATTCCCTTTTAAATAATATGCTCTTGTTTCGGAAGGCAGTTAACTTTTCATCATTCTTTCTGTCTAAATAACATCCGAAGACAAATCGCATAGGGACAAGTATATGAACCCAGTGGTCCCGTACAATCTGAAGTAAATTCACCATGATTGCGGCGATTCTGATGCCAACAACGACCCCACGACCAAGGGCAGCGGTCTCTTTATTCCCAAAATATACCTGTTGGCATGCTTGATGGTGACTGTTCACTTTTTGAAATTTTTTTTCTTTCTGTTCCTCAGCCTGAATAATTTCAATGGTTTTATCTCAAGTGCATTGATTCTTCTACCAACTCTAATCTGCTGTTGAAACCCTACAGGGAAATTTTCATTTGTATTGTGGTCTTTGCCACAGTAACTGTTTGGTTCCTTTTAAAAATTCCCATCTCTTTATTAAGATTTTCTTATTGTTCATTCATTGTTTTCCTGATATCCTTTAGTTTTTTCTCTATGTTTTATTTCTTTGAGCATATTCAAGACACTTTTTTAAAAAGTGATAGGTCTAAAGTCTGGTCTTATTAATTGCTTCTTAAGATTTATCTTGTTCCTTGGGATGGGTCATCATTTCCTGTTTCCTTGTTCGTCTGGCAATCTTGTAATTTTAATATTTAAATGTGTTAACTCTGGAATTTAGTCTCTGAGCTGTCTGTTCTTAAAGGTTGTACCCAGCCTGTGATATGAAAGAGATTTCCTTAAGTGCCAGGAGCTATAAAAACAAAGCAACTCCAAAACCACCATTCATAGTCTGCAAATTGGCTCTAGGTTGTTTGGTGTTCTCCTTCATAGCCTTCCTATTAAGATCAACCTGAGGTGAAAGTGTGAGGTCCTCTCAGACTTAGTTCTGAGCATGAGTCCTGTCCTGGGCATACATTCATTGCCTTAGGAATTCCTTCTTTCACAGGAATCTGAATGTCCCCTCAACTCCATATGAAATAGACTTTCCCCACCTCCAGAGTGCTCTATTGTATTTCTTAAAGCTGGTAATCCTTTGTCCCAGACTGCTTTGAATCCTATACTGTTTTTGCTGTCTGCGAGCTGCACACACCTGCAGGGCAAGTCCTGGGAAGGTTTGTCAGAGATGAGTTTCCTGCTTCATTCCTTCCTTATGCTGTTTACCCACAAGACTGGCACCAATATACAGACACTCCAGTCTCTGCATTGGGGTTACTCTGCTCCCTCCAGAACAGGGTCAGGGACCCACAATAGGAATGCAGGCAGGCTCCACACCAAGCTAGGGAGGGGGTGGAGGAAGGATCAGCAAACATGCCATGAGCCTACCCGGTTTATTCCATATGCACCCCCTCGCCCCACCCCGAGATGGCTCCCTCATCTGTTTGCTCATTATTGTTTTGCTCATTGGTTTTGGTCGTTGCTTGCACACGTTTGTCTACTCATTGTCAGTTTGTTTTTCCTTTAGGAGGCACCAGGAACCAAACCCAGGACCTCCCATGTGGGAGGTAGGTGCTCAACTGCTTAAGCCACATCTGCTCCCCCAATACTACTGGTTTTAAGGTGCATTTTCTTGATTTGGCACTCACCTAACCTGGTTACTGAAACCCTTTAACTGTTTTTGAGAGTCTTGAGGAAGATGACTCTGCCAGTTTTTTCTAGCTGTTCAAAGATTCCCTGAAAGATCTTACACTAGAACATTCTGACACCCTAAAAAGGAACCCTGTACTCATTAGCAGTCATTGTCTACTCTTATCCACCCCCAGGCCCTAGGCAACTACTCTACTTTTTTTCTCTATAGAGTTGCCTATTCTGGACATTTCATATAAATGGAAATCATATGTAATCTTTATGATTGGCTTCTCTCAGTTAGCATAATGTCTTCAAGGTTCATCCACATTATAGTATGTATCAATACTTCAGTCCTTTTTATGGCTAAATAATATTCTAATATATGAGATATACACATTTTGTTTATTCATTCATCAGTTAATGGATATGTGGGTTGTTTCTACTTTCTGGCTATTATGAATAATGCCACTATGAACAATGCCGTACAAGTTTTTGTTTACATGTATGTCTTCCTTTCTTTTGGGTATAATACACCCAGGAATGAAATTGCTTGGTCATATGGTAACTCTATGTTTAATATTCCAGAGAACTACCACACTGTTTTCTAAAGCATCTGTACCATTTTTTTTTTTTTTTTTTTTTTTTAAGATTTTATTTATTTATTCATTTATCCCCCCCTTGCTGCCCGTGCTCGCCGGGTCAGCCAACCACGCCGTGCGGGCGGGCCTGCCCTCACCAGGAGGCCCCGGGAACCGAACCCGGGGCCTCCCATATGGTAAACGGGAGCCCTACTGATTGAGCCACAGCCGCTTCCCATCTGTACCATTTTATATTCCTACCCAAATGTGTGAGGATTTCAATTTCTCTACAGCTTCATCAACCACTGTTGTTATTTCTAGTTGATTAATAAGTGGTATCCTACACCAAAGAGGTGATATCTCATTATACTTTTGAGTTGCAGTTCCCTGATGGCTAATGATGTTGGGCATCTTTTCATTTTCTTATTGCCACTTGTATATCTTCTTTGAAGAAATATCTATTCAGATCCTTTGCCTATTTTTTAATTGGGTTATCTCTTTACCATTGAGTTATAACTACTCTCTACATACTCCAGAAACAAATTCCTTACTAGATATATATTTGCAAACATTTTCTCCCATTCTGTAGGTTGTCTTTTTACTTTCCTGATGATAGTTCATAGCACATAAGTTTTTAATTTTGACGAAGTCCTCTTTATCTATTTTTTCTTTTTTTACCTGTGCTACAGCCATCATTTTTTAGCTCCTAGACAAACTATATCATAAACTATAGCAGTCACATAGCTCTTCAGTTTACTTCTTTGTAATTAAAAGAATTTCCCTGTTTCTACAACTAGGTTTTAGGTTCTTTAAAAGCAAAGTCCATGGGAAGCGGCTGTGGCTCAATCAGTAGGGCTCCCGTTTACCATATGGGAGGCCCCGGGTTTGGTTCCCGGGGCCTCCTGGTGAAGGCAAGCCCGCCCGCACGGCGTGGTTAGCTGACCCAGCGAGCACAAGCAGCAAGGGGGGGATAAATGAATAAATAAATAAAATCTTTAAAAAAAAAAAAAAAAAGCAAAGTCCAAGCCTTTGGCTTCCTTATCCTCAAAAACACATGGCACAGTGCTACACACTAACCATCACAAAACATGAACCATCTAATACAGATCTAATTCAAAATTAAGACATTAATATATTATGCAGTCTCTGATAATTTTTCAAGAAACATATACACCATTCAAATTAATATAAAAATAAAATGCTTTAGGAGTTTACATAAATCAATTAAAATAAAGGACTTTAGGAATGAGTAATAGTATGGTTAAAGATGACTTTCTGGAAGAAAGGTAATAAATGAGTTGTACCTTTTAAGAGGGGTAAGATTTAGATTCCTATCCTATTTCCTTTAACAGAGTCTTCTTAGCCTTAGCATATAAGAAATCAAATTACCTTCAATGGATCAAGTTCATTCTCATAGGACTTGACAATTTCCTTTGAAGATGTTAACTGGACTTCTTTACTAGTAATCTGATCTCGAATATCACAAGCTTTTTCCTTATTTTGTTTCAGATATTTTAGTTCTGTTTGGCATTCTTTTACTTTCTGACCTTGTGTCTGACGTACCTGCCGAAGTGTTTCCAAAGCTTTAATGTACCTTTGAGATATAAAACAAAAATCAAATTTCTGGCTAAGTAAATATGGTCCATACAATGGAACATTATGCAGTCATTAACATTACATTTACAAAGGTCTTAATAATTTGGAAAATGCTTATGACGTAATAGTAAGTAAAACAAATTACACAAATACTGTTAACTAAGTAAATAAACATATGCACAGAAAGAAACTGAAAGGAAATATGCGCAATAGTTGCCACTGAGAGGTAATAACTGATATATTTTTATTTTTTAAGCCCTTACTGTTTAAAAAAAGAAACATCCAAATTGCAAACATGGCTCAACAACTTAAGGGACTACAAAGTCTAATTAAAGGCTACAAACCTTGTTGCTGAAAAAATCTCATCAAACTTTTGCTTCAAAGCCTTTCCTTCACTTAAAGGCCAATTAGACTCTTCTTGGTGACAGAAGATGACATTATTTAGCACAGACTTGGAAACCCCAAGAGAACTTATCATCTCTCGGTCAATTTCTGCACACTTAGAGCTGAGACTGACCTTTTCACCATGCCTATAGAAATTGAAGATTAAGAATATATGTAAAATAACCTCCAGTTGTATTGCTTAATAAATCCTTTGCTGTAACTGTTTTTAAAAAAATCCTTCATCCATCCTGTTATAATAGTTCCCTCGTGCTAAAAAGTATAACTCATAAGGGACTTAGTAGTTTGTGGTCAAAAAGTTATGTAAAATAGGGTGGTACAGGAGAGGATGCCAGAATTTATTTTTATACATATGAAATTTACATACAATAATTAACAAAATCTACAATGTATAGAGGAAAATAAAGGGTCTTCCATCCACAGAATTTAAAAATAAGGAAAATAAGAGAGTTAAAAGGTTGAAAAAAATATATATGATGATCCATAGCAGAAGTTACCTTAAACAAAAACATCTGAAGACTGTGTAATTGAGAAAAGGAGTTGTTCAGTAAAAGACACATGGAGAAAAGACACTAAAGGCAAACCCTGGGAATCGGATGTGGCTCAAGAGATTCAGCGTCCGTCTACCATATGGCGGGACAGGGGTTCGATCCCCGGTAAAATTTTAAAAAATTTTTAAAAATTAAAAAAAAAAAAAAAAAAGGCAAACCTTGGTGGTGCCCATCCACCAAACATGGTTCAAGGAGGAGGATTCTTGATCATTGGACCTCAAGTTCTTTGTCATACTGACAAAGCAATCCAATAGAGAGAACTGCCTCAGGGCCTTTTACCTTGATGCCACGAATTCTAATATATCATTATCCTTTTTCTCAGTCAGGGCTCATCAACTAACCTTTGCCTGGCTTGTCGATACAGTCTATAGTAAGAAAAAGAATCTGTTCACTTGACTTTTACTTCAGGCATTTGTAAGCTTTGTGAACCTATTTCAGTAACATCTAATAAGAATAACTTTGCAACCACTGATTGATTTTCAGAGCATGTAAAGTCAAGTACAAGCCTGGGATTGTGGTGAATTCACTAAGGCATTGCTATCTCAAAGAGATCTGTCTAAGTGGTCAGGTGGCTATCCCAAGGCAAGACCCCAATGAGCACTCTATTTTATTTTAAACTTTTAATTTTGAAATACTTTTAAACTTACAGGACAGTTACAAAAATACAAACCACATACAGAGAATTCCAACATACCCTTATCCCCCAGATACTGAGATCCACTAATATTAGCATTTTGCCACATTTACCATATCATTCTAGCTAGCTATCTATTTGTCTATCTATATCAATCCATTTTATGAACACTTGCATGTAGGTTGTATAAATCATGCTCCTTGAACACTTATTACTGCCATGTACATTTTCTAAGAACAAGGATATTCACTTATGTAAGAATACTCATTACTGACTCAGACTTTTATTATACTGCAGTTGATTGCTACTGTTATAGCTGTCCATCAACATGGCTATAGTGGAACAGCCCTTGTTCATACACATGCTTCATGGCTGCTCAGCTATTAATTAGGTCTGGAGATTGCTGCTTCAGTTTGGTTACTTTACAAAACAGAGAAGTCACACTGGAAGCTGTTGCAATAGCCGTTTTCTATCTTGTGGACTGTGAAATAGAGAAAGCTAATCTGTAGCAAGAGAAAAGCTTGAAATACAAAGCAGATGTACAAGATAGAGAGAGGGTCAGGTGAAGAGTTCCCTACATCATACCCAGGGCCAGGAGCATGCCTGCTCTTGGGTTCCAGAAAGATAGTGGTGTCACTCACTGGGTTGTGGACTACTGGAAGAGGGCCAGATTGTTGGGAGGTTTTTTGAGGGGATTTGAGGAAAGAGATCATGAGTTTGCTTTTTGATATGTTATATCTGAAGTGTCTTTGAAACAAATGCTGGAAAATAAGAGAGGTAAGTGGATATATGGGTCTGGAAACAGGTGTGGCCTACAGATGTAAATTTTTGAATCACCAAGGATTTCATAGTAATTTGAGCAATGGCTGTGAATGAGAATGCCTAGGAAGAGAAAATAGAGCAAAAACAGGAGAGGATCCAGGACTGAGCCTTGAAAAACTCCAACTATTATTGGTTGGGTGAAGGAGGATGTGGCTGTGAAGGAAAGAAGAACAGTATTGTATAATGGACATCTAGAAAGAAAAACTTTCAAGGAGTGATTAACAGTTACCATTTAATGAGCTGTGACAGGCAGAATAATGGCCAGCTCAAAAATGTCCTCATTCCCTGGAATTTGTGAGTATGTTAGGTTACCTGGCAAAGAATTAAATTATAGATAGAATTAGGTTGCTAATCAGTTGACTTTATAATAGAGATTATCCTGGATTATCTGGGTGGGCCCAATGTAATCACAAGGGTCCTTAAATGGGGAAGAGGAAGGCAGAAGAGGACATCAAAGTGATTCAGTGTGAGAAGAACACCACCCATTGTTGCTAACTTTGATAACTCAGGAAGAGGGCCATGAGCCAAGGAATGCAGGCATCCTCTAAAAGCTGGAAAGGGCAAGGAAATGGATTTTCTCCTAGAGCCTCCAGAAAGGAACACAGCCCTACCAACACCTTGATTTTAGCCCAGGGAGACCCATTTCAGACTTCTAAACTACAGAACTGTAAGATAATAAATTTGTAGGGTTTTTTAAAAGCAACTACATTTGTAGTTTATTACAGCAATCACAAAAAATGATCTCTTGTTATATACTAAGCATTTACTAAGCATTACATGCATTAGCTCAATACAATATCTTTCTGATATCAACCCCTAACTTACAAATGAAAAAAAAAAAAAAACAACAAAAACAAAAAAACAGAGGCTCACTTTTGGGTCTATTTTGTTATAGCTATATCATTATCCTAATTAATACAGAGATGACCTTAACTGGAGCTGTTTCAGTAGAAGAATGGGGCTGGAGGAAGAGTGAGAAGAAAGTGAAGAAATGTAAACAGTGAGTATCAACCATTTTGAGAAATGCGAAGAGGGAGGAGGAGACAGGTCAGTAGCTGGAGTGAAATGACATCTGAGGATTTGGGAATGACATGAGTGTGCTTAAAAGCCAATGATTAAAAAAAAAAAAAAAAAAAAAGCCAATGAAGGAGTGGGTGTAGCTCAGTAGTTGAGCTCCTGCTTCACATGTACAAGGGCCCCATTTCAGTCCCTGGTACCTCAAAAAACAACAACAACAACAACAACAAAAAAAAAACAATGAAAAGAAACTGCTTGAGAAGCCAGTGACTAGCATAGTGTCCCTAGCGCATAGTAGATGTTAAGTTGTTAAGTATTACTGGTTAAATAAAGGAACTATTGGGAAGCGGCTGTGGCTCAATCAGTAGGGCTCCCGTTTACCATATGGGAGGCCCCGGGTTCGGTTCCCGGCGAGGCCTCCTGGTGAAGGCAAGCCCACCCGCACGGCGTGGTTAGCTGACCCAACGAGCACAAGCAGCAAGGGGGGGATAAATGAATAAATAAATAAAATATTAAAAAGATACTTGTTAAAAAAATAAATAAATAAATAAAGGAACTATTTAATTAGTTTAATAAATAAATAAATAAATGAAAAAGACAGGGGCAAGGAGGCAGTTAAAAAATTTGCTCAATAGAGATAAACTCTTGAATCCAGGACGGTCTAATTCCAAAATCCATACTCATTACAAGATGATAGATGTTCTAATAGAACTATAAAAGTTCTTCTTGGGAAGTGGCTGTGGCTCAATCAGTGGGGCTCCCGTTTGCCATATGGGAGGTCCCGGGTTCGGTTCCCAGGGCCTCCTGGTGGGGGCAGGCCCGCCCGCGCGGCGTGGTTGGCTGACCCAGCGAGCACAAGCAGCAGGGGGGGTGATAAATGAATAAATAAATAAAATCTTTAAAAAAAAAAAAAGTTCTTCTTGTCTGCTTCTCAACTCATACCATATATACATGATCATAGCATTTTTAATTTATTTAACCTATATTTATTGAGAGATTATGCACGTTCAATTCAGGAACTTTTATAAGTCACTTTAAGGGAGTGGAATATTATCACTACATCTTCAATGGAATGATTCTGTTTAACTGATGAATAGTATCAAATAAAAAATTAATAATCTTCCTAAAAATGTAAGTTTAAAGCAGTAGGAAAAAACTCACGGTCCTAGAGGCCTAAAATATTGACAATGAGTAGATATTCAAATATAAAAGAAATACCTACTTTGTTCTTGTAATGACACCTTCTAGGGTTTTAAATTCTGTCTTTTTGCTTTTCTGAGTACACACCATGGATCTCTGCACAGCTATAAGTTCTCCATTAACATCACGAAACTGCAGACGAATCTGGGCTCTAACATCTGTTTCTTGAGCAACCTTTGAAGGTAAATAGAGAAAAATTATGCTACCATAATAAGGATCAGAATATAGTTCTTAAAGAAAAGGCATAAGCAATCATATTTACCCAAAATGGAGGAATAAAAGAAAAAACTTAAACATAAAAACATGACATTTTTACATGCTATTTAAAATATGGGAGGGAAAGGATAGTTTAATTGATTTACCATTAGGAGATTAGGCATGTGGATTTGTCAAATAAATGAATTTTTATCTTTTTAAAACCAAAGAGATTCTTTAAAAATTTAAACAATCACAATCTTATAGAAAAGTGTAAATACAGCAAACATTATCTTTTACCCTTTGAACCACTTGAGGGTAAACTGTTGACTTGATATCCTATCACCAGTATTTCTGACAAAACAAGGACATTTTCAATCATCAAAATCAAGAAATTGACACTGATATATTACTATCATCTGGTCCTCAGATTCAAGTTTTGCCTTGTTCCAATGAGTCCTTTACAGCAAAAGGATACAGTTCACAATCACATAATACATTTAGTTGTCACATCTCTTTCATTTTTTTTAGTTTGGAATAGTTCCTCAGATTTTCCTTGACTTTCATGACTGATAAATCTGAAGATTATAGACCATTATTTTGTAGAATGTCTCCCGATTTGGGTTTGTCTTATATTTCCTTATGAATAGAATCTGGTTGTGCATCTTTGGCAGGAATATCACAGAAGTGATGATGTGTTCTTTTCATTGCCTCAGATGGGATGTTATTTCGATTTATCTCATTCCTGAGGATATTAACCTCAATCTCTTAAGATGGTACCTGCCAGGTTCCTCCTCCCTAACATTTTTTTTCTACTTTCCAATTAGTAAGTTATTTGGAGGAGAGCTACATTAAGATCATGTAAAGATCTCATATTTCATCAAACCAAAATTGACCATTTATTCTCACCTGAATGAACTATTACCATTATATGTGTCAAACAGTAATTTTCTAGTTCCATTAGTCCTTCTACACTTTTTAGTTAAGATTTGATGCAAGACCCTTAAGTTGGATTTTGTGTCCTTTTGACATGCCCCTATCATTCTTTGATCACATCCTTACTTTCTGGTACACCAAGATATTTCAAGCTTCTTGTACTTTCCCTGTTCAGCCCTGGAATCAGCCATTTCTCCAAAGAACCCTACTTCTTTTCAGTAGAGAATGAATCTGGGCACTGGAAGAGCTCATTTTTACTGGGGTCACTGTTCTCAGTGAACAGAAGGAAATACGTTCATGCATATACACATATACACACACACAAGTTTACATCTATATTTTTCCTACACCCATTTATATGTATTGAAGACCATGTATGTACATCAATACATCTAATTCTGACCTAATATCCCAGGGATTATTCTAGCTTTCTTCCTTTCCATATCGGTAACTTCCTTCTCTGACAGACTCCCATTATTCTAATTGGTCAATCTCCACATGTGTAACCAATATCCTAATCTTTTAGGGAAGATTACTGCCCATACAGCCGCCTTCCTCACTTGGATTCCAATTCCCCACCAAGCTGCCAAAAAGCTGGCCTTTTTTGATACCTTCCTCACTTGGCTCTACCTAATGGCTTTTGGACTGAATTATTCAGGAATGAATGAAGGTGCCAAGAGGTTTTTAAAAACATTTTAATCATAAATATTAAATTTAGTTAAAATCTTTTTCTGTATCTATGATATTCATGATTTTTCTTCTTTTTCCTGTTAATTTGGTGAGTTACGCTGATGGCTTATTAAATTTTAAACAAACTGCATTTCTGAGATAAACGTCACTTGGTCATGATGTGTTATCTTTATTTGTATATAGCTGAATTTGCTGTGTTAATATTTTGTTAAGGACTTTTGCATCTATGTTCATGAGACATGTTGTTTTCTTTCCTTGAAATGCCTTTGCCTGTTTTAGTATCAGGGTAATACTGGCCTTATAAAATTATATTTTAAAAACTTATAAAAGTTGAGAAGTGTTCCCTCTGCCTCTATTTTCTGAAAGAGTCCATCTGTGTAGAAATGACATTATTTCTTCCTTAAATGTATGCTGAGTTCACCAACATAACCATAAGGGTCTGGAGTTTTTGTTGTGAGAAGGTTAACTATGAATCAATTTCTTTAGTAGATACAAGGCTATTCAGATTTTCTATTTCTTCTTGTGTGAGCTTTGGTAGCTTGTGAAAATAATGTGTATTCTGCTGTTGCAGGGTGGAATGTCCTATAAATGCAATTAGGTTAATTTGGTTAACAAGTTCTAGTCTTCCATATCTGTATTGTTATTTTGTATACTTCTTTTGCTTTACTGAGAGGCAGGTGTTGAGATCTTCAACTAATTGAAGATTTATCTGTTTCTCCTTTGAATTCCATTTTTTGCCACATGTATTCAAAACCTCTACAATTAGAATTGTGTCCTCTTGATGAACTGACCCACTTATCATGAAATACCTCTTTATTCCAGTAATATTCCTGGTTCAGAAGTATACCATCTGTTATTAACATAGCCACTCCAGCTTTCTATTAGCAGGCCCAGTATATTTTTTTCATCCTTTTACTTTTGACTTATCTGTACCATTATATTTAAAGACACTGTTATTCATTTTTTATAATTTAGGTCTTTTTTGTTATATCTTCATTTCTTTCATTATACGTATGTTTTCTTTTATATCCTTGATCACATTTATAAGATTTGAAGTGACATTTTAAGGTTCTTGTCTACTAATTCTATCATCTCTTTCATTTGAGATCTGTTTCTATGATTTACTTTTCTGGGTCATATTTTCCTGCTTCTCTGCAAGCCTGGTAACTTTTGATTGCAAATTTTACATTGTTGAGTGAAGGATTTTGTTTTATGCCTTTAAAGAGTGTTTAACTTTGTTTTTGCATGCAATTAAAATTTTTTCAGGAATCATTTGATCCTTCTGAACCTTGTTTTTAGGGTTAGTAAGGGTGGAACTAGAGGAACTTTTACTTTAACACTAATTTAGGGCTAAAAACTTGAATAGACATTTCTCCAAAGAAGAAACACAAATGGCAAAAAAACACTTGAAGAAATGCTCAACATCACTCATGATTATGGAACTGCAAATCAAAACTACAATGAGATATCATTTCACACCTATCAGAATAGCCACTATTAAAAAGACAGAGAACTACAAGTGTTGGAGAGGCTGTAGAGAGATAGGAACACTTCTTCACTGTTGGTGGGAATGCATAATGGTACAGCCACTATAGAGGACTGTTTGGCAGCTCCTAAAGAAGTTGAATATAGACTTGCCATGTGACCCGGCAATACCACTACTGGGTATATACCCAGAAGAAATGAGAACAGTGACCCGAACAGACATCTGCACACCGATGTTCATAGCAACATTATTCACCATTGCCAAAAGGTGGAAACAAAAAAGGTGTCCATCAACAGACGAATGGACAAACTGTGGTCTATTTACACGATGAAATATTATGCAGCTGTAGGAAGAAATAAGTCGAAAAGCATATGACAACATGGATGAACCTTGAGGACATTATATTGAGCGAAGCAAGCCAGACACAAAAGGACAAATACTGTATGAATGTGTTACTATGAACCAAATATACTGTGTAACATATTGTTTGATTCAAAAAAAATGTTATATATATCCATTACATTTAATTGAGAAATGTACATATTTATTAAAAAAAAAAAAAAAAAAAGATTAATTTAGTATCATTTTCCCTTAACCTTAGAATTTCCTTTAACATTTCTTGTAGTACAAGTCTGCTTGAGACAAATTACCTTTTCTTAAAAAAAAAATATGAAAATGTTCTCCTTTGCATCTTCATTTTTTAAAAATATTTTTGCTGCATACAGAATTTTTTTTTTTTTCTGGTACCGGGGGCTGGGGAGTGAACCCAGGACCACATATGTAGGAAATTGGCATTCAAATGCTGAGCCACATCAGCTCCCCTGAGTTGGTTCCCTCATTTGTTTGCTTGTTGTCTGTTTTTTTGCTTCCAGGAGCACTGGGGACCAAACCAGGGACCAAACCTGGGACGTCCCATGTGGGAAGCAGGTGCTCAACCACTTGAGCCACATCCACTCCTATAAATACAGAATTTTAGGTTGACTTTTTTTCCCCTGGCACTTTAAAGATATCATCCCATTGTTTGGACTGGTTTTGGTAAGAAATTAGCAATTATACTTATTATTTTTCCCGTCTGCATAATGTATTACTTTTTCTTCTATCTGCTTTCAAGGTTTTTCTTTTTATATTTGGTTTTCAGCAATTTAAATATGATGTGTGTTTTAGTTTGCTAACTGCTGCCAATGCAATAAACCAGAAATGAGTTGACTTTTACGATGGGAATTTATTAACTTATGATTTTACAGTTCTGAAGCCATGAAAGTGTCTAAATCAAGGTATCATCAGAGATACTTTCTCACCAAGCTGCAGCTGTGGGTGATCAGGCACATGGCAGGGCACAATGGCAGTGTCTGCTTATCTCTCCCCACTTCTCCAGGACTGCTTTCAGTTTCTGGCTAATGTGGCTTCCTCTCAGTCTCTGTGTTCCATTGACTCCAGCTTCTGGGATCCCTGTCTCTGCAGCCTTCTTTGTCTGCGGCTTTTTACTCCTGTATTTATAAAGGACTCCAGGAAGAAGATTAAGACCCACCCTCTGTCATCATGCCCAACTGAAATGATCTAATCAAAAGGAAGGTCCCTTAACTGAATCTAATTAAAAGGTCTCATCTATGACAGGTTTACATGCACAGGAATGAATTAGCTTTAAGAAAAGGATTCTCTGCCGTCCACAAAAGCTACAAACCGTTACAACGTGCAACACAGGTATGTTTATGCTTTCTGGGACATGATGAGCTTCTGGGGTCTTTTTCATAGATTTTATTTCTCTGATGAGATTTTCCATACAATATGGCAATCTTTTCCTTTAAATCCTTGAACTTATTTATCATAGCTCTTTAAAATATTTGTGCCTGCTGATTTCAATCTGTGTCATTTCAGGGTCTGTTTCTATTCATTTTTTTTTCCTTCCAGTTATAGATCACATTTTCTATTTCATACAACCAGTAATTTTTTATTTATGTTAGACATTGCAAATACTATATTGAGAGTACTGATTGTGTTGAATTGCTTTAAAATGCACTGAGTTTTGTCCTAACAGGCAGTTGATTTATTGGCAAATTCAGCTTGATTCTGTTAAAGCTTGGTTTTTAGGTATTGTTGGGGTAGCCTTTCCGGGGTCTTAACTGAGTGTTGGAGAGTTCTGCAAGGTCTCCCTACTCTGGCATATTACGATCCAAATGCGGGGAGCGGATATAGCTCAAGTGGCCGAGTGCCTGCTTCAATCACTGGTACCTCCTAAAAAATAATAAAATAAAAAAGATCCAAATGCCTCCCAGCATTGTGCGACCTCTAGAATATCTATTCAGCTCATAGTCCTGTCCTACCCTGTGATGATTTGAAGCTATATAAATCCCAGAAAAGTATGTTCTTAAACCAATCCATGGCTGTGGAGTAAACCTATCATAAGTAGGACCTCTTGATTAGGTACTTCAGTTAAGGCATGGCCCAGGCTGGGTCTTAATCCTCTTATTGGAGTACTTTATAAGAGAATGTAATTCGGGGAGGAGAGAGAGAAAGCCACAGAAGCCAGAAACTGAAAGTAATGAAGCCTGAAGAGAAGGGAGAGACCAGCAGATGCCGCCATGTGCATTGCCATGTGACAGAGAAGTCCAGGATCACCAGCAGCCAGTCTTCAGGGAGAAAGCATTGCCTGACGATGCCTTGATTTGGACATTTTTCTCAGCCTTCAAACTGTAAGCTTATAAGCCAATAAGTCCCCATTGTAAAAGACACACATTTCTGGTACAGTGTTTTTGGCAGCCCAGTAGACTAAAACATACCCCCAGCAGTTAACTCTCTGCTAGGCTTCATTGACTCTTACCTAGTGCATATAAATCTTAATATTTGTCTTAAATATTAAGGATCCTTAGGCAGATTTCTGTTGTTCCGCCTGTGCATAGCTTCCCCCATCCAGCAGCCTGCCCACAATTTCCAGATGCCTCAGCAAACTCAAACTATCTTTGTTTCACCTACCTAGTAAGATTGGTATTCTCTTTTGGGTTCTACTTCCATGTGCCAAAATTTAGAAAATACTCCTAGGTAGAAAGCCAGACTGAATGTGGAGTCACCTCAAATGTTTCCCTTTTGTCAAGGAACACAGCTTTGCACTGTTGTCCAATGTCTGAAAACAGCTGCTTCAAATATGTGTTCCAGTTTTATGACTGTTTATCTTGTGAGGATATTATACTCTTCAATTTGTTGTAACCAAACACCAGAAGTCAAGGATTCTACCTTTTTAAAATTTCATTACAAAATATCCTTTGTTGATCTTTAATGACTTTTTGGCATAAACTCAACTTTGACATTAGTTCAAATTGTTCTACATATACTTATGAAGCACTTCTCAGCTTTCATGAATTGTTTCAGTTTGAAAAGATAAACATTTTCTCCTTTGGAGCATGGAAGTCAGGATATACAAAAGAGTAGAAAAGTGTGTTAAGAAAATGAGTTTTTTGTTTACATTATGACTGACCAGCAGTCGAAATACACATATCCACTCTCCACAGCACCTTTCTAGGACCTAACTACCTGGCAAATATCAAATTAGTAATTAAAATTCAAGCAAAGGGTAGAATTTCGATCATAATATTGTTGTTCATATTCTTATTGAGAATCACTTAAAAAAGAGTAATGTGGAGTGAGTGACTCTATTAAGGCTAAGAAATATATATTATACTTTAAAATAATGTCTATCCAAAAGAATGAAACAGGGAAAAATAAAATAAGCTCCTCCCTTTCCAAATAATCTATTCCTAAAACCATTAGATGGGGCAGAAGGTGGTACATGCTCATACTGCCTGGAGGTGGAGGGACATAGTAGCCCAGAGTGGGATGGATAAGTTTGAGTAGGATGAGAAGGGTATCCACATGGGGAGACAGTTTGGCACAGGGTATCAACAGTTCAAGCAGGATGAAAAGGGCATCCATGAGTGGGATGACCAAACTCAGGATGAGGAGGGTGTCCACAACAGTGGAAGGGATAACGTAGGGATTTAGAGCCTGTTAAAGCTGAGGAGGGAGTTCATATGAGGAGAAAGTCTGCTTCAGAGCTCAGAGTAAAGAGAGTATCCCTGTGAGAAGCCACCTGCTATGGAGTAGTAGAGCCTGAGAAAGGTAAGGAAGATGTTCATGGCAGGGGAGTGGGGAGTGCCCCAGGATGGGAAGTCAGAATCCAAGCAAGATGAGAAAGCATCCTTGTAAGCAGGCCAGCACGAGGAGTTAAAAGTTAGAAAGGATGAGGAGGGCTTGCATATGGGGTGGAATCAGACCAGCATGGGGTGATGGAGCCCTGGGAGTTGGCTTATACACAGAGGAATTGATCAAGTAAGTATATATATTAAGAATATAACCAATCCCTTGCTTTTCATTTCTTCCACTGTATTTACCAGGCAAAACCCAAACCTTGGTTAAATTCAACTTTCCAACTTACTTAGTACGTGAACAAGACCAAAGATAAATACATAAGCATGATGATTGGTCTCCCTTTAAATTTTCACCCACAAACCTCAAGAGCACCTTTGACATGGTCATGCAACTCTATATTTCCCTAATCAATTTACAATAAGATTAAAACTACTTCACACCATTCCAAGTTTCAATTACCCACTTCTCCCATTCTCAGTCAATGAGCTCACTTCTTTTTTTACTGAGAATATAGAAGCAATCAAAAGAGAACTTGTTCATTCTCTCACCACCAAATTCACCAATTATATACTATCCCTGCCATCCCATTACAATGGATACAATGCATGCTTCTCTTATTCCTCCCAGTGATTCCGATCGGGGACTCGGCCAGCTGGTCAGCTGTTAAAAGGGACTTCCCAGCTTAGTCAAAGACCAGATGTTGAGTGTCGTCGTCCCCCCCCCCCCGTTTGGTGAGTGATTGTAAATATACCTTCTCTCTCCCTCTGCACTAATTGGTTTATTGCATTATATTGTGAGCAATCAATAACTGTGATCATTTAACTGTTTATTAGTATTATATCATCTACATATCAATTATCAAATAAATTGCTAGTTTTGATTTGTGCCTTGAGTCTCTGCCCTTTCCTTAGCAAAACAAATGGCAACATTACTTATCCAGTTGCTCAAGTCAAAAAGCATGCTTGAAGCTTCCACTTCTCTCATACACCATTATCCAAACCATTGGCAAATTACTGGTTCTACCTTCAAACTACATCCCAAATCCAAACATTTTTCACCACTTCTACCAGTATCACCTTGGTCAAACCACCACCATTTCTCATCTGGATTATCACAAATCCCCTTAATTAATCTCTACTATCCTACCCATGCCCACCTAGAGGTTAGTCTTCTCTCAGGACCCAGGCTGACTGCTTTAAAACAAATCAGATCATTTGCTTTCACTCCTCAAATCTTCCAATGGATTCCTATTTAAACAAGAACAAAATCCAAGGTCATACAGGTTCTAGTCCCTTCTCTTTCTGATTTCATTTTCTATCATTCTTCCTCTCACCACTTTGCTCCTCCTTGTGATTCCTTGAACACACTAGGGCTTCCACCTCAGGAACTTTGTACTCACTATGAACACTGACTGGAATGTTCTTCCCCCAGATTTTGAATGACTCACTCTTGGATGAATGAATGAATATTTTAAAGAAAAGAAAGAAAATTCTGGTTGCTGCTTGAAAAAGGAAACTTCAAGAATGAATGCAGAAGAACAATTTAGGAGACTACTGGAATAGTTCAAGACCAGGAAAGGGACACTGAAGGTAGAATGAAGGTGGGCACATTCTGGACATATTTTAGATGAATAGCCAGGAATTACCTATGAACTGGAAATAGGATGAGATAAAGGAATCAATCAAGGATGACACACAGGTTTTGGCTGTGGATTATGGTATCATTTACTAAACTGGTAGAGAACTGAGGTAATAGCAGGTTTGAGAATGTGTGCACACGTGTGTGGGGAAATCGAGAGTTCTGTTTTGAACATATTAAATTAGAGATGCCCATTAAATATCCAAATAAACAGCTGGACATACATACCTTCAGTTTAGAAAGAGTTAGGGCTAGATATATAAATTTGGTAGTCATCAGCACATAACCATTACTTTTAAAGTCATTAGACTGAATGAGATCACCAAGGAGAGAGGAGATAAGAGAAGAGGGGCCGTGGGTAGAAGACTGAGGTCTTGGGGCACCCTGGCATTTAGAAATCAAGCAAAGGAAGAACCACCAAAGAAAACTACATATGCAGGGTAGTTTGGTAGATTTTGGTGATTGGAAATGAGGTAATTTTCATCTGATTTCTTCCATTTTCTTAATAAGATACAAGGCAAGATCAACTACAGAGACTAGACTGTAGATTTAAGGAGAGAGGTGTGAAATAGCCATTGCAGAGTGGATTCAAAGGACTCAATAAATGTACTCAATTGTATTATTATTTCTAAGAGGAAAATTCATACTTTCATAATTTCAGCATAATTTTTATTCATGTAAAATTGTAACAATTTAAATGACCATCAACAAGGATTAAACTAATAGAAATAAATGCGATACTATTTAGTAATTAAAAACAATAAAATAGAAATGTATATATATATACCAATGGGTCCACAGCATGTCACTAAAAATTTGTACAGTGGCATCAGAAAATTCTATTGATGTGAGTGTACTTATATATATACACACAGATGTTTTTATAAACACAGAAAAAAGCTTGAAATTAACAAATGAAAATCGTTAATTATAGGCCAAAATAGGTAGAGGAAGTTCTACATCCTTTACACATACTAATAGACAAAATTTTAAAAACCATAATTCAAACAACTATTTATATATAGATTTTCATCATGAGTACATTTTAATGAGAAACTAAAAGCAATCTAAATGAAAGAAAATTATGCAACTATCAAAAATATTTATAAAAAGTTAAATGCTTTAAGTAGGAAATATTTCAGACATGCAAAAAAGTATAAAGATTTAAACAATCACCCATGTACCAACCATCCAGATTAAGCATTTGCTATTGTTTTTTAATGACATTAGATTTTATGATAATATTAAGTTGTGTGTGTGGGGGGAGGCAGAATACAATGTTAGATAGGAGTATGACCTCAGCTATATAAAACCATATGTAAAGGAGGAGAAAATACCTAAAAACTTCAACAGTGGTTACCAGTGTGTGCTAAGACTGTGTGTGGGTAACTTTTCTCTATATACATATAATTTTCCATGATTATGTTTTCTACTATGAGCTTATCACTTTTATAATTTAAAAACACAAAATTTTATTGGTCCCATTACCTTTGGATCATGAACAAATGTATTTCCTTTCGTTCCAGGAGGAAAATCTCCAGTACAAATATATTTTAGACATTCAATGATGGTCTAAAGAAATAGAAAATTATATTATTTAGTTATGAGAACCATAGAAGTTTTTCACAGAATTTTATAAAAATTTTATTTACCAAGCAGACTATAAGAGATATGATCAGATAAAGGTTGACACTGAAAAAACATGTAATAAAGATGTGATTAAGCGTTTAAGGAATAATTGCTGTAAATTCATGGAAAAGCTATAAAATTAAAGTTACTCTAAAATAGTTTTCCCATTTAAGCCCCACTAGGTGAATTACCTTTTAAAATTAAGCCATTTATTTCTCATTTAATATCTAGAGCATCTTCTTAGAAATTCATATATTTTATTACTTTGTAAAGAATTCCTGTATGGTACAACTACCAGGAAGTGAAGGTCATTCTTTGGGAGCAAAGTTAAGTGCACATTAAAAGGCTTCTTGTAGGACCTTGAACTCGCCTAGCGAACGTAGCGGCAGGTTCGGGTCTCATGGAATTCTTAAGTAAACCCTGTCAATAGGACAGACCCGGTCACCCTTACTTGCCTGGACCAGGCCAATTCCTAGGGTCGCCGTGGCCATAAGCCACACCAGGCTACGCCCTGAGGTCCCAGCCTTTTCCAGCCCCCAGGAGCCGAGACGCGCCAGAGGTACGCTTCTCTTCCTAAAAAAGGTTCTGAATCCTCCAGGCACTTTATTCTCCGGATTTGTAAGATATGGCGACCCGTAATAAGGCGGCTACTCAGGACTTACCGTCTTCCCCGCCCCATTGGGTCCGACCAAAATTGTAAGGGGGCTGAAGAAAGTGATAATTTGCTTATCTTTGTCCTCTATTCCAAAACTCCGCACGCCCAGAATGCTCATCTTTTCGATCCGGGACATGTTTGCAAACGTTTCTTATCTCAACACCAGGGACCTGGAGCCCGTGGCCCACCAACTTTTTACAATGCGGCCAAAGAGGGGCGAAGAGTGTCGGCCGCGCCGGGTACTCGGGGTCAGGAGGGTCCGGGCGGGGAACGCCACAGGAGGGCCGGTAGGTCCGGTGGGCGAGCTGCGAGAGGAGGCGGGGTCTCTGGCTGGAACCTTTCCTCGCACGTCGGCCTTCTTCCCCGCTGGAATGCGAGGGCGGGGGACGACCCGGGGTAGCCCGCGGGGAACAAAGCCAAGACCGAACAAACCGCAGACCGCGCGCGCGCGCTCGCAGTGCCCGCCTCGGCTGCCCCGCGAGCCACGTAGGAAGCTACGTCCACGACGCAGGTCTAGGGCACGCCGGAAAGTCGGAGGTCCGCAGTGCGCGCGCAGCGCTGGGCTTCCGGGAGCGGCGTCGCGCGGAAAGAGGATCTGGTGCTAGGTGTTCATGGGTGTGGCTGGTGACTTCCGGCTCTTTTGCTGGGGACTGGGTAGCGCCGAGAGGCACCAACTCCAGGGGGAGACGATAAAGATTTGTGACGGACAGCGATTCTCAAAGTGTGAACCCGGAACTTCTCGGAGGGGGAAGGGATCGGAGACTTTTACGGGGTCCAATAATGTCAAAACTTTTTTCCTAACTACCACGACGTTGTCTTTTTTCATTCTCATTCTCTAATGTACAATGTTTTATAGTGTCCACATGCCGTGTGATGACTCCATCTCCATCTCTTTGGTGGTTAATGGAATGCGTGCTTGTATATTCTTGTACTTTAAAAATGCTAGTTTTAACTTCCAGTCAAGTAAATATTAATAGTTAAAACTCCCAAAAAGCTCTTTGGTGTTCTCAGTAATTTAAAGCAGAAAGGGGTCTTAAGACCAAAAAGTTTGAGAACTGCTGTTGTAGCCCCAAAACCAAATATTGTTATAAAAAATTTTAAGTGTTCTACAAATATGAAGGAAATCCACACCAATTATCCCCATAGGATAGGAATTTCAACGTTTAAAATAGGGCAAAGAGAAATTACCATTCTCAAAAGTGACTAAACCCATTCTCAAAAGTGACTAAAAATATCGCTTTCTTGGAAACCAACTTAATGGAGGGATAGCACATGCAAGGACCTATGGGAAAATTACAAAAATAATAAGAAGGGACATATGGTAAAGGGATAGAGTGTGGTTGCATGTTGGGGGATGGGGCAGATGAGTGGTGGTGTTCCTGGGTTTGGTGGTACAGCACTGGGGGGTGGGTGGATTAGGAAGTGCTGGTTCAAATCCCCAGGGCATGTAACTGTGAATCTTGACATTCCATGGGTTAGGAGAGGTGGGTATCATGGGCCCTGGGGTGCCGGGGAGAAGGGAACAGTCAAGATCTAATGGGTTGTTTGGTGGTCATGGGGAAGGTTTTTCATTACCTTTCAGTAATGGACACAGGACATGGTAAATATCATCAAAATTATTAAACTGTATCATCTAAATTGTAAACTATCTGTAAATCACTGACAATGTTTAGTTGCTATATTTTGCTATCTGCATAACAGTTATAACAATGCTAACAACCAAAAAAAAAAAGGAGGGGGAGTTAATATGGGGTGGGGAAGGGGGGGTGGTTTGGTATCTGGGAGTCTCCAGCACTCCGTGTGTGACTTTGCTGTGACCTAAAACTTCTTTGAAAATTAAATGAAAAATTGGGAGACAATGGGGATTGAGAGGAGGAAGGTGTCATGGCACACCAGACATCTGATAACACAGTGATAAAGGGAAGGAAAAAAGAAGAGAGAAAGGAAGTAAAAATGAATATATATATATATATATTTTAAAGGCATTTCCTTTGCTTTTTTGCCCATTTTTTGAATGTCCCAATCCACTAATTATATTTTATTTTGTTTTGTTCTTTGTTTGATTATTTGTTTTTTTTTTCCTTCTCTCTTTTTTTTTTTCCCCCTGAGTTTCCTTATGTTTGTTTCTTGCATGTAAGCTTATCACACTTGTTTCTTTTTCCTAGTAAGTGTATTTGATTATTTTATGGACTAAATGTTCATGGAGGATTTGGATCACAGAAGGGTTACAATGGGTACTGCGGGGGATTATTGGGGGGAGGGTGCCTGGGGGGGGTGGTTCGTGGGGATTGGTTCAACCGAATATACATGAAAGATATACAAAATCATTCAAAGGATCGGAGGATGGGGCATGGTCACGATGGGTGGATAATCACACAATAAATGAGGGAATCTGAATTCCTAGCCTGGAGAGCTCTGCCACAATCTCCAAGGGAGCAGCAATAGTCCTCTGAGTGTAGGGACAGTGCCTGTCAAAATAGGATGACCCACTGATGTTTTTTTTTGTTTTGTTTTGTTTTTTATTATTGATGACTACCCTTGTGAGTCTTTGCTCTTGTAAATGAGACTTAGCCTGCAGTTGTGGGGTGCCTAAGGGTTGCCACCTGAGAGCCTCCTTGTTGCTCAAATGTGGCCTCTCTCTAAGCCAAACTCAGCATATGATTGCATTACCTTCCCCCCAACGTGGGACATGACTCCCGGGGATGAGCCTCCCTGGCAACGAGGGATTAATACCAAGTGCCAACTGGCAGCTTTGTGCAGTGGCAGTATCGTAGCCAATGAGGTTTATCCGAGGCACGATTATTGCTAATTGAAAACTTTTCCCAAGTGCCAACTGGCAACACAACTGGAAAAAGACCTTGAATAAAAGGGGGAAACGGTAAAGACAAATGAGTTCAAGTGGCTAAGAGACTTCAAAGAGAGTCGGGAGGTCATCCCAGAGGTAACCCTTACGCACACCTCAGTAGGAGCTCATAGAACATCTAAGTGCCTATCACCCCACTCAGTGGGGTTCCTGAGAGCTCCGGAGACACCCTGGTCTTATATAAGGGGGGATAGCCCCAGAGACTGATGCCTTATCAGTGGGTTCTATTTTGTAATCTGTGCTCCTGAGAGTGACAGAATTAGACTCAAATAAGTCCTCCCTGCACATGGTTCACCAGTCCCTTCTATTCAAACCTACATGTGATGCTGGAGTTTCTTAGGTATACTTCCAGAGACTGGAGCCTCCCGCCTACCTATGTGCCAGGTGTGCATGAAATCTAGGTGGAGCTGCAACTCCTACCTACAGCTCAATGGACTCATCCAAGTCACCTGGTGAGGAGACAACGATGGGAAATGGCCATCCCAGGGAATGGAGAGGGCCTGCATCTGCAGGCAGGATCATCCCACCCACCATATCCATGGGATATAAGCCCTCTATCACTTGGAGTTGGAGTGGACATCACCATCCCAGTCGCCTCTGGATTGGGGGAAGAACTATGGACTAGAGTGGACTTGATGGTATTCTCTTGCTCATATATGGTGATTCTTGCAATGCAAGAAATTATAACAATGAGGTGGAGCCAGTGGCCACTTGACAGTTTTTGGGTAGGGAGGGGATGAGCAGTTGAAATACAGGGGCTTCTTTGGGAGTTGGAGGTTGTCCTGAGTACTGTTGTGGCAATGGATGTAGGCCATTTTAAATCAGCACACACCACTCAGAACTGAGTGGGAGAGAGTGTGGTCTACAGTGTGAACTGTGGTCTATGGTTGGTGGCAAGGCTCCAGGATGTGTAAGTTCATTGAGGTTGGTGGGCCACACTATGGGAGATGTTTGTGTTGGATGTGGTGGGAGGTGTGGGAGGTGGGCA